>CM029375.1:20183725-20556678 GCA_017165825.1 Hepsetus odoe | reverse complement strand
GAGAGAGAGAGAGAGAGAGAGAGAGAGAGAGAGAGAGAGAGAGAGAGAGAGGAAAGAGAGAGAGAGAGAAAGAGAAAGAGAGAGAGACTGTTCTTCTTTAAGGTCCCTCCAGATGGCGTTAATCTACTTCACGGGACTTCAAATTATGTTTGACGTCAGAAAGAACAGCTTATTTGAGCTCTGCTCACTTGGAGTTACAGCAAACATGCCTCTGTCATTCTTACAGTGTAGCTGAATGTATGCAGCTGAAGGAGGGGACAACTCAAAAGCTTTTTGCATGCTTTCAAAAAAAAAAAAGAAAGAAAGAAATTACACCATCTTCTTACTCCCACCTCAGCTAAAACAGGAACCCTGCCTGAGTGTTGTTTCTTTACAGTATAGAATGTTATAATATTCCTAGAATTTAATAGTGCAATAAAATTGAATATAGAAGAAAAAGATTTGCCACACTGTTCCAGTGCAAAACACCAAACATGGCTTTGCCCTCTGACTATATTTGGAGCAAGAGCAAAATTATTTAAACTCAGTTTTTCCCCCTGGAATATTCCTTTTAGATGACTGCAAAATCCTATACATATATATGGTACATTTTTTAAAAAATGTATACAACTTCTAAACCCATAGAAAAAAAACAGCTGGCCAAGTCTCTGTGAGGGCAAATCCTTCTTTTCAGTTGGCCTTCCTGAGAATACATTCTGCTTACACACTACATATCCTCAACATTTAAATCCTGACTGTCATGCACAATTATGCACACTAATAATCTGATCACTGTCTGATTTTGATACCAGTAAGTAAGTGGATATGAAACCAAATGACTTCCATCGAAATGATCATCAGCACCAGGATTTACAATAAGGTTAAATAATCAGGTAATTAATGCATATCATTAATCCAGCATCTTTTTCAATAATTTTTTTTCATTTATCAGATTATGTGAAAAGCAGGAAACTACAACATTGTGAAAAGAAGGAAACTACAACATACAGCGCTTAAATTGTATAAAGGTTACGTCACATTCTATTGTATTCTGTTTCAGGAAGTTGAATTACCAGGTTCTGTCTCTGTTCCAGCACTTACACTTTAATTCTCTCTCTCTTTCTCGCTCACTCTCTCTCTCACTCTCTCTCTCTCTGATGAGCATGGTGACCAGGGCATTTGGCAATAACTTTACCCTGCCTGTTGCCCTTTCACCCATGCCCTCGACTAAATAGGTATAATTGATGCATTTGTCTGTCACTGGGTAGCATATGATTTGGCTGAGTGTGCCTCAGGAGACACAGAGAGCCTGTGGGCTTCCATTTCAGTTGCAGTTTAAGGCTACTGCCCTGGAACAGCCTAAAACTGGATCAGATTACTGCAAACTCACAGCCCAGTTGACTGTCAAAACAACAACACTGTTCCTCTAACAATAAAGCCCATGCAGCTCAGCTATGAATGCCTAGACTGAAAATGCTTTAAATAAACTTGAGTCAGCATTACTAGAATAAAACACTAGAATAAAAGAACAAAATAAAATTTTGTCTTTTATTTCAATTGATTGGATAATAAGCAGGCTTCCATTCAAATTGTCCACTGCACAAGATCTTGAAGTATTTATAAAGTTCATATTCTAAACATCAATCTCACTATGAGTTTGTGAAAAATAAATTCAACTGAAGCAAAGTTCATCTAAAAATACATAAAAGAAATTTCACAAAATTATGTGTCACAATTATCACCACCCGTAGAGGCTGTAAACTTTATAAACAAGACATTCGTTAAGCATCATATAGTTTTTTTAAACATAATTTTTGTTCAGGAACTGAAAAGCAGGTTTAATATCGGATGTGGCGAAAAAAAGGCAAAATTCCCTCAGTGTTAACTGAAGTGCACAGTGACGAGGATCTCAGTGGTAGGTCTGCAGAAGATGCAGAAAATCCAAAAACTTTAGCTTATATAATGTGCTAACATCTGAATTACTGCAAAGTCTTCTCTTTCCTTTTATCACACATGAAAAGAACTGGAAGTCTGCTATATGCTGAACCATGTGAATGATATTTGTTATCTCTTTCACTATGGTTAAGCAGTCGGATACACTAGTTAGCGAGTGAGCTGTTAGTAATGTTGGAAGTAAAATAGGAAAGTGTAAGAATCTGAGCTACTGCAGTACAATTTCCAAATATGGCTTTTATAGAAAGGCTTAGGAACAGAGGGCACTGTAGCATGGATGGTGGTGAAAATATCCTAAACAGCAACTCTTTAAGGCTGTTTTTTCAGTATGTAGGTACATACTATAAAAGTGGTACCAAAAAGGACAAACATTGAACAGATGACAGGGCCATGGGTACCCAAGGCTCACTGATGTTCATGGGGACTCACTGATGTCCATGTTCATGTTCATAGTCTGTCTTTTTGAAACCCACAAAACAGCTCTAGAGCGTACATGAGCATCACAACTGGACCAGGGAGCCTTTGAGGAAAGTGCACTGATGAATCATGTTATTTTTAGTTCATGTGGATGGCTGGGCATGTCACTTACCTTCTTCCTAGTGCATTCTGTTGCTACCTCATCCCCAGGTAAGTCTGTGGAGGCAGTGCAATACTCTGGGCAATGTTGGAAACCTTGCAGACCTTGAGGTATCACATCCATACGGATGTTACTTTGACATACCAAAGACTGACCTTGCTGCAGACCAAGTATATCCTGTCATTGCAATAGTATTCATCAATGGCCTTTTAAGCCCTATATTGCTCCCGTCACACTGCTAAATGTTTAAAAATGATGTGAGGAACATGACAAAAAGCTCAAGGTGTTGAAATGGCCTGCAATTTCCCCACATCTCAGTCTTATAGAGCATCTGTTGGAGGTGCTGGACAAACTAGTCAACTAGTCACTAGTCAGGTGGTTCAACCTTACAACTTAGAGGACTTCAATAAGGTTTTAATATGATCAATTAGTGTAAATGTTGGAGCATCAGTGATGTTTGGTGGAGGATCAGTGATGTTTTGGAGCTGTTTTCTCTTCAAATTGCCCTGTGAATCTGTACCAAGAGATTTAAATCTGAAGACCACTATGTAAAAACAAAAAACTGGGCTGTGGCTGGATTTTCCTAAACATAATGGAGGATTTGGGGGAGATTCTGTATTGAGGATTGGTGTCCGATTACCTTTTCTTGTAATCTTACAAATTGCAACGCATGATGTTTGAAAATGATTTTTTTTTTAACTGGTGCAAAAAAAAAAAAAAATTCCTTCTCTCACTGAAAGGACCACAAAAACATGAAAGTAATCAAATAAATACATACTCTGAGTATGCATAATTTTATTTACTTAGTTGTTTTTTGATTTACTAAACATGTTCAAATTAACATGAAAACATACAGTGTTGATTTGCTCTCAGTCAGAATCAGGTTTATTGGCCAAGTATGCAAACACACACAAGGAATCTGGTTTTGGCCATTAAAAAGCATTCACATACACAATGACACAGCATAAACAGAATCAAATATCAAAATCATTTACAACTACTATGTGGTATTTTACTTTTTTTGCATGCATTCAGCAATAAAACTCACCGGGCAATGCATCTCCATATACTGTGCTATAAATAGTGCTAGAAATAAATTCCAGAAAGAAATAAATTCTCTTTTACAGCGCTCTAATAGGGGGCCTGTGTTCTTACTAGCATGCAGTAAAAGCAAGGGAAGAGGTCATTGTTTTGGGGGTTTTCGTGCAGCAGAAAGCAGGCCTCTGGTTGTTTACGAGAGGAGATTGGTCTGAGAGGAGGGAGTGTGTTGGGCGAGCGCTGGGCTCAAGAGCAGCAGGCTGTAGTATAAGCAGAGAGAATCCACTACAGCAGGACTCCAGGGAGAAGCCTACGGCTTCTGGCACTCATCAGTGGGCAGAAGACAGGCCTTATCATTGCACTGAGTGTCAATCACAAATCAGCCTGTCTGCTGCCCACACACACACACAGGTTTATTATTATATAGTGTCAAACCATGGAGTCAAGCAAATGATCCATACATATTACACATATCCCTGTTCAAGAAAACAATTATTTACATAATAATATTCTTTATTTCTTAAGTGGGGATCATGGTTTTTAAAGAGTTAATCAATTCATCATGAACGTTTAACCCAATATACAGAATAGCTCCAGTTTTTAAATGATATAGAAAAATGATATTTCAATAATTTTTTCCTGACAAGTGATGTCTGTATGCAATCAGAACTTTCTCACCCATTTTAGTGCCTTAGATAATCTATTGATTGATAATCTATTGCCTTTTGCAAGGTATCAGTGACATGATTTTCAAGATTATTTGAGTTTAGGTTTGCTTAAGTATTAGGTTTACTAAACTTTATTTTACCATGACCTTAACCTCTCTAACCAAACATTTTTCCCCCCATTTAGTTTTAAACCATGCAAATTATAGCTTTCAAAAAAAGCAATACAAAGTCAGGTATGTTTTATGGGTTCTGATGTTGCAGATTGTATTTTTTTTTTCTAATTTGCAAAATCAGTGCATTTTAATCAGTGCAGTGTATTTTAAACAAATTTGTATAAAAACAATGTAATTCTGCAGCTGAATAAAACTAAACTTACTATAAGCACACCTAAAGAAGTTGCATTTTTGTAAAAAAAAAAAAAAAAACATTTCAGTTAAAAACTGTCATAATTTCTGGACTTCAGGGGGATGCTTCTTCCATGCAGAGGGCTAAATACAAACACACTCAGACAAATCCATGTCTTTACATACACAGTGTCCAGACATCACCCACGTGGACAAACCAGCAGAACTAATAAACAGTGGGAAAGCTTGTGCAGATAGTAAAACACATGCACATACAAACTTTTACAAACACCCACCTTTGCATAAGCTTTTGAGTTTCTCCTAAATCAACTGTGTATCCCTGAACACAGAGTGACAATGACTTGACTCATCCACTGATCTCAGTTCGACATCACAGAGAAGGCTTTTTATTTCGTTATTCATTTTAAGCTGTTTTCTGTCAAATGACCTGAAGTACCACAGACATGCAGTTTTAAACTGAGACTTAGCAGTCATTTGTTTGAGCTTAAGAGCCTAATGTGGCGGATTTAAGTATATCATTGGCATTGTGCGTTATTAGCCTTCTCTTGAGTAGTCTGCCTAGTCTGTCTTCCTGACCTCATTACTGCCCAACTGGACCACACTGAACCATGAGCAGCTTGCCGTCATCCACAGTTTCAGTGTCAGCGTGTGTTTTCACTCCATACATTACGACGGGATATTGGCGGAACAAAGGCTGCCTATCCTGTGCTATATTTATTATTCATTCATCTATCTCTTCCCTTAATCAGGAGAACAACACGCACGCACACATGGCCGGACATGAATGCTCTCTAAATGTAACCAGATCCCAATCCTGCCAAGAGCAACACGTCAGAGCGAAAGCATTCGCTGAAAATAATGTGTGAAAATTATGACGAAAGAAACAGGAGAGCTGAATGGAGGGGGGTAAAGAATAACAATGGATAAGGACCATTCTGAGCAAGAACTGATTTAGATGCAATAAAAAAGTGGCATATTAGTATGCACAACATGCTGATAATGACGACAAGATAGCAAGTCCCTAGGAGTGCAGTGCAAAATTACAAACCAGACTGCGTATGTCAATGTTTATACATTTAAGTGTGCGAGCTTTCGAGAGCTGTGTGTAAGCTTGTATGTGTGTACCTTGGAGTGTTTATGTGTGAGAGTTGGTCAGCAGCCAGGCTCGGGCCAGCAGTAATGAGCGTCCTGACCACCAGCGCTGCCAGAGCTCCACTCACAGCCTGAGCTGTACACAAGGTGAACTTCAGAATGTCATAATTTATCCATGCAGTCAGGTTTAAGAGCCTTGTCCTGCGGAGGAATCCCTGCATTTCACAACTCCAGCACACATCAGCACTGGCCTCACTGCTTCTGACCTCTGAGAAGAAGAGAGGGAGAGAAAGAAGGGGGGGTTAGAGAGAGAGAGAGAGAGAGAGAGAGAGAGAGAGAGAGAGTGCGAGAGGCTAAAAAAGTCTAAAAGTAAGAGAGGGGGTGTTTAAACCACCTTCTCTGATGAAGACCACCTGGTGCTCACCACAGACATGTACCCTTACAGATAGACTGTGATAAACCACAAGCCAAAGAATTCCACTCAGGTTCATCACTGTAGTATAGCGCCGTTATTCTACTATCAGTCTGGCAAATAAACCCTTACAAATTTTGCTAATTTCAATAGGCTTTCTGTTATTTGTGAAAACTGAATGCATGATAGACTCAAAGTTACACATAAAGTTACATTTGTGAAACATTTTCTAAATCTTTTTTTTTTTGGATAATTATGAACTACAGATACTTATTTAACTCAAATACTTATTTACTCACTTGAAATGAAAAATTATAACTGTTCAAACAGTATAAACACCATGCATCCACAATCATAGAAAAAACTGCTGACTTGACAGTTGTCCAGAAGACAATAGTCACCACACCCATAGTGAGGGTAATCCACAGAGGGCCATTACTGCAAAAGCTGGCTGTTCGCTAAGGGCTCTTTGTAGCATATTAATGACAAATTGCACAGAAGGGAAAAGTTTGGTAGGTAAGGGTGTGAAAGCAACAGTTTCATCAGTTTCAGAACTTGAGAGAACTTCATAAACAGACTCAATCTGGTGTCAGGGCATCAAGAGCCACCATGACAAAACGTCTTCAGGAAAGAGGCAACTGACAATTTTTCTAATATCACACCACTAATGAACCAGGCATTTGCTCAATGGTCCAAGGTCCTCTTTGGCATTTAATTTGAAATATATTCTCATACATTCTTGAGGAACCTTGAAGAGGCACAGAATTCAAAGTGCTTATTATCCACTTTCCACAGTCTGTGATTTGGGGTGCCATGTCACCTGTACTGGACCCCTGTGTTTTATCAAGTCTAAGGTCGACACCACCATTTACCAGAATTTTTTAGAGCACTTCATGCTTCCATCTGCTGACAAGGAGATGCTGATTTTCTGTTTCAGTAGGACGTAGCACCTGTCCACACTGTCAAATCAACTACCAAATGACATTACTGTGCTTGATAGGCCATCCAACTCACTTGAAACATGAGCATTTATACGAGAATCTATGAGATACTGTCAAGAGGAAGATGTGGAACACCTGATCTAAAAATGTAGATAAGATGAAGGCCGCTATCAACACAACTTGGGCTTAATAACACCTCAGTAGTGGCACAAGCTTTTTCTCAGATTGGTCTAATAATTTAAGATGTGGGATTTCTGAATTGCATGTGCTAAAAGCCATAACCACTGCAGTTTAAAGAGGCCTGAACTATTTCACCCAAAGGCCTGAACTATTTCACCCAAAGAATATAATGAAAATTAATTAAATTGCAAAAAACACACTTCACTTGCTGATTTAATTTTTTTTAGAGGCACTTGCTTATCTTTCTTTTATCTTTTATTGTTGTCTTTCTCCTCACATACCTTCATTTATGTCTGGGTCTTTTTCGTCAGAACATCTTTCTTTATCTTTATTTTTAGCTTTTTCAATTTGACATTTGATTATAAATTTGATTTATTATAAAACTGACATTTCACAGTTTTATAATAAATGGACAGACACATATTTTCTAAAATGAATCTGAAAAATATATTTTATATTAATTTTAAATACATTTTATGAAAGTTGTTCTTTCTTCTGTAAAGTTCAGGGGTTTTGTTTTTTGGTTGGTTATTTTTTGGCGGGAGATACAAGGCAGTTGTACCAACCATGAAATTTTTTAAAAATGACTAAAAGTGAGTGACCACATGACCTGTTGCTGGGCATGTGACCTAACCTAAACTCATGCTCCTTTTTCTGATTTCACTAGTATAACATTACCACATTAAGCTGAATGTAGGAATGTTGCATAATGTTAATTACAATCTATGTAAATACTGTGTGAGTGATTTGAATGAACAGTTAGTTGAACTCCTCAGTCATTTACATTTACAGCATTTAGCAGACGCTCTTATCTAGAGCGACTTCCATGTCCTAATTACAGGGACAGCCCCCCCTGGAGCAACTCAGGGTTAAGGGTTTTGCTCAGGGACCCAGTGGTGGTAGTGCTGGAGGTGGGATTCGAACCTGGGACCTCTTGAGCCATAGGTCCATAGACAAATATCCTACCACGAGACCACCACCACCCATGATGGTCATCTACATGTTACCTGACAGAGTAAATCAGTATTTTAAATGTTGATATTAAATGGAGAACACCCAATAGCATAGTTTTTCATTTGATGTTGATTATTTGTGGGCTGAAAAAAGTGAAGAAATTCTGCCAAGAGCTCAGCTTTTAAACTCTAAAAATGATAACAGCTTTTGTTTGTAAGTACTAAGGGCCATTTTAACAGGGTCTGTATTTAATAAAATGTCATTTCTGAGCATGCGGTCCTGTTTTAAAAAAGAAAAAGTATTCTTTACATTTTTTCATTATTTAACATTAAAAATGTAGATTTGAACCTGTTAATATTAAATGCAAATAAAGGGTAAATTAAGGGCACAGTATATTATATATACAATACTGTGCAAAAGTTTTAGGCAGGTGTGAAAAAAAGCTGTAAACAAAGAATGCTTTCTAAAAGGGAAGTGTTAATCATTTATTTTCATCAGTCAACAAAATGCACCAAATGAACAAAAGAGAAATCTAAATTAAATCAATATTTGGTGTGACCAACCTTTGCCTTCAAAACAGCATCAATTCTTCTAGGTACACTTGCACACAGTTTTTGAAGGAACTCAGCTGGTAGGTTGTTCCAAACATGACTGTGTTTCAACCTCCGTGTGACATAGATGATCATCAGCACCTGTTTGGTAAAATTGGTTGATCATACACCGACTATAATCCTACACAATCCCTGACTTTGTGCAAGTGTACCTAGAAGAATTGATGCTGGTTTGAAGGCAAAAGGTAGTAACACCAAAAATTGATCTGATTTAGATTTTTCTTTTGTTCGCTCACTGTGCATTTTGTAAATTGATAAAAATAAACAATCATTTTTTATATTTCTGAAAGCATTCTTTGTTTACAGCATTTCTTCACACCTGCCTAAATCCTTTGCACAGTACCGTAAAATAAACGTCATTATGTAAGTATTTGTATAGTTAAGTGACAGAAATATCTTGAACAAACTGTTAAAAAAGAGGAGTACACTGGTGAGTAGTGCTGAGGCACAGTCTGAATCAGATACTCTAATGATAAGACAGCTGAATGAAACAATGATAAAAACAAAGTGTACAGAAATATGAAATATGAGCACACTATCCTCAAGAAATTACTTTTAACAACTAACTTGTAATCCATTACAATATTGCTACAATATTTGCATGACAGTGTATGTGTACTATCTATACATGTTAAAGAGCAATATCTATGTATGTGTGTGTGTGTGTGTGTGTGTGTGTGTGCGGTAGACAGGAGCCAGTCCGGCGGGGCAACCACAGAAACCTGACTCCACTTCCTGAGTCAGGAAGAAACTCAGCAATGACTCCAGTACTGTGTGTCTGTTTGCATGTGTGTGTGTGCATGTGTTTGTATATGTGGGTTCAAATGCCCATTCCACTGATGAAGTGAAGTGAAAGTGAAAGTGAAACTTGTCACTGTGAAACGCAGCACAGCACAGCACACAGTGAATCACAACGAAATGCAGCCTCTGCTTTTCACCCCTACACACCGTACAGCAGGGGGCAGCTATTTAAAGCTGCCCAGGGAACACTGAAGGGGGCAGTACCCTGCACAAGGGTACCTCAGGGCAACCAACTGGTCTGGGATTCAGACTATTCTCTAACCACTTAAAAAATAATTTGCAGTTCTCCACTTTAGTCTGCCTCTGTTCCTCTATAATGGTACAATACTAACCCAGCAACAGCAAACACAGATACTTCAGAGTATTGCTGAACAAAAAAAATTCTTTGTCAGCCAATAGTGATTTTGACATTTGCAACAATTGGTTTCCTAAAAAATGCTCAAGGGGCCAAAGTGGGGTACAGAATATAACTGGGATGAGGGTAGGGGTGTGGTAAGGTTAGTATTAGCTCTAATATTAGCTAAAAGGAATTTTAAAAAATTTATTAGTTTACATACAGTGCTGTGCTTATGTTTTAGGCAAAAAATGCTGTAAACAAAAAATGCTTTCAGAAATATAAATAATGATGGTTTATTTTTTATCAATTTACAAAATGCAAAGTGAGTGAACAAAAGAAAAATCCAAATCAAATCAATATTTGGTGTTACTACCTTTTGTCTTCAAAAGAGCATCAGTTCTTCTGGCCCCCACAGAGCCCTGATCTCAACATCACCAGTGTGTCTGGATTACATGAAGAGAACGAAGGATGTGAGGAAGCCTACATCCACAGAAGATCTGTGGTTAGTTCTCCAAGATGTTTGGAACAACCTACCAGCCGAGTTCCTTCAAAAACTGTGTTCAAGTGTACCTAGAAGAATTGATGCTGTTTTGAAGGAAAAGGGTGGTCACACCAAATATTGATTTGATTTAGATTCTCTTTTGTTCATTCACTGCATTTTGTTGATTGATGAAAATAAATGAACTCATTTTTGAAAGCGTTCTTTGTTTACAGCATTTTTTCCACACCTGCCTAAAACTTTTGCACAGTACTGTATACTTATTCAGATGAACAACAAAAATACATTTAAAAATGTAAAATTAATTTAAGCAAGGTGCCTAAAACACAGGGCCTATACTCACTATAGTTTAATCTTCATTCTTTACAGCATTATTAAGTAATAATACACCAATAGATACACATTCTGTTCAACATCAAAAATACATATCGTGCAAAAGTCTTCAAGCTTTTGGTTCTCATTTTTAGTCCAAACCCTGTACCTTACCAAGTTCAGGGTTGTTTGTACATGAATCATTAAAGCATAAATGCGTCAACTTAAGGCGTGAAGCAGTGAAGAAACAAGTGCAGATGATTTCAGGTGAACAGGCTGGTGAGTAGTTTTCAGGAAATGCGGAATGCTGAGTAGCTGGAACCCATTAATCTAGACACCTTGTATCTTTAGGCATATTGCAGCAAGTAATGAGGCAGGACCATTTTTAATCACACAGCAAAAGCTTTCTCTCTCTTGGCTTTTGTGCAAGACAATAGCTGACACTCCGAAAGCCCAGTAGTGGAGAATCTGCAGAAACTGTGGGTTTCTGACAGGACTGTAAAGAAATAAACAGCAGTTTGGCTCTTATTCCTGAGACCTGGTTTGGCTGATTTCATTAGGACACACTACGCTATTAACCTGCCTCAGTTTTCATTTCCTATGTAAGGCAGCCACATTTCCATAATGCAGCACAGGATACAGTTTCACACAAGGAGCAGCCAAGCACAAACCATTTCCTCTCTCAACCACTTGCTTTAGTTATTACACATATTCACAATAAGTGAAGGAAAGGGTTAAAGTGTTAACTTTGGAAGTAAGCCAGTGGTGCCCTTTCACTGTATTACTAGACACAACAAACAAAGATTTTTATCATTTTAAAGCAAATTTACAGTCAAAATGGCCCACACTTCTCTCTTGGACAAAGCTGAAACTGATACTGATGAGTCAATATTTCCAAGTTATATTAATAACACTGCTTAAAATTAGGTGTGATAAAATGAGAGATGGGAAAAAATTCTTTATAGAAAAAAAAAAGCTGGGGCTCTACTGTCCTAATCCAAATATAGTGCAATGACAAGTTGACACTATGCAGTAAATAGCTACATTCAGAGTTTCATGGCTCCAAACCCCCGAGTCAGAGTAGTGTTTGTGTTCATGGCTGAATTAGGGTCATTTCACCAGGTCAGACCTGAACCACTTTATGTGAAGGTCCAACCACAGGTGGAAGGCAATACACTTCATCCTGCCAAGTGCCATTTAGCAAGCCAAGAGGAGTGGAGGAGTTCAGCCTGCAGCCCATGAGATCAGGTTCCTCACCTCAGCTAGGTGTTCTTTTCCTCAGTCCATATCAGAAAAGAGCTTTAAAAAAAGTTTTACACTATTTTTATATTTTACACTATTTTAAATATGGTAGTCTTTCCTTAACATCTCTTCATTGTGCTGTCACAACAATTATCCTTTCTAATGGAAGATATCAAAACATATGGAGTAGAGACAAGAGCGTGTAAAAAGGAATAGCCCTTTGAAAATGCACAATTTGTCTTTGGAGTTGGAATAGAATAAAAAGATCAGAGATTGAGCGCCACTCACTATTTGGGGAACTGTGTTTTGTTTCTCTGGTATGTTGTGCTGACATGGTTGACCATGTCTAATGACTCAGAGAATCGATTTCATCCATCTTCAAGCATGCTAGTGAAAAACACACACATGCACACAAATAGTGCTACAGCAGTTCCAAAAATGGCTCAGTAACAGCAAGACATAGTTATGCACAAAAAAGCAATCTGCATGTGCACTAGGAATGAAATATCCAAAAGGAATTTTCCTCCAGTCCAAAAGTCTAACATCCATGATCCAACCACGGGTCACGGCTTGCCTTATTAGAGCATCAAGCTCAGCCTTACTTGACCTCCTACTTCTCAAAGGGAGATGACGTGCATTAAGGCTCTTCATAGCATCAGCTCCTAAATGGTGGATCGGTCTTGGATTTTGCCTAAAGACCCTAATAACAAGCACTTACAGTAATAATTACACGTTCATGCCTTGAACAAACTAATGAATTTCACAACTTATTAGGTACTTATTACAACTTATTCACAACTTATTTCACAACTTACTAGGTATTTGTTTTTTATCTTTCTCTTGTAATCTCTGTGTTATATGATGGACTTTTCATTTGCCAGGCAGAAATTTGACTGCAGTGGTGGCCTAGTGGTTAGGGTGTCAGCCACAGGATTGGAGGATCGGGGGTTCGAACCCCTTCCCAATGGGTTGCCCTGAGGTACCCTTGAGCAAGGTGCTGTTCCCGTCCCGTCCCTGCGATGGGCTGGCGACCTGTCCAGGGTGCGTCCCCCGTCCTCACCCTGTGTGCGCTGGGTTGGACACCAGCACTCCACCGCGACCCCATTTGGGACAAGCGGCAGATAATGGATGGATGGAAATTTGACTGCTAGTAACTCTCAATTCAAGCCTTGGTTCTCTAGTGCAGGAGACATGCTTTGAAAAAGAGAAAGAAGAGCATCTGCAATTTGCTGTAAATGTAATCTAGCCTTATCAAACTTATAACTTAAACTTATACCATATTTTTAAGCAGCTAATTAAATTTCATAACAAGCAAAGTATATGACCTAACTAAAATTTGTATATAATAATTAAATGGAAATAAATTCAATCCAAGTGATTTTGTGTGAAATGTGATACAAGTCAAAAATGTCAAAAACACTGGTGATAGGATTCCTAAGCATACAATGCCTTTAAAAGCTAGTTGACTGAGTTTTACAATAGTTAAATGATTTTGGCCTAAAATCTGTTTTTTAATTTCATTTTTGGCAGAGAATTGTTTTTCTTAGAGGCATAAGCATTTTACTGTCAGCAACAAAACAGCTATGTCAAGCGACGTGCAGGTTCATAGTTCATTTTAGAATAAATAAACTGATTATCTTTGCCATATAGGTTCCCCATAGTTCAATTACTCTCAGTTACTTAATGTGTTGTCTTCACATCAAATCTTTACATGAAAGATTGAATTATGGGGAAATTTTGGTTAAGATTACATGAAACATTGAACTGATGCTGAAATGTCTTAAATCTAACATGAAAGAACTAATTATACCCTGTTGGTAGAGAAACATGCAGTTGGTCATTGGTCTTTATTGTATTGTGCATTAAGCATTTCATGACATAATGTGATGTAATTAATCGTGATAATGATAAATACAGCCATACTGCCCTGCCCTAATTAAGTTTCCTATACAGTCATCATTTCAGAGGTTGGTTAAAAGCAGCAACATGTTAATAGATAAACTGTTCAATTTTGGTGAATGGACATTGGTAAATCTGTCCTGCAACGTTAAAAAAATTTCATTAACCCCTTAATGATGTAAGTTTTCATCTTGATGAATGAAAGTGAACAATAGCTTGTTTAGTCTAAAGAAATGGCTTATTGCGACTACTCAGTGCCATGGAGTAGTTGTTAACGAGAACTCGTCATTAACGACATGGTGTTTGCTTATGTCTGCATAAAGTGACAGCAGTACTGCTCATGTGATTGCTCTGGTCGCCAGCAGTCTAATTCATCTAACTTATGAAAAGTCTCATTAATCAGAAATCAATTTATCACAGATGGACTTTTTGTACAAAGCACCAAGTATGACGGACAATGAATTTGCCACATAGTAGCTGCTACTGTAAGGAAAATAATTCTCTAATTTTATAATTGTCTAAAAATCTATTTTTTTTTCAGACTTCAAATTTAAACATACATTTGCATAGTCAATCACATGAAATAAATCATGCACAAGAATTGATTTGCGTTTCTCAAAGACTCACAGAGATGCCTCAAAACCCTTTTTCTTGCTTTACAACTTTTCTACTTTACTTAAAGTACAAAAAAATATTACCTCAAATAGTCATCTGAGACAAAAAGAATCATGTAAGATAAAAGTCCCCTTTAACAGCCACCATTTAGTCTGATAACAGTCACTTGTGTTCAAAGAGGCTCTTTGTAGATAGAGAAATTGTACTAATCAGGAATCTGAAAACAATGCCAAAGGGTAAAGATTATTCCATGGCCTCAATTTTCCTGCATTGGTTCCCACCCCTTCAAATCGGTTTATTTTGAGTGCTGATGCATACTGAGTCTGAAGCAGTTTGGTTGAGGAAAATGCAAGGCATGGTGATGCATGATGTTTTGTCTGATAAAGAGCAGCAGTGTGTGTGTTTGTGTGTACACAGATATTTCCACACAGCGAAGCAGCAGAGGGAGTTAGATGGGGCAGTCTGTTCTCTGAGTGTAGTTGCTGGGTTCCCCACATAAAAGCTGGCGTCTTTTACTCAGGGGACGGGATTCCTGGCTGCTCTGTAAATGGGGAATAGAGAGTAATAAGGAAGTTAATGTAGAGGGAGGGGGTCTAGATCCAACTCCCAGGCTCAAACTGGCCCTCCCCCTGGTCTTTTAACACGCTGTGGACTGCAAACTGCACACTCCCTCCTCCCTTCTCCTTTTTGGCCCTCTCTGCTTTAATTGAGAAGACAAATGAATCTTTCAGTGCCCACTACAGCATTGCCATACATCAGTCATGACAATGTTAGCTTTATTAAGGAGGTCTTGTGCTGAACTGAGCCATATGTTAGCCCCTGCCCTCCACACACGCACACTCTCACCTCTACACCGACTTAATAGCTAATGTAATTGCCTGCTCTTTTATTATTAAAGGTAATTTGGGTCCTAATGGAATTCATTCAACATTGTGCTTGTCTCGTTTGGACCCTACACAGACATGAAAACACGTGCCAGGAAGTAATTTCCCATTTAGTCCCAATGAATCATATGCTTTATATAAGATCATCTTTTATTATATAATGTAATTACACTATATGATAACTATATGTGATGATTCCATTACATTCAATATCATTCAAGGAGTTCAAGGAAAGAAATGGACCCTGGAAACAAAAACATCATCTAGTTCAATATCAAAAGGACAATTTGGAAGTGGTAAATGTAAGGCACCTCAATTTTGATCTTGGTATGCATGACACAAAATATAAGGAATAATATTGTCATTGGACTACTCTTACAAACACTTACTCCAGTGGTAGGTAAAACTGTGTTTGTTGTTACTAGTTTGAGATTCTAGTTGTTTTCCTTACTAGACATAAGCTGTCAAGTGGGAGAGAGAAAAAGCTGGCAAGCAATTTTTGTGCTGATTTAAAGTGTATAATGCTGTATAGTTTCTAAACATGATCCATGAAATGGAAAAAAAGAAACTGTCACTGCTCTCTCCAGTCTTAATCATATAAATGTAGCATCCACTTTATCTACAGCATTCCTATGACATTGATACATGAATTCATTCCACTCAAAGAAACAAGCATAATGAATTCAAATAAGTCGGATCACAGATGGGCTTTTTTATCACATTGTCTTTCAACCATCATTAGGATATTCACTTAGAATAACTTGATTAAATTCAGCCTGATTTAAGGGATGGTTTTAACCACTAATCTATATTGCTGCAAATTTTACTGAAAAATCCCTGCAAAAAAACTCCACAGTTTCCACAGAACTTATTTTCCTACATTGAGCAATGTCAGCAATGCATACTTCTGAAGCTCACAGCAACCCACACAGTCACATCAACTGTTAAGAGGATTACACATTTTTTTACATCATATCATGGTGCTCTCTTTTCCATACAAAGGCCTTCAGCAAATGAGGAAGCTAAGTGAGAGCCAGCATAATCTTAAATGAAAAATATTGCATACCACCACAATTTATGCAGCATGCCAGACAAGAATCCACTAAAGATAAATCCCATAGTCTGATGGAAGAGCCGCTCTGTCAGTGCAGTGACCAATTCTGGAAATAATAAAGAGTGAGTCATGTGAATATGATAACTCCTGAATACTTATTGCCTGGCCTTTCGATAGCAGAAGAAAGAGGTTAACATGCTAAAGAGAAACAGATATTCAAGATGATGTGAGAAAGTTCTGTCTTAAAGTATATGGAAATTGCAGCATCGAAGGCTTTATTTATGGCAATGTTTATGCATGATAGCGTTACTTTCAGAGCCTCTGCTGTTATTAATTGTGTCAGAAACTGGAAAAGGGGGCACTGAATAATGTTTTCAGTATTTTTTTAGTCAACACTAATACTTCCTGGTAGTGCTGCTTTTGCCCTGGAGAGCATGATCGCGGGAGAACAGAGTCATCGCTCCAACTGTCACTGTGCAGGCCGGATACGCCATACAGTACATTTCCAAAAGGGCCAGAGATCTCCCAGCTCTCCCATGGGGTCATTCTACCCCTACTCGCCATCCCTCCTTCCCTGTTTCTTTCACTCCCATCAAGTCAAGTTTCCCTGACAGACTCTCTCTCTTTTCTTAGGTTTTTCTCTCCCTCCTTCTGTCTCACTCTTTCTCACTCTCTCTCTCTCTCTCTCTCTCTCTCTCTCTCTCTCTCTCTCTCTCCTCTCTCTCTCTCTCTCACTCTCTCTCTCTCTCTCTCTCTCTCTCTCTCTCCCTCCTCTCTCTCACACACACGTCCCCTCTTCATCTCTCTCCTCTCCAGATCCTTCCCATATTCTGCTGAGCTGCGACGTTGGTCTGTGCGTCGTGGGAGAAGGACAGGGATTTTTTCGAGACGCTTATAAAGAGTTGTGCCTGATCATCTCAGTGTCTCTGAAGGGTCCGGCATGCCGATGCACTGAGACAGACCAACCCTCTCATGTGGGGCCAAAGCCAGTGAAATGAATGTATTTTCCTGTTTTTTTTCATAGCAGGCTTCTAGCAACACATTTCCCTGAAAACCTCCAACTGAAGTATTCTCCAGAGGTACTTAAGCATAACACACCCATTCCTTAGAGCTCCACAGAGGTCAAAGAGATTGTGAAGGCAAAGCAGTGCAAGCCAAATTATGTGTGACTGCAATATGGCATTCTGGTTGAATCTACTGATTACAGCTACCATGTTCTGTCAATATGTATAGATCTGACAACTTAAAGAACAACTGGAAATACTAAAACAGCTCTCTTTATCTAGTTCTGTTGAAATGTTCCCTAGTTTATTTTCCACCTGCTTAAGACAGCTAAGAATGTCATCATAACTGCAATTAATGATTTAATGGTCTTTTGGGTCTTGAGTCTTATCGGTCTAGTTGTAATAGTTAACTTGATTGCTTGTTAGCATAACTTACTGGCTGATCTTAAATTATATAATGCACTGTCCTGCACCCTGTATCACATTTGCATATTTCTACATTAACATGCCTTTAATCGCTCTCATTCAATCAATGAAGGCTAGCCAAAATGCTAAAGGAATTCACAACCTCTGTAGTTTATCCACCTCAATTATCATACATACCACTTGAGTGTACATTCTGGTGTACTAATTGGTGATGCCACTGGAGCAGTTTATAATTTGCTAATTCGTTACATATTTACATTAGAGATTACATAGCACAATATGGAGAATGTGGAGAAAGGTCTCTGCCTCAGTCCTAAACCCCCCAAAAAATGGACCACTGATACTACACAACAATGAAAAAAGCACCATTCCAGGAATAAGAACCATTTTTGCCACAAGTGTATCATCTGCATAACATAATGAGTCTCAATCGGCATCTTGTTACACAGGGAGGGAGCAAGGAGCGTGGGTGACCCTAATGCACACACCTCCCCAGGAGAACACAGTTAATGAAGACACATGGTAAACTCACCTGAAATGACAATTAACAGACTTTCATTATTCACATTAATTGTACCTCTTTTTTCCAATGTACCTCTTAAACTTTCAGAGGCTAAAAGTCTGACCATGCTGACAGTAGCTGCTTTTTACAGTAGAAAAACTTTGAGGCTCAGGCCATTCCCAGCAGCCTGTGAACCTAGGCCAAGGCTTTTATCATTGGGCTCCAACAGGACTGCGTAGCCCCCTCCCTGGAGGGAGAGCTGGAGGAAGTCGTAGGATGATAAAAATGGGCCATTAGAAGGCCTGCACAGGCCCCATGGGTTCATTAAACTCCCTTAATCTCACATATCAGGGCACTGGCCATCTCAAACCTTGCCTTGCCTCACAAAGAGAATGAGAGAAGGACCACTGTGTCCTTCCCCTAAAACAGCAATTTCCTTTCAGTTTGCAGGAATCCAGCATGAGAGACTTTTTGGGGCACCTACTGGCTTAAGTAAATGCCTTACACATTAACCAAAAAGGAAACATTTTGTTGGCAAACATTCTGATGAGCTTTATGCAGTAATGTTGTCCTCAACATAATGTACAACACTTGAAAGTGAACCAAATAAAGTGAGAACAAGTGCTCAGCTGATAAAGCCAACTAGGGAATAACTTGTTCTGCTGAAAGCTTATGACAGTGTAATGTAACATCTGTGCTGTGTGCAGCTGGCATAAGAGCTGCAGTGTGGGGGAGTGAGAAAGAAGCAGAGACACTGAGTGAGAGAGCAAGAGAGTGAAAGAGAGAGAGACAAACAGAGAGAGAGAGATCATAGAGATAGATATGTCTAGCCCAAAAAAAACAATGGTCTAAAACCCTAATTCTGCTCAACAGTTAGAGCAGTATTAGTCCCCCCTGGAGACAGCGTGAGATTTAGGAGAGGATGAGCAAAACCTCCACTTAAGTCTTGCTTGCTCCCTCTCTCTCCCTCTCTCTCCCTCACACACACACACATACACACACCTACCCACAACAATAAGTATATTATAAAAAATACTATACTTTGAAAATACTTTCACATTCATTACAGTACAGTATATTGTGCTATGTAATGACTAGTAAACTAATCAGACATAAATACTGGCATACAGTTGTATTAAACAGTGATTTAAGGATGAAATTGCATTAATAAAAATAATAAATAAATCAAAATACACACACATACAGAACAGATACACACACACATATATATATACACACACATTTACATTTACGGCATTTAGCAGACGCTCTTATCCAGAGCGACTTCCATACCCTCATTGCAGGGACAGTCCATAGGCAAGTGGACCCTACACACACCCTACACACACACACACACACACACACACACACACACACACACACATATATATATACACACACACAAAAGTGTCTGTTTATGTTGCAAACTAGTTTTATGTTCAATAGTGCTGAATTTCATTTAAACCTCCATAGGCTACTCTGTCAGTGCTGAACAGCAAGCAAACTCTGAAGTTTTGGAGTAACGTGATGATATGCAGCAGACTGCCCTCAGCACCCTCTTGTCAACCCCCCCAGCTATGTGCTGAATGGACCCCCAGTGTTTAATGACAGGGCTCTGACATTCCTGACGAGGGTCTGAGTGAGGGGACTAATTAGTCTGTGTGTTCTCTGGATTGGCCTTATCCTCCTCACCCTCTCAGCCAATACATCAGGCCCTGGTTCAAGACATGCCAGCTACCAGCCTTATCATGCAACACTCAGTAACACTGATAGACCACAGCTCTGCAGTTGGCTCACATCAGCAGGGGGGAACAGGGGGGCAATAAGATGTGGGGGCATGTCAAAGGCTGAGGTAGTGCTGGTGGCCTTTTGACACCCTCCCACAAAGAGATAAAAAAGCACTGATTACATTGAGAATATATATGTATAATATATTAATATATATGATTTCAGTGCACAAATTGAATGAAGCATACAAGAGTACAAGTGTTACAGTGTTTTTGGTTGATGGTGATGTTAAGCACTATGCAAAATGTGTCACATAAATTTGTGACAAGAGCTGTTTCAGAGCAACTGTCTAAGCCCTGGCCCTGTTATTAGGAGGAAATCCAAGAGAACATTACTAAGCTCAGCCTATATCTCTTTACCATATCTGGCTAAGATGACTCAGCTAATATGATCTTTAGAGCGAGGACTAACCATTTATAAAGGCTGTTAGATGTGTTGCTGCAACATTTGTGGCTACCATAAACAACCCAATGAGTAAACCCAGGTTGATTCATCCTGAGCTGCTTTACTTGCGTAATAGCTGTGTCATCACTGGACTTGGACAAAATGGGCAGAGTCACACCATGCTGCTTGCATCTGGAGCCTCACTGTTTAACTCTCCTATTCATCAGTCCACCCACAGGTTTCTACGGCAACATACATTCCTCATTCTTGAGCAATTTTCCCTGAACATATCTAACAGGGTAGAGACACTATTTTTACAGGAAATCCAGTTAAACAAGCATAATTGCAGCACAACAGAGAAGAAACCTTTTTCCAAGCATGTTCAATCAAAAAGAAATGTGACGGAGATGACGGAGAGGTTTTCTGATGTGCTAGCTGTATAACAGTGAAGTCACAGAAGTCTCTGCTATCTTCATATTATTACCAAACCAAACATGATGAATGCACACACTCTCAGATTCACACTGTGCGAGGGATTTTAAATGTGTGTAGAGATACATGAAGAATACAAAACACTCTGATTATCTGACTAATCAGAAAACATGTAAGGACATCTGCAAGTATAAGGTAGTGACAAGGTGGTTACAAAATAAACTGCAAATTAAATTGGGGAGAGTAAAGCACTGCAAGTGCTTTCACACTTGCTTAAATAAGCTCCAGTCACCTGTGCTGTCAGCTAGGCCTGGGTATTAGATCTGCATTAGGAGCAAATCCTTATCTGAACCCAGAGTAAGCAGAAAAGTGCCGGCAATATAAACAGTTCAATTGAGTCTCCACATACACACCCTCCACTCATCCACCCTCCCACACTCCAAAAACACATGCACGCACACACACACACGCACACACACACACTTTTGTTCTTAGCTTCCAACAAAAAGAGTGACTGATTTATTTTTTCAGAAATTATTTGGACACTATTAGTATCAGTAATTAGTTGGTAAACAAACTTACCATTAAAAGATTACTCATACTCAAGTCCCCCCTAACATGGGAAAATTATGTTTTAACTAGGGGTCATCATTCTGCTCAAGTAAGGTAAAATATGCAGTAAAGCTTGACTCACTGTTCCGTCTAGAATAAACTTTTATTGTCAAACTACTTTCATTCTGATTGTAGTTGACTGTAATTTGATTTGCTATAATTTGTCCTTAATTCTGTTATTTTTTGTGTGTTGTATTTTTTTTCCATCAATAAATCAATTTATTCCCAGGCCTGATTTATCTATACTATACCTGTTTATTTAATTTCTTACAGTTGTTTTTATTTTCTATTCATTATTTTAAAAATTTCTCCTGTTAGCATTTTATGATGCTTCTTTTGCACATTTTGAATCATAGTGTTATTGGTCCCTATGAGTCTCAGCTCAGCTTAAAAAACAAAGCTCTTCTTAAATGTAGGCCCAAGTTAAAATAAAGAAGCTGATGAACAATGAACTCCTTGATCATACTGAATCTGTTAGCTGCAGTGACATACTGTGTGGGGAAAAAATAATCACAGTTGTGATTGTTGCTATCTTTATCTGTACATGCGGTAGCCATTTCACCCAGGCTTGAGGACACAATCTATTTTATGGTTTATGAATGTTAAAATAATAGTCAAAACTTACTGAAACTGGAGAATGCACCCAGACATATGTTAAAAATGTGATGGTGTCATTCAAGTACTTGCAGCTGGAGGGCATCTTTAAATTATTAAGCTAAATAGTTGCAGTGCTCAAATTAAATAAAGCAATAAACCACAAGAGCAAATGCATTACAGAGATCTGATTAAGGGGTGTCGCTAGTCACTATACAGGGAGCCATCTCAAAATGTCATACTCAGTAATGCTTCTGGGTATGTGCCAGTTAATGAAATGTTACAACAATTGAAAGTCAGAGCCCTCGAAAAACTAGAAGATGCTTTGTTATCACTTCAGAAAAACAGAGAGGATACCATGCATCTAAGAATCAATGATTTTGCACACTCCTTCTAAATAGTGAATGTCCACATGCTACCACACACAAAGACAAAATCATAAAACATTGTTTATTTGCTAATTTGTATTTATTCTAACATTCTTACCAAGCATAATCCTTAAATGAGAATCAAGCTGTGTGAGTCAAAGCATTCAAGCAGGGAAAAGAAAAAGATCACTCTGAACACACTGCTCTCTGGGTCTGTGTGACCTGACATACAAACTCTATTCTGAGCTTATACACCAGGCCTAGAGCTGATGAGAAACATTTGGAAGAGAGAGAGAGTGAGAGAGACAGAGAGAAAGAGAGACAGAGAACAGTGAAACAGAGGATAGAGATAGTGATAAGCTAATATAAGTGTTGGTTCAGAGAAGTATGAGATACATGGGTCATTATGATCAGCTAATATCTGGATACCAATATGAACTATGACAGATTGAGAACAATATATATGTATATATATATATATATATATATATATATATATATATATATATATATGAATATGAATATGAGAGAGAGAGAGAGAGAGCGAGAGAGAGAGCAAGACCTAAGAAAAGAGATAGAGAGAAAAACCCACACACACGTACATGCACAGGAGGGGACAGAGTGTATGAAGGACAGACCGCCCAGGCTGGGTGTGTACAGCATGTCCTGCTGTCAGGTCTCTGAGCAGACGGCAGGCCATATAAGGCAGCAGCGAAGTTTAGCACTTGAGCATGGCAGCTGGGATCTCTGCTTAATGCAAACAGGATTACACTGCTCATCGTTTGGTACCACACACACACGCGCACACACACACACACACACACACACCTACACACACACACACACACACACACTTGGGTCTAAAACTGTCGTTTGTACACATATACTCGCATCCTTGAAAACTGTCAAACAAACACAGAGATGCAAAAACACAAAATACACAAAATATGTATATGTATAAATATATCCACATTGTTACCAACACCTGTAACACTACCCACATATGTACATTGACAAAAACACTAGATTAGCATCAAGTGCACATAGATACCTTAAAGGTCAAACCTAGTTTCCCCCCCAAGAGTTTTTATTTATTAAATTAGATTAATTAGATCATAATAATATATAATTATTAGAAATAACAACATCACTGTTAAACCACAAAATACATTTTTGGGCATATCACAAAGAGGTCCTACAAAGAATACCAACACTCACTACATTACAAAAAATGTGTCACTTTAATTTAGTGCAATAATCAAAGTGGATAAGTTTATTTATACTTTTTTTTCACTACTCTAATTAAGATCATATTAAGATCATCTGCCTAAATGATCGAGGCAAGGACCCCCCATGAGTCAGACAAGTTTGACCAGCATGTCCCACAAATGCTCAACTGCACTGAGAACTGGAGAATTTGGAGGCAAGTCAACATCTTGAACTTTTTATGTTCCTCATACCATTCCTGAACAACGTTGGCAGTGTATAAAGGTGGTACCACAATGTTTATGTAGGTGGTATATGTCAAAGTAACATTTATACAAATGCCAGGGCCCAAGGTTACCCAGCAGAACAGTGTTCAGAGCATCACAACGCCTCTTCTAGTTTGTGTTCCTCATATTGTGCAATCTGGGGCCATTTCTTTCCCAGGTAAGCAACACACACACACACACACACACACACACACACACACACACACACATGCATATCAGATTATCAGGTCAATTTTTACTTTGCTTCACTGTCTAGTTCTGATGCTCACATGCCCATATGAGTCAATTTCAGGAGTGAATAGCAGTCTGAATTGGAACCCTGACTGGCCTGCAGCCATTTAAGCAGTAAGCAGCAACAGACAGCACACTAAAACATTTTATTCATAGCCAACATTAACTATTTCAGCAATTTGTGCTAAAATAGCCCTTATTTAAGATCAAATCACACCGGTTAGCCCTTGTGCCTATGCGAATAAATAATCCTCCATCAAATCATTTGTGGTAGATATTATCCACTGCATACCATGAACACCTCATAAAATCTGCCACTTTGGAGCTGCTCTGACCCTGTCGACTAGCCATCACAATTTAGCACTTTTCAAAGCTGCTCAGATCTTTACGCTGGCATATTTTTTGCTTTCGACACATCAACTTCAAGAGTGGACTTTTCAATTGCTGCCTAACATATCCCACTCTTTAATAAGTGCCACTGTGACAAAGACTGTTTGGATACCTTTGGACATAAAATATACTGTATATAGTCCCTACTGTGACAACCAGATCTAGAAAAACAATAAATAGCACACCTTTCAAATGTTTGCCCTTAATCGGCAGTTAGTCTTGAATATTGCAGTTTGTAATTGCATTTAAGACTTGAAAGGCCCCACAGTTATAAAAAAAAAACTAAGCATCCTTTCATAGGAATTGTTCAAAGGAAAATAGGGGGAAATGCCACTTAAAGTCTCATTATGTCCAGTTAGTTAGTCATTTGCATTAAAGACCAAAACACACAGACCCATTCTCAAACAGAACAGGAGTGGTAACCTCACATGTACTGCTGGTATGCAGGGAGAAATCATACTTAATGACAGATCTGATTCCTCTGGTCTTCCTCATTCTATATGTGTACGTAAGAGAGAGAAAGAAATCACAGAGAGTACTGATTGTAGTGGCTGAGGGACTCTCTCTTCCCCATGTGTGTTCCACGTGTTACAGCCACATTCTTGTAAATATTTATTCCTAGTGTGAAACACTCTTGATCTCACCATATTGTTTATTTCCCACCACTTTTTTCAAAGAGCTGTTTTGTGTGAGGGAGAGAGAGAGCCTTCTATTCACTCTGATCAGGCCTGACAGTGCAGAGACAGAGAGCATCTCAGTTTCAAGGGCGGAGCTAGAGAAAGAAAAAGAGTGAGGGGAGAGAACGAAAAAGCAAGAGAAGGAAGTAACAATAATAAGACGAAGAACTCTCACAAAGAATGAAGAGTCTTTCAGATAAATTCAGATGCAGAGTTCAACCAATCAGTGCTACTCTTAGGAGCTTTCTGCTGCACTGCAGGCCTAGGACTCAGTCATTAGACATCTCCTAAATAATACGCTGAATATAAACAACCAAGATGCTTGCAAAAAGGTAGACATGTGGGTTCCAAATGCAGCCACACGCATTAAACCTTTTTGTTGACAGCATGTGCAACCCTAACTTAGAACAAATATCACACTGTTTGTCCTAAATTACTGTTGGCCACAAATGGCGATCTTGCAAATACTATGGTGAAGTACTCTTTGGCTCACTAAAATTCTCCCTAAGAACCACTAGAGCATTAATGTTAAAGGTTTAGCTGGTCAAATGTTGTTGATTTTCTAATTTCCACAGGCAAATCTGCACATATTAAAGCACAATCACTGCATATTTGCTGAAATTATATTAATGGGGGAAAAAATCTAACATAAAATGTTGCTGTACAAATGTTACCACACTGCATATTTTATTTTCTCCAAAATATTTTACGCATGCAAATTGTTCAAAAAAATGTTGCACAGAAACTGCCATGTTTATTTTAGTTGCATCCTTATTAGAACATGTAATATGTGTAGATGTATGCAAATTCTACATGAAAATATGTATGGCTGCAGTAAATTATATCAGCACGTGAATTTTAATTTTGTGTGGGTTTCTTTGTGTGAATTTTACGTTTTGTTATATGTGTGCCATGTTTTCTGTCACTACATAAAGTAAGTAAAACACAGCCTTTATTGTTGGATGCACTGTGACAGTTTGCGAGTGACCATACACAGATATTCAGAGTGAAATTCTGTTTGCTAAAGGTTTATTTTCTTACTCAAAGTGGATAAGTGATACAAAGGAAGTGTATGGCTATGATACTGAACTTTGCCAGATCATGATCCTAATGAAGACAACAGCATTATAAGAGAGGAATAGAATGATCCACAGAAATAACAGAATTTCTCCATCAACATTGTAGGGTTCATGCTGCACTTCACCATTACGCTATTCTCTGTCCAAATTCATGATGCTGCAATAGATGAATTGTTACATGGAAAAGTAGCAACTGTATTTTCACTGGAAAATTTTGACTCAGTTAATTAGCACAATCTTGTCAAGTCTGTGGTGAACCCTCATACTACTGACGGCTTAATGTAGGCTCAAATGAAACATTTGTTGTTGTACACTGTTTAGTGCCTGATACGCAGTTTCCTAAAAATATACATGACATTACAGACAGTATAAGTATTATTATCATATTCTATTATTATGAATGTATTATCTAGAAAACCATGCAGCTTCATGAAAGGCTGCATTGCACTTATTTTTTCCCCTATTTTTTCTTCTTCTGTGAAGTTATCATTATGGAGATATAAAAGCTTTCTGTATCTTCGTAATTCAAAGCTGACAGTCAACAATTCAAACAGTTTAGCCATTATTGCAGGTTTCTGCTCTATTTAAAAATACATTTATATTATAATCATATAATTAGTTACATTTTGCATTACATTAACAACTCATTTAAATTATGTATGAATAGCCTTGAGGCCATAAATTTTTTCTGTTAGTCAAGAACAAAATAAATGTAAAAAAATAAATAAATAAATGACTAAAATGTGGGAAACTGTGAAAAATATAAATTACTTAATTATAAAGAAAATAAAAAGAATTGTGTAATGAATATTTTAACACAATATGCATGAGGTAAAAATAGAAATCACTTCTGTTAATGAATGAAATAACTGGGAATTAAGGCTTAAAGGGTTAAATAAGACTTCCACGCATATGAACTTTTGCATATGCAGCATGAGTTATCGGCTAAAACTGCTGAGAAAGTTAAAATCCCACACTGCTAAAGACCTATCTGAAAGTTATTTATTTAATTCCTTATGCAAGCTTTGTTTATTTATTTTGAATACATATGAATTTTGAATCTGAAAACTAGTCTGATTCACAGAAACATAAAAATGAGTTAACTGAACTGTAAAAGATGTGGTAAACCACTTCACTGTGACAAATGGCTGGAAACAAGCACAGGCACAACAATCAGAGTGAGCGTCCCAGGGGAGCTGGACTGGTCTAGAGAGAGAGAGCTGAGAATCAAAATTCAGTGATTCTTCCCTAACCAGTCAGGTCACTGGATGCGGCTGGAGGGCGTGTGTGTGTGATGGAGGGGGTTGGATCAGCACCAGTGCTTGGGGCTGTGTTTACATGGAGCTGCCTCCCTATGGAAGCGAAGCAGACCACCAGGTCAGACCCCCCATGGAGGGGACAGTCTGAAAGCCCAGAGAGAGCAGGGCAGCTGGACCAGGCGACATGCAGCAGCTCCTAGAGGCCAGGACAAACTATTGTATATTAGTGGGAAGGAGAATGCTGTATTATTTTAGGTGAATTGATTACCACTTTCAATGACTAAATTGTCTGAGCACAAAGTCAGTGGTAATTTGCAGAATAGCAGTATATTATGTTGTTATTACAATGCAGACAGCCCTTATCCTACCAATAATAGTCCCACAGAAGATTCTTTGCACAACAAAACTGAGTAAAATAATATGAAGAATGATTGATACCAAATAAAACGGCTCGTTAAGCTTGTTAATCATGAGCGCCATCATCCATCATGTGCTGTATTTTTAGTTATTATTCCTTTCTTGCTTACAAGGCATATTACTTGGCTAAACAAGACATTTAATGTATTAAGGTAAAAGTCCATAGTTTCAAAATAATCAAGAGCAATCATTCACAAAACAGGACAAAATGCACTCAATAGACTGACGTTTAGTATAAGCTGAACAATGAGTTTTACAAGCGGATATTGTAAAAGCAGCAAAAAGGACAAGCATAAGATCTGAGCAATTCTGTCATAGACTGTGTAGGGATTTTTGGAGGACTTGGTAAGATCATCTATATAACAGCAGGTCTTGCAGAGTGTTTCTGGTAGGCAGTGGTTTGAACCTACCAGAAGTGGTCCAAGGAAGGACAACTGGGGAACAACAGGGTGCCCAAAGCTCAACCACACACAAGACTAGTCTGTCTCATTTGATCCTAGAAGAGCTATTGTAACGGAAATTGTTGAACAAGTTAATTCTGGCTATTAATGATAGGAGGCAGAACACTCAATGCATCCCAGCTTGCTGCTAAAAGTTTGGCATACACCAACTACACAAACATTGTTGCAACCCATCACAGTAACGGTACTGGCCTGTTTCTGAAGGATAATGCCATGCTGCAAAAATTGTTCAAGGATAGTTTCTGGAACATAAAGAGTTCAACGTGTTGACTTGGCCTCTGAGTTCCCCAGACCTTAATCCAATTGAGTATCTGTTTTATATTCTTGCTAGTTTTTTCAAGTGAGCATAAGTTATGGAACAGAGTTTGAAAGTAAATTTTAATAAATAACACTTATAACAATATTTGGTATAACTACATAAATTCTGCAACCCACTGAATTTATTAAACTGTTGGTTTGACATTTCTGGGTTGATTTCTTATTGGGTTGTTCTGTGGGGTTTCTCTTATGTCTTCTCTTCAGGAGATATAAAAAGACGTTCACCAGATTCATTTAAGATTTGGTGACAGACTTTAGTAAGTCCTTCACAGAGGAGCTGGTATGTTTGCCTTTCCATCACTTTCATAGAAATAGGAATAAGAAGAGGCATAAATCAGTTTACAGCAAGATATCCTGTCATATATGTCATATATATAATTTAGAGTTAAAGTAACAATAAAAGACTTACAATTCCTAGGACCTTTCCATTTAAATCACCTTTTTTTTTTTTTTAATGGAAGCTGTCAAAACTGGCTGGATTGTTCTGTCTAAAGTCAGGAAAATTTAGTCAGTGGACAATAAACGTGGATTTGACCACACCATGCTCAGATATCATTCTTCACTGCACCTGACCTTGCAATGAATGCATACTCAGCTCAAACACACAAAAAGTTAGTAGGCAGCTCACTGAAATGGCTCTCCTCCCAACTTTCTCCACAATCATCATCATACTTGGCCTTCAGCAGGCTGAGGCCTCTAGACCAGAGAGAACCAGATGAGACCAGACAGAGGCACTCAAAATAGTGATGTTAATGATAAAGGGGCGGGTTGTTAGAGAGAGAGAGAGAGAGAGAGAGAGAGAGAGAGAGAGAGAGAGAGAGAGAGAGAGAAGAGAAATGGAGGGAAAGAGAGAAAGAAAGAAATGATATGTTCTCTTTGTATGCCAGCACATGACATCAGAGCATTCACAACCTCCATTAGTGTCTAATAAATGAGGGGCTAACGAGGTAGGCGTGGGTGCAGAAGGTCCTGGGGTCTCATCTCCATCAGCTCCATCAGGAACTCTTTCAGGAGGGGGCGCTGATGGAGGGGACTTGCAGAAGAAGCCCTAGCAGCCCATTAGAAGAATCAGCCTAAAAAACACTAAAAACACACAGCAGAGAGAGGCCAAATCTCACTGGTGTAAACAAAAGGTGGGTGGCAGCCCCCAGAGCGGAGCCCTGACGGCCAGGGGCGGCAGTGATGAATTTGTGGAGTTATCTAATTTTCCACTGTTTTAATTAGAGGCCAGGTTCCATGAGGCCCGACAGCTGGCTTCTTTGTAGCGACTCCTGCGAGCCTGACAGAGAAAAATGTCTGCCGCCACTGCTGCCAAGCTCTGCTCCTGACCTGGGCCCAGGCAAACTGCTGGGATCTATAAACTGCGGTCTCTCTCTAAGCAGATTGTGCATTTTCTTTCTTTTTTTTTTCATTGGCTTATTCTTTCAGCAAGTCATTTTCAAACATCTCACTCAGTCACTCTCACAATATGTTTCATTTGCTTTCTTTTTTTTTAACTGTGTTGGGACAGTCCAGCTAGTTTCATTTGCTGAGGTGTGATTAACTTCACGCTCTGCCTAAGAACAGAAGAGCCACTGAGGGACAATAACAAGCTCTCCAAACCCCTAGCAGGTGCCTCATACAATATCTTCCAAGTATGAATACTATAATTTGGATGGCACAGTGCAGCAAAACAGAGCAGAGACACAATAGAATTAAAAGCGCACAATGTAATGACAGGGGATGGGGCCGTATGCGGTGACATTCCCAGCATACAGGAACAGTGAGTGCCTCATTCAGAAGACGACCCACCAGAGAGTACAACTATAGGGTGTTGGCTGAGCAGTGCAACACCCTGATGTCCACAGAGATAACTTTGCCTCACATGTCTCATCATGTCTTTATTTATAATTCAGTTTTTTTGGGCACTAAGTAGTATAGTTTGCTTTGTGAGTAATGTCTGCTCATTACTGAAGACGGAAAACAAAAATATTGATGACAATGAAATTATTAAGATATAGAACAGAAATAGCTTAAAAGATTTTTTTTAATAATAACAAAGCAATTAGCTTGGACAGCATGTACTTTCCCCTTTAAGAGACTGTCAGTTAAGAACTTTAGGAAGTTATGCGGCACTCTTCAGGTACTTTGTAGGCCAAACAAATTCCAGAGCAGGATGGCTCATGAGAACCCCACTACTACAGTGAGCAGAGAGAGGAAAAAAAAAAGTTCAACCTGAACACTGAAATAAATATTTGGTTTCTGCCTGCACTTTATTTGAGAGGCCTGCATACTGAACCTGTCTGCATAATGAGAGAGACTGGAAAAAGAAAGAGTGCATGCTCTTATATAAGGCGCCTCAACAACAAAAAAAAAAAGATGTATTTTAAAAAGGTAACTAGCAAACTTAATTTTAACCAGTACTTTTGGAGTAATTCAAAGAATATTCCTTCATGTGTGGCTTTGGCAACAATTAAAAGGCATAAACTAACTGATAGTTTACACAGTTGTAAATACGGGCCAGTGCAACTGATGAATAACAGCAAGTTATATATTATCTGTGTTGTCAAAGCGATATATTTAAAACACTAAATAACATACGCACTACAAATACACTGTGCAATTTACAAAATATAGAAAATGCTTTTTTCTATTTTTAAGTATACTGATATAATTTCTATAAATAATCTTTTTATTGTAAAAAATGTAAAAATTAAGTGTTGTTAAAAGGGGTTACATTCTTAATTCAAACCCGAAAATGAAGACGGCCAATTTAGCAGTCCAAAATTAAGAAATGTACTTGTCAGGAAAAGTCTTTGTATGCAATTTTAAAGAGTGGGGTGGCCCGAACAGACCCAAGTTCTAAAACATTTTCGGTTGTCTTTGCTTTCTATATATTTAGTCACAGCTCTGTGTTCCTCTCTCACAGTTTCACTCGCTTCATGATGGTCTGCTTTGTCTCACTTAAATAAGTTTACCGACCCATTTGACAGGGCGCGCAAGTACAGCAAATTACTGTGAATGATTTGCTTTAGTTGTGGCTTATTCTGCACTCATGCTGAACTTTTAAGAATATGTTTTCTGTACATTAGACCACAGGCTAATGTACGGAAAAATATACATACAGATCAAAAATATACATACTATTTTAGGTAAAAATAAAAAAAAACTAAAAACAGTTGCGAAGTGTACAGTATTGTTTCCCATAATATCTTAAGCATTTTTATTTTTGTTGTACATGAACATCTGTGATAAATGTTTTCAGGCCATAATGTACCCCCTCCTCCACCTTAACAAATCCTAAAATATGCACGAATTGAAAAAGTAATACAAAAAAATAAAATATTAATACAATAATCTTAACAAACACTGAAATAATGATTGTTACTCTCTTTATTTTAAAAGAGAGAATGACAAAATTGAAGGATGAATATGAATTGCATTTAATGATTCAAAAGAAAAATATGGAATGTGACCGCTCCTTTAAAGGAACAAGGAGTTTCTGACAGACAGGAAATTATTAGCTATGCCCTATCAGTGGATATTAGCTATGCCCTATCAGTGGATAAAAAAATCTAAACACTACAGACCAATGGAAATATTTCATACAAAGCCAATTCATTCCATGTCTCAGCTTAAAAAAGGGCAACTGACAAATTTTTGACAATTTGTTAATTTAAAAGTAAAATATTTAAGCTATACATTGTAAATATATGCATATTAAATGTAAAATTATCCATGGATTTCCTTTTACCTATTAATGCCAACACAGAAAAGTTCAAACTAAAAAAAAAAAAAAAAACTTGATATAAAAAAAGGTTTAAACTGTTGCAATAAATCAACAGTGAATCTCCCACCATAAATCCTTTAACTCCAGTTACAGGTGCACTGTAGAATAATTATGCTAAATTGTCTCAAAATAAACTTTTTTCATCATTTCTTTAAAATGTGTAGCAACCTCAGACAGGTGCTTTACGACCTCAGTGAAGTAATTAATGTTGCTTATGGCCTTCACCTTATGTTGCCCTTCCTGCCCGCCTGGCTCAGGAACTTGCCTTTCCTCCACAATAGAATTACTTTTTCTATGTTCCAAGGCCCTTCCAATTCCTCCTTATCGCTGCTTCACATTGCATGAGCAAGCACCCCCTCATCCTCTCTCCACTCTCCCTCCTTCTAAAGGACTCTTATCGTTGGGGGGGTGTCTTGCAGGCTGCTTTGTCTATTGCAATCCTCCTACGCTTAATGCAGGCTGCAACAGCTAACTCAGACCTCCTAAGACTTTTAACATGCTGAGAGGAAAAAAGAGCTGTTAAGATATACGGTGCTATTCCACAGCTCACACATTTCACCCAACTTATCCATCTCACACAGTACGCAGACTCATGTGCATGCAGCAACAGACTCTAAGCTTGCCATGAGATGAACCATGGAATTCCACACAGTTGTGTGTTATGAAAGAGGATTACTGATGAATGTTTTCAGACTGGGAGGTGTACACACAGACAGAACACCCAAAGATGATGTCTTCATCCCTATCTGCGGTCTGAGACAGCACATATGGACTTTATCCTTTATCCACCCCCTCCTGTAATCTGGCTGTTTAGGGTCAATGCTTTTTTTAATGCTCTATATATAGCTTGTTCAGGCAGCTTTGGGCCTACGGGTGCTCTAGTCAGGTCATGCTGGAGTGTTCACAGGAAACTGAAACCGCTGGACAGTGCAGGTGTTCCTGGCTGCTCCCCATGGCGTGCAGAGCTCCAGTCATCTGTTAGTACACATGAGGAGTTAGTGGCAGCAGCCAAAGGATGTTTAGCATGGACTTGCCAAAGGTACAGCCTACGTTTCTCTCTACATGTTTATATTAACCTAGAGTAATGAGCAAGAAAGGATGGCCTCTGTCTACCTCTCTCCTTCTTTCTCTCACCCTCTTTGGCCCTCATGCTCAGCAACGTGTGCAGTCTGCAAGAGGAAAACATGTAAACAGAAATAATTTAATTTCTGCGCCTGTCAGTGGTTCCTAAAACTTTTAGGTCATGCACCCTTTCCACTCAGTGACAAAGTCCGTGTACCCCATCACCTTTGTCACATGCACTCCTGTTACCATACAAGGGCTCAAAGTTATACTCTCCATCTTTGAAATCCATCCTGCATACAAATTGTCAATCAATTTAACAAAACTTTTAAATAAAAATGGTTGATTAAAATTAACCCAATTATTTAACCAGTATACACTACCTATTTGCCTGTCACTATTACTTAAATGTCTGATGGAAATTATTTAAAATGATTAAATGATTTAGACTGAACACATTAAAAAAAAGCATTTATTCAGTCACATCATTTATTTTGCAGTTTTCAGAGTAGCACTTAATGTTTGCTAATTATCATTTATTGCTAACATCAGCAGCGTTTTTTGCTCATCTCACACAAGAGAAGTATGTATGCATCTGTAAAATAATAGGTTTTTGTTTATGCACTTATGCAATAGTGTAGTGCATCATTTCATGTTAGTACGATGTAGTCTTTGCTACAATGTAAAAATTAGGCCATTGCCTTGATTAGTTGCATAAATTGAACAATAAATTCAATTAAATTGATAATCACACATTTTTTTTTGCAATTAAGCATCAGCCAAAATTCCATGACTATCACAAGGCAATAAGGTAGCATATGAATGGATAAATTATATTACATGTCTTTCAAAATAGTTTGAATAGTTAGACAGCTCCATAGTTAGAGTTCCATAATGTCATAGTTTGAATATTTTTCATGCTGTTAATTACAAATAATACATGCATAGCAAAGCAAACACAAGGTGTATCGATTGTGGTATATTTAAAGCGGAAAAAAAATACCTGTTACTAATGAGAAAACTAATTATTTGCAAGACATTGAGCTCTGAAGGAAAATGAATGGCATGGGAGGAATAAACTAAAGTCCAGACTAATTCCATGACTTTCTTGCCGTTCGTCTTCAAATTTTCCACATTACCAGACCCCCACTTTGATGCTCATATGAGGAATGCTGGGTGAGCAATTATACGGAGAGAGAAAGACGGAGCACACTTCGTGGGCGTCCTTCCTCCGTGTGCCATCATTTTAACTGATTTGGATTAATGCTTTAATTGGGAAGCACACACAGACTGTGAACATCTGCAGACCATAGTGAAAGGGAAAAACAGGGCCAAAACAAACCTCCATAGAATAAAGTCTCTGGATCCCTCCGAGAATTCAGGGGCTTTAAAATGTCCTGGCTACGTTGAGCCCAGGCTTAATGGTATAATATTGGAAATGTATTCCTGCAAGGCCGCAGCTTGTTTGCGCAACAGTGCCACTGCCAAGCCGCAGTTAAACTCACATGGTGCACTGAGCCCAACTAGCAGTGCCCACATAGCCAGGCCCACATGAGCTTTCACAATGCCATTAACATCCACTCACACAAAGGGAATCCAATGCTGATCTCAGTTACAGTCCCCCCATGTAACATTAACTTGTTAAAGGCATTAACCTTAAAAACTTTACAGTTATAGAAAATCAAGAGGTCCATTTGGACTGCTCTTTTCTTCCATAGAATGGGAGGGTTAAGGAAGTGAGAGTTTAAAGGTTATGCAAACAGTGAATTTCAAGATGACTGACCTTGGCTACAGGGCATTTGAGCATTGTAAAAATCAGACAGTAGTGTTGCATACCCTGCAGTGTTTACCATCTGCCACATGTATCACACATCAAATTTAAAGCTACAATTTACAAAGTACTTAGTCGCAGGACAATAAAAAACAAGACTCTCCAAGCTAGCCCAAAAGGTCCACATTGCATTATTTTACCTACTTAAAACTTGTGCAAAATTACTATCTAATACACTGAGAAAATAGAATGAATGTGTTTATGAGATATTTCCAAATGTCAGACTCTGAATTACTGGATATTCAGAATTTGTGATCCTTATTTATTTTTTTTAATAAATAAATAACTTATTCTCCACATTCTGACATCCCTTACAGTGAAACGTGTGAAAATAAAGCAATTACAAACAAACTGTAAATTTGTATTTATTTGTAAAGGATAGGAATGTATTTGGTCTCTATTTCTGCAAAAGGTGCCATGTACAAGTAAATATCTAGAATAGGTTTTGCTTCCAAAACCACACTGCTGTGTACAACATGCTAACATTTTCCTGTTTTCCTACTTTACAATGTTCTGATTCAGAAAAAAAAACAATGCAAGTTTAATCAGATTAGTGGCTCATACCTTTGTAACTGGGATGTCTCAAGCTGGAACTTTATAAAGACCAAAAATCTGAAGAAAACAGTCATTGACTTTCTAGCAATTTAAGAAATGTGAAAGCCCCTCCTTATTTCTTTGTTTTCACTGAGTGCTGCCATGTGAAAGATGACTAAACACTGCATTTTAGTAACTCTCCTACCACCAATATACCATTGCAAGCCCAGAGGGTCTTATAGAGAGGATCCCATAAAACTTTAAATGGGAAAAATGGGCCTAATGTCTACACTCAGTCCAATTACTATGCCAAAGATGAGTTGTATTTGTCCTTTTATGACTGGGCTGCTTTACAAATCCTATTTGGCAGGATTACTTAAATCGGGATGCTTTAGTGTGTGCAGTTTCCATCTCTAACACCCATGTAATGTAAGCAAATTCAACAGAAATAGAGCTGTAAGAAAAAAAAAAAGGTTTCAAATGTGCAATAGAGAGGCAATCCTGGCACGTGTAACAAAACAGCTTCTGCCAAGTGTGGCACAAGACATCTGGACATATGCACACATGAAGATATGCATTTATACAACAATGAGAAAATAAATAAATTACTTGGTTTCTATGTAATAATGGATGCTGCAACATTCCACCTGTGTGAATGCTCTCCCAGAAGACCCAGTGACCCATTACATGCAAGAATGCAACCTTGTGAGTGACTTTCATTTTTCGGAGAATCTATTCTTGACCGTCCAGTGCACTCTAAATCACACACGCATACATACAGTAGGAAAAAGAAGGGCACAATCCTAGAGAGAAGGGTGGGGGGTAGTGGAGGAGAGAAATGCTATCAGCTGTGTCCATGTGTCTACACAGAGTGGGAAAGCATGTTAATTACAAGCACAAGCGGTAACAGGAGACTCACAGAAAATGAGACCATCAAGGCCTGCACTGCTTAACGACAGGCCAAAAAATCAGACATCTTGGCAATGATTAATAGAGAAGTCGTCCTGGGCTTAGACTCTGACCACACAATCCAAAATGTATTACATCTAACCTTGGAAGAGAGAGAGAAAGAAATAAAAACTCCTTGCTTTCGTAGTTTGACTGCCAAGCCTGGTCACGTGTTTCCCTGTGCTCTCACAGAGTGGGTTCATATTTATCCCTTTGATCAAACAAGCCCTTAACATACTCACATCGTCATATCTAATCAACAGGCAAACACCACCCCATACCACACAAACTTCACTCCGACTTTCTTTTACTCTCTCTCATACACACCCCATCTGCTTAGCTAGTGTAGGCCTTAGAATAAATTGAGGAACAGGCTGCTGAGAATTAAACAGAAATGCAAGTGAAATTAATAGAGCATCTCATTTGGTCATTATTGCTTTAACTCTCTAAAGTAAATGTAAATCACTTTTTGGTTTTTGGTTGTGTGTATTTGTGTCTTTTATGACAGTTGTTCTGACTCCTTTATTTCTTGAATATTTTTATTATTAAACAAGATTAACCTTTTCCCTTCACTTAGTGACATCTGCCTTAATAATTCAGTTATGCAGATCTAGTTACAGAATAGAAATACTTTCTCTCACATTTATGTAAAAAGTACATTACTGAGTACAAATATAGGATGGAACAAACATTTTATATATATGTGTTCATGTGTGTGTGTGTGTGTGAGTGTGACCAATGATGCCATTTAACAGCTCAAGATGTTAACATCAGCATGGGGTACACTGTGTATTTTATATCTTTGTGGTTTACCGAAGTAACGAATAGACTGGAAAGAATTGCAATGGTATAAGGTATATGGTATATGGACCACTAACCTTGCACTGGAAATTAACCCCCACCCCAACATATTGCTGCTTTAGGTCAGCATGGGCCAGTCATAACCTGAAAGTTCAAGCTCTGGTAGGTCTGTCAATCATCTCAACATCCAGCAGTACACGCTTTGCAAAAGCACAACATTTTATTAGTGATGGAGGTCAGGCCAATTAGAGCAGTCACTTTGAGCCTGATGGAAATCAGCCCGGCAGCAAACATGTCAAAACCTCCCAGAGAGGTACATGGCTTATCCAAGCAGTTTTAAGAGACAACTCCAGAGGTTAAATATTCCCCATTCCACAAGACCTTCTTTGTTTGTATAAGTCATAATATAGCCTATAGCACAACCTCCCCAAGTGTTTCACTGAAGACACAGCAAAGGATCCCCTGAGATCCTCTTGAAAAAAAGAGGTTAATATAAGGCATGAAGTCTTATGACACTGCCTGTAATTAATTAAGACTGCACAGTGAGGTCATCATACATTCACCTAATGGCATCATACTTATAAGAGAGCCAAGCAATTGCAACAATTAACTGAATTCTCAGGAATTTCTCTCATCTACAGAAATTATTTTATACTTAGATTAGGATTAATAGATTTTAAAATATATAATCAATTATGCTTTTTAATATGTATTCATTAACGCAAACCACGGTCAAAATATAGTTGTTTTTTTTAACATACTGCTTTACATCCTAAAGATTACACTCTACCCTTTACTACACTCTTGTATGAGTTTTGAGATGAAGCTACAATTATGGAGGAGAAAGAAGATTTCTGGACTGAGTTGGATGAAGTGATATAGAGTGTACACAAGGGAGAGAGAGTGGTTATTGGTGCAGACTTTAATGGACATGTTGGTGAAGGGAACAGAGGAGATGAGGAGGTGATGGGTAGGTATGGTGTCAAGAAAAGGAATGCTGAAGGCCAGATGGTTGTAGATTTTGATGAAAGGATGGACATGGCTGTAGTAAAAACTTATTTTAAGAAGAAGGAAGAGCAGAGGGTGATGTATAAGAGTGGAGAAAGATGCATGCAAGTGGATTACCATATTTTCCTGTGTATAAGTCACACAAATTTGTACGAAAATCCAGTGAAAATCCAAAATCAAGTGATTGACATTTCCGCATAGAGATCAGTGAATGTTCACATTTTCAGGCAATTATCCTCTAAATTATTGCCGAATACACATTTTTGATGCTTCCTATCAAGTAAAATACATAGTACTACATTTACCTGTAAAAAATTGAAAGTGTCATTCAACATAATCCACAAAAAATCACTTTCATTTCACAAATTTCAAATCAGGAAATTCACATACCGCCATTTTGACTACCTAAACCGGTGACCAGAGAGACGGAGACGTACTTAGCTCAATACATTTTACCATAAATTCCAGTATTTCTGAGTTATGTGATATGCATATGTACACATATTAGCATTTTTGCCTACATGTAATCCAAAATTGAATGTCAAGATATCACTCAAAAATAAATTTTGGACCAAATTTCAATGCCAAATCAGGGGTGTGACTTATACAAGAGTAAATACGGTATATCCTTTGCAGGAGGCTCAGAGTGAATGAGAATGGTGACTGCAAAATAGTGACAGGGGAGAACCTAGCTAAACAGCATAGAATGGTGGTGTGTAGGATGACAAGAATTCAGGCAGGAGTTATCATGTGCACTTGGAGGTAGATTGCTGGGCAACGATTGCAAAAGGGAGACAGCTAGAAAGGTTAGATGTTTTAAAAAAAATTCTTTGAAGTGACAACCCTTGTCATTGCGAGGTCACAGCACAGAACACGTGAACCACAACGAAATTGGTCCTCTGCATTTAACCCATGCACACAAACACCATGCAGCAGTGCGCAGCTACTGAAAGCACCCGGGGAGCAGTGATGGGGATGGTACCTTGCTCAACCGTACCTCAGGGCAACCTACTTATGAGGAAATTGAACCCACAATCTTCCGATGCGGGGGCAACTCCCTAACCACTAGGCCACCGCTGCCCCGTTTTGGAGATAAAATTAGAGAAGCAAGATTGTGTTGGTTTGGACATGTATGTACATATCGGGAGAAGGAAGTTGAGGATGGAGTTCCCAGGCAAGAGGAAAAGAGGGAGGCCAAAGAGGAGGTTTATGGATGTTGTGAGAGAGGACATGCAGGCAGTTGGTTTGAAGGTGGAGGATGCAGAACATCAGGAGAAATGGAGACCATTGATCTGCTGTGATGACTCCTTACAGGAGCAGCCAAAAGAAGAATATGTTTTTTGAAACATCAGATTAATGAAATATCTCAATAGCATCTAGAATGACTCTTAAGATGTTTGCTTTGCTGAATTTAGTAATTATAATGCTTGCTGGGTGAACATCATAGTTGTGATTTCTCAGGCCTCAAGCAAACATCAAGCTCTAATTACAGCAAATTCATTCATTTTTTCTTGTTTTTATTCATGTTTTGAATCCTTTGTTCAGCTAAATACATTTTCAAAATGAAGAGAAAATCTACACACTGCTGGCTTAATCTGAGTGTTTGGGCATTGTGAACTGTTGAGATGCGGGGCAGGTAAAATAACAGATATAAAAAAATGGCAAGCTGAAGCCATCTCTCACTGGCCATTTCCTACATATAAATAATCTACCCACATAGGCACAGTGGCAATGGTGCCCAGCAAAATGATTCTCATTCAATGTAGCAATATTTCATAATCAACATAATCAAGCAACATTTAATATTTAATATTAACATTTTACAACAACATTTAAAATGTAGCACAAAACTTAATTCTTTAAATGCCTGCTGCTAAGGGTGGTTGTAAAATGCTATATTTAGAATTTTTCAGTGTCCAAATGTGTTTCCTTTGAACTGATTAAACATTTTTTAAGAATACATAAATAAATAAATAAAAAGCCAACTAACACTGGGCTTTACTTTAAAACAGATAATCATCCATGTTTGACCTGAGGTCAGTTCTCACAATCCTTTCAATGTGGATAAACCGTATGAAATCCTTGTGAATGGCCCTTAGGAGGCTCCCATATTAATCTTTGCATTTATGAACATGGGCACTTAGGGATGGTGTATACAGCGCTGCTAACAGTATAAATTAAGTGTTGATGTATTAGAGACAAATGACTCAGGTGTTTATCTCGTCTTGTTGTGATTACATGACCTCTGACCTCTGTTTATATCCAAAATTAGACAAGAGGGGGAGTGGGGCAATAATTACCATGAAACAAGCAGCGGATGGATAAAGAAAAAAAACTTGCATCAAACACTGAGGGGAAAGGCAAAAGCAAAGATGAGTCATAATACAACTATTTCCCCACAGCAACACACTACTTGTGGGTTCACCATTAAACACCCACATACACACTAACACACACAAACACCTATAACACAAAGACAAGAGGGCAGGAGCTAGCTCCAGACCAAAAACTGAAATATAACTGGCTCAGATACAAACACAGACACAAATGTAATCCTTTATTCTCTATGTATCATTCACACACACAATGGCAAATGGATCCTCTTTCCTTCTGCTCACAAAGTTTTTCCTTCACTCAGAGGACTACAAGCAGTGCAGAGTCTCTGGTGAGCAAAAGGGAAACGATGTGTGGGGTCTCGCGTGCAGTGCCTGGCCTGCTTATTGATTTTCAAGCATGAAGCAGGAATATTGTCCAGGATTTACTTTGCAGTGCTTGACAACGGTTTCCTCAACCTCCTCCCTTTTTGCTTCAGAATCGTTTGCCTGCTTCTCTGTGAAAGCGGCCACAAACGGAAGGTTAACCTCGAGAGGCTTTTTGAATGACAGCAATGTGCACACAAGGGCTTATACCCAGGCACCACCAATGCATAAATACATAACCACATATGCAATTTTGCAGATACACATAACATAGATTGCAAACTAATCAAGGTTTCACTATAGTGAAATTCTCCATCTGCCCTTAAGACACATTCAGTTTTCATTTTCATCTACTGCATAAAGCTTTAAACAAACAAACACACAAACATATACACATATACATACTTAGCGAGATGTTATGTTAGGAAGCATATCAATGCAAAGAGAGCACTGGAAGACAAAAGGTCTGATGTCAGTCTAATGAAAGCAGCGAGTGTTTTGGCATGCAAGCAAATGCAGATGTGAGTTAGGAGTACGGTTTTGATTTGTCAAACTGTAGTCTGACACAGCTCATAACCTATAATACAGCTGCAGAAAAAGGGGTTCTTATAGACCTGTGCATATTTCAAACAGTGCTTTTTATTCAACAGAAACTGAGGATTTTGCATCTAGCTGAAATTTATGACATTTTCAATCATACAATGGAAAAGCCCCAGAAGGACAGAAATACTGGCATATTTTCTGCTTTTTGTGGGCTTTCTTTCAGGTTTTAAATTTACCATAATTTGCTCAGGAATATGCAAAGCCAATGTGATTTTACATAAATATATGACAGTGGGATATATTTAATAACACTGGAGGACAGTGGTCCAGTTATTAAAACCCTCTTAAGGCACACATGAAAGCAAGACTAAAGAAAACATGGGTTGGCTAGACCACTAAAAGAACCTGCTGAAAAATGTGTGGAGGTGCCTCAGATACCACAGGCCAGGAATAATACTCCTCAGCCCAGTGAAACTGAAAAAAGTCTTGAAAAAATCTCATATTCATACATCACACTTCGGAGACCGAGCTACCACTGTGGGCTATAAGACTCTACACACATCACTCTGAGAAAGTGCAAAACTTGGACAGGAGCTTTGAAGACTGACGAGCAGCTCAAGCTTGGCTGTGATTAAACATAGAATAATACAGTCTTGTTGATTTACACTCCCATAACAGCTGATGTTTTCTTAAATCTTAACTCCTTTTCTTAATTCAATTGACACTGGGTTGTGCAGGAACTGCTATGTGTTTAGAAGTTAGTGGTAATTGTTTCTCTAAGACAGCACTAAAAGTGTCATGTCATCCAAAGGCTATTTACCTCCATGACATTATTTATCGCTGCCCCAGAAGCAGTGGCATTACTGTCAGTCATGCTTCTTTTATGCGTTTTTAATAGATATTACTCAAAAACACGATTTTTGCTGTATATTGTGTCTGTTTTAAGCATACTGATGGGCTGAATTAAGAACAGCTTTAACTGGTAATTTACAGATGATTTAACAGAAAAAGAAAAAAAAATCAAATACACCTGGACATACGCACTCCCACAAACCACAAATGGAGATGTGAATGTACTCACTCTTGGCCTCAAAGGCTAATCACCTAAATTAAGCTGAGAGGACAGAAAGCGCCAGAGAGTGTGAATCACCTCCGGAATGGCAGACTCCTTCAGCACTTACTACACACATACACACGCATGCCGTCTGCAGGGGTGCCAACTCAAACAGGTTGCCGGCACCATGCCTGTTTACCAACCCCTTAACAGAATCCTCAGCAGGACTGTGAATGTTTAGCAATTAGGCTCTGGCCATGGAACCTACGTTCCCATAAAAGCCACACATCCCTGCAAGGTAATAACGCAATTAAAAATGCATCAGTACCTCTAATTTCTCCCTCAGTTTGCATTATTTCTTGCTTCTTTTTAAAAACATGAATACAGAGACTGGCTAGCAGGAACGTGCCTTTTTAGGGATATACAACAATATTGAAATTCTTTCATTATCTGTATAAAAAAAAAAAATTTTTTTTAAAGATTGCCATAATTGACCAGTTCCAGCTGATATAATAAATTGGTTTTTGATGACATTTCAATTTCAAAATTTCAAGACTCATGAGCGAAGATGATAACACAATAAGCCACAAGCAAAAATCTCTTTTATTCTTAAAAGTCTGGGTCTGTTCAAAGCATTATTATTATTAGTTGTAGTAGTATTCATAGTAGTAGTAATAGTATGTCCTCATTTATATCTATAGGCAGTCATTAAGAAATTACATTATAATACACTATGTAATTAAATTTAAATACACATCACTTAAGGGAAAAAAAGCAAAAAATAAGCATAGAAAAAGTAATTGTGTGTTAGTCAGTTCTCTGTTAAAATGTGTTTTGTCACATTAGAAAACCATAAAGCTTTAAAAATTTGCACTCTCCTCTATATACGTAAAGAAATATATATCGAATTCAGTCATAAGCCTACAACTTCATTATTTGTCCTCTATGTTCTTACCTGCCTTTACACTACATCTAAAAGTGGTTTACTAAGAAACATGTCAGTGGACAGAGTTCTAATTTGGAAAAGAGCACAAAGGAAAACAAAGCGAGAGGAGGCACGTTAAATGAGCAAAGATTTGTGGACACATTGTTTTGGAGTGTTTGAGTAAGACCCAGTGAGTCAAACTAGGATCGTCTTACAATTACTATTCTTATGTGCAATACGATATTGTGACGCAAACAGAAGGAAAAAGCTAATTGTGTGATGCTAATGAGACATTTGATATAGCTGGGGTTCACGTAATGAATAGTTACAACAGTTCACAAGTGAATAAACATGATTAAAAAACTACTCTTAATGATAATATATTTTAAACGATTTTCTACAAATCTGTAAAAACTGCAAAACAGAAAATAAACGGAACCCAGACAGCAAATATTTGGTTCCCACTCCTCCCAGGTGCAAACTGTTGCATAAAAAAGAATGATTCAAATCCCATTGACCCCCCCCCCCAAAATGTTCAGGTATATCACTGTAACACACACAAATAGAGACATTTGGGCTTAAAAACAGATTAGTACTGTTACTGTGTAGCTGGGTGGAAATGACCTATGCAATACCAGCTGCTCTGCCAGACTTACCCCTGTGTGTCTGTGTCTGTATGACTCAGTGTTTACACGCCGATGCCAGGAGCGGTGGGGCTTGTTGCTGCCCATGTGTTCTAGGTGGGCTAGAAGGGAGGCAGAACAATACGAATCAAGACCAATTACATTTCCAGTGAAAGGGGCTTTTTCCAAATTTGCCTCAAATCAAAGGCTGTGTCAATGGACAACATGGGCCCTACTTTGATGAATTACAGAGCACACTGCCCACAACCACTTTTATTTATTTATTCTTTTTTGTAACAAAGTTGTATTTTTCATGAGAGGAAAGCCATGTAACCCTTGAGGAGAAATATACCATTTGCCTCAGTACTGTTTTAGATAAGCATAGTAAAAAAAAAAGTGTAGTCCATGATCTGCAGATATATGAGGTGTTTATATTTGTAGTTATAATCTCTAATATACTAGAAAGACCATTAGGAGATTTTAGCAGTTAATTTAATAATATTCCAAGAATGTGAGCAAAATGTGCATGAGGCGTTCATTTTGAGGGATCTGATCGTGTTTTTTTCTACCATTGATAAATAGCATTATCTAAAACCTGCTGTGGCCAGACACCTGACCTCTATTTAGTTAAGAGACCAAAGTAACCTCCACACTTCAGCTACCAATAAATAAATAAACAAATAATAAACAAAAAACAATGGAGTGGAAAAGGAATTTTGTATAAACTGAGGATTTATAGTATAGGTTTAAATTTATATTTTTCATTACAGAAGAAGAGCAGCACAAATGTAACAACTATAATTATTTTGAGAGTTTAATAACGTACACGTAGATGAATTTACAACTTAAGACTATATGCACAAATTAAATGTTTGCAAGAAAAACAATAAACCATGCCTAGGTTTGCACAAATAAACATGCTTCTCCCAATCAACCAACAATTTATCCATTTATACATATTCCTAGTGGGAGACTCACTTTCCTGCTATTCCGAATGAATGTCAAATAATTTTACACAAAGGTATCATAAAAGGGACTTTATAGGTGCATTTATAACAAAATCCTACCTTTTTTCAGTTTTTGTCTTTGTATCATTGAACTTAGCTTTAGCCGTTTTGCTAACATTCCCAACAGGTAAGTACTGCCAGGAAACGCTGCATCACGTGACGTTCAAAGCAGCGCGTTATTGTCGGCCATTTTTCCTGCCGCAGGATCGCGTGTAGATTCGTGTTTTAGTCCTACCGGCTGTATTTCTGCAAACCACTGTACATTATTCCACTGTAACGCTACTAAAACGGGGTTTACATCCTAATACTAATACTGGTTCTCTTCAGAAAGAGGAAGAAAGGGGAATGTTTGTGATTTCTACTGTGAAACAGTGGGCGTAAAAACCTCTCCTATGAAATTAATTGCCGCATAAATTGACCATTTAATACTCTGAAATGAATCCAGATGGCCTTCTATTATTGAGTCTTTACTCATTTGCCTGTGTGTGTGTGTGTGTGTGTGTGAGAGAGAGAGAGAGAGAGAGAGAGAGAGAGAGAACAATGAAAAGAAGGTTCTGTCCAATTTTTTTCTGTAACTTTGCACTTTTGCACTAACTTTGCATAAAAAGACATTTGGTTTTCATTATTTGTTACATTAATATTCAGATGACTGCATAAAGAAAACATTAATGACATTTTAGCATTGCACTTCAGTATCTTTCTGTTCCCCTTTTAGTATAAGCACTGCATCCCATAGTGTGATCCCCAGAAACTAGATAAAGATCAGGCTTAAGATCTAACCTAATACTTAACATATATTTATGTTATGTCTATTTATTGTTTATTTGTCTGTTTGCATGTATATGTTTTCATTGCTTCCATTTATCATGCTGATATATTTTTACTTTTCCATTTTTGTTTACTTGCCCCCTCAATACATACTGTATGTGTCCTGATTTTAACAGGATTATTATTTTTCCGTACTGAGAGCAAATACCACTAACCCCAGGGTAATTATTGGACTGTGATTTTCTTGTTCCCTTGCATCTATATGTGTAACATCTGCTGGTAGATAATTTCCAGAATTAAATCTAGCCTACCAAAGAAATTGGCTTCAGGTTTTGAAACCCCGTTTCAGTTTTAATACATGGCCCATAACCAAATGACCTGTGTCAGTCAGCAGTGTGCCACAGCTTCCTCAGCATTTTAGTCTTCAGGCTTCCTCACTGCCGTCCACCGTCCATGCCAGCATACCATGTTTACCTCAGCTGTATGCAATGGCGGAATAGCCTCAGACCAAAAGCAGCTCAGCTACAATTGATCCAAGCTGGAGGGATTTGTGCAGTATCTCCCTGCTAGACTGCTCCTCCTTTGTTTGGTTCATCATGATTGTAATGAATTAATATTGTGGTGAAATAAGGACAACATTTGCTCCATGGACTATTCTACATAGTATTTCAGCATACGTATGTGGTTTCAGGCTTGCATTTGAGTGTATTTGTAGTACTGACTGTTATTTTCTTTATTATATACACAGCAAAATTCCTTATTAAATCCCTGTGAGTCTGGAGATTCACATTGTCAATTAACAAAACCTGAATACATTTTTCCATTTAATAGAGTAATCCAAGCTTTCATGCTAGTTGCTAAATTCTCCTGGTGTTTGGGTGTAAAGTAAGTTGCGTTTCTGTTTAACCTCACAAACAGTTCTCCTTATGGCCTGGAGATATACAATAACAATTTCACCAGCTATTTTGAAGCCCTCGACAGCAATAGGTCTATAAACACCTTCACAGATTTTATCTGTGGGTCACTTTTACCCAACCAGGCACAGAATACAAATATAAACTTTTCACCACATATGAAAAAAAGAATGACTCCCAAAAAGTAAACAGTGTTCATGGGCCTTTAATTTGAGTTTAATCTCAGACCTTTTGCCCGAATTAAGGAGTTTGAGGAGCTACTGCGGTGTACTCTGATTACTTAATAATATGGTGATAAACACAGCCATCTATCAAGTCCCATGACAAACCTTACAATTCAGGAGAAAATGAGTGCTGCTGGCTCTTTCATTGTGTCAGTATGTTAGTTACAAAGCGGGGTGTTAGGCTGCATTCGCAGGTCACTGATGAGCTACTCTACTTATTCTTCAAACGAGGAAGGAACAAACACAGGATAAATTGTCGAATGTCTGCGTGTATTTATTTAGTAAAGCGCACTGAGGCTCTCATTCAACACTTATGCAATAACAACTGTCTAAGGCCAACAGGACATTGCATTTTAATCACAGACATAGGCCGCTGTGGCTTTCTTGTTTTAGTCGCTGAAGTACTGCATATTACTCAAGAGCTAAATTTGAAGGGCTTGAGAACATGCATTGCTTTGAAAGGGGGCAGGAGTGTGAGAGCATCTTGTGCTAACAATGGAATAGGTTGAGTGCACCTTTTTTTAGAAATAGTGTAGCAATGTGAATGAAAACAGTCAAAATTTTAGTCAATGATGGATGAATATCTGCAACTTTATTGAAGAATAACAGAATCTGAACAAATTACATTGTCATGGAAAATAGTATTACACACATAACAAGTCCAACACATTTTTCAAGAGCACATTTCAAACCTTAATACAACAAATGAGTTTTTATTGTTGTGTGAATTGTGCACAAGCTCTGATTCAACTTAATAAACTCTCTTTCTCTCTCCTGTACACTCTTGCTCGCTTTTAGCAGGTCATAGCTCTTTTCCTTCCTTGCGTGACTCTGAAATGTAAGCACACTTGGGGGTATGACTCATCACTATTTGTCCAATCAATCACAAGATATAAACACATGTTGGGGTCAAAGGTCAATGGCCTGAAGCATGACCCGTTGTTGTATCCTAGTGTGGCTCCTCACATACCTGTACTTTCTTCATTCTGACACCCCAACTTTAGCTCCTCAGTGCCTGGAGGGTGTATCATTCAGTTCTCATCATCCAACCTAACGAAACAACAAATAAAAAACATAGTTCATTTCATGTGAATGATGCCCCTCATGAGCATAAATTAATTTCATCCTTCATCCAACAGTAGAACATAAATTCATTTCATCCTTCTCTATAGAGCAACAAGTTGAAGTAATGAAAACCGTGTTTGTGAGAGTGCTTCTAGTTACTGTTTCTGGCTATTGGCCTCTTTTTTTCAAGGCGTAGGAGAAAATTTGCAAAAAGCAGTGATCAGCATATCGCCCGGGACTAAGCCATGTATCAGGAGAGGTGGTGGTAGTGGTGGGGGAAAGGGGAGGGGAGGCGCTTCCCGAGTGGAGCAGATCTGAAGAGGGGCCAAACATAATCCAGCATCAATCCTGGCCCTGTCACACAGCACTCTCCTGGCTTTTCCAGCACCATTGTTATAGAGCAGGCCAACGGAAAGAGGCCTGGAGCAGGTGGAAATAAAAAGCCCTTTGACGGGTTCAAGCTAAGATTCCCCGTGTGCTCCTTGTGACATTTACACAAACCCCAGGGAGCTTGTGCAGGCTGTCGACATGTCTGGAGACACGTGTGTGTGCGAGCATATTTGCACACTCACACACACAGGAGACAGACAAACTGTCTCTTCCTGGCCTCTGAACCTGTGATCTATTCCACTGACTAAATCCAAAGCTCCATAACTCCAGGTCTTGCACATGTACGACATGATTTCTTCTGGTTGCACTAGAAATTGAACTGCTGCTCAATGTACAGTCGTTGTCAAAGACAGCAGTAAGTTTATTTGTGCATTTCAGCTCACAGACTGATACTGAAATATAATAAAACAAATCAGAGCATGAGGTATGTGAACATACAAACTCTAACATAAAGTCCATTTTCAGCACTGGATAACCATTTTGTTCTGAGCAATCACACTTTAATGACATGACTGATGCCAGATAAACAGTTCCTGTTAGCTCACAGGTATAAAAGTGAAAAAGTTCTTTCTTGGCTCGGCATTTTATTTACTACATTGAAGCACAATATCCCCTATAAAATCTTTTAACCCTGGCTTTTTGCTTCTAATCTGGAATTACATCTGACTTGAATCTAGAAGTAAATCTAACATGCTGTTGTGCCCTCGTTTCTCTCATTCTTCCTCTCTCTCTCTCTCTCTCTCTCTCTCTCTCTCTCTCACTCTCTGGGAGCAGAGCACTGTGCCTTGGCGTGCTTTGCATCACATGATGCCAGTTTGGTCTGATGCATCACTGGGACCCCCTCTAAGCAGGAAATGCTCCCAGCCCCTTTTCCCACCCTGGCCTTCCGCTGCAGAGTGCATGCATTAGGGGCTGAGTTACATTACCATTCTGAGGCATTCCTCAATTCCTCATCTCCGACCACCACATTGCTATAGGTTTCCCACAGACAATAGGGATATGCCATTGGTTTCAATGGTATGGAGCCTGCATAACTACTATATCGTGGGCTGCCAAGGCTTATTTGTTAGATATGGGATATGCACCACAAAAGAAAACTACACCACAACCTCTTCTCAGAATGGTCTCTTACTCTCTTCAGATGATGCAGCTCCCTCATGTTCATTCTGTGGCTGTTCTATAGGTGGCTCCTCCATGCTGTTTAAAAATAGCTGAGCCAAGCTGGAGAGGAAAACCTTTGGGGACCACGAACAGGCATTGCTCAACGACATCTTCTATTGTTGTTAACTGTTTGGGAATTCTTAATTGCTTTTTCCGAATCGCCTCCCCACAGGAAAATCCTCCTTCAGAGATAGAGGGGAGACATGGCAGTGGATTATATATGTATATATGGAACACATGCAACATTTCTTCCTGCTCTCATCAAATCATTCCGACCTAAATTGGTCTAACCTGCATCACAGGAATGTGTGGGCACTTCTGTCTACTTGCTGCCACTTTGAAGTCTTTTTGGTCAGATTAAATGGATGTGTCTGGTGTGTCTAAGCCAAAAAAAGTTGCCTTTGGTACCACCATATTTCATTGTAGCTCAGCTAGTCTCTTAATCACCATGTGGAGTGTTGGAGAGCAACACTCACACAGTGATCTTCTGCAGTGCGTGAGAGAGAGAGATGCCAATTATACAGTGGTTTCTCTGGTATTCTCACTAAGGGATAGATTGCAGCGATACTCTTTTCTATTCATACACTTCAATTATCATTAGTGCATAAGCCTGACGGGAGCCAAGCAGTGAAATTGCTGATGGAAGTATGGGATGATGGGAAAATCATTGTTCAAAAATGTTCCTCCTTTTAACTCCCAGTACTTAAAGATCAAATAAAAAAGTCATAATTACAAATGCTGAAAAAAATCACAAGTAGAGAGAATGGCTTGAATCGCTAAAAAAGCCACAGATGTGATGTGCGCTCATATGCTCACCGGGTTGGTATGCTAATCAAAATGTTGCAAAGGTAGCCTGCATTGTTAGATCTCTACATGCTGTCATTTGCAGATTTTAAGGGGAGCTTATAGCCTGTTGATTGAAAGGGTGTAAACTGGATAATGAGCTAGAATTTTACAATGGTTTCTTCTCACAAAGAAATCCATGTTGATCAAAACAGTAAATAAAGCCTATCTGTTTTTTACATTTGAAGGATTTAATGTGTCAATAGAGATGATTTTACACTGTGAAAAAATAACGGTGTCTAAGAAGAAGAAAGAAGTAGAAAAAGATGATGATAAAATTACTTTTAAGAAAAATTGCTGACAATTACAATAATATTGCAAAACAACAAAATGCAAACAATACAAAGCCACATTGAGGGATTGGCATTAGAGTTTTTGCAGAAAGAGTTTGTTTTCGTCTTGAACAGCAGTGTATTTATCAGAATACAGTTTGGGTGGCACACATATACGTGCTTTCATAAACATTCAGTAAACGAAGCAGCATTTCAAATTGGAGCATTTTCTAACTTGAACATTTTTTAACATGTTTTTCCATTGGCTTTGACATTGAATAAGCCTTGGTGGCCACCACAGCCTGACAGTTTGCCCTGAAGCTCGCTATCGCAGCAAGATTAAAAAATACAATTCAATTCCCCTCTGTGGCTGTAGAGCCGCTTTCCATCCTGCGGTAAGAAACCCACCCAAGTTTCTTCTGTAAAATCTGCCCCTAAAACACTTTTATTTTGTTTCTACTTGCTATTATGTTGTTTGTTTTTTTATTTGTGTTTTTAATTTGTTTTGTTTGTTTTATTAGCTCTTTTTAAATATGAGTAAAACAATTTGGTTTACCATTGAAGTCTAAAAATGGGATTCATAAATGCAATTTTCTAAACTACGTTAAAACTTTGTTGTTTATTTTACAAGCTTGGTGGATTAAATGTTTGGATTATTTACATTTTTGCTTACATGGGATAACTTTAAGAGCATTAGTTTACATAACAGAAAGAGTGTTTAAAACCAACGCTTTGCATTAAATTCTAAAAATCTTTCAAGCAACATGTTCTAAATTCTGAAACCGTGAAAAGAAAATGCCTGCATTTAAAAAAAAGTTAGAATTATCATTAAATAAATTACGGATTAACCAATAACTACATTTCTATATTTGTGAAAGTTATAAGTGGATTTATGGTAATAAATAGCAACACCCGCAAGTAACATTTAGTCACGTGGAAAAAAACAAATTATTATGCAGCAGTATGAAAAATATATAATCGAGAACATGCAGGAAACATGAAGGAGGAACTAAAACAGAACATCATTATTCTTATGGACTGAGATGTTGATGGTTCAATCTGGTAAAGCTTGGTTCAGATGAAAAAAATCTGTTTCATTTACTTTTGGGCGATATGCTGCTCGTGGAGAAATCCCTCCTGAGGCACACAAATAGACTGTTCATCACTTCAATAAATTGTGATTTTGTTCTTTATCAAGTACCAAGACAATCAGAAAGCAGCCAGAAAGCAGCTCCCCTGCATGATGCAGGTTTTAATTTAATAAGTGAAACAGTTTCTCCTCTATATAGAACAATGAGAAAGACACAAAAATCTTGGCAGTTTATTCAGGCACATTTATTTTTGGATCTCAGAAAGCCCTGATTGTTCGTGGTGAGTCACACGACACGGCCTAGGTCAAAATGAGATAAACATCCAAAAACAGATTATGTCTGTCCTGTACCAGGTATCTGTGTATATGCAACTTAAAGGGAAAAAAATGAATAGAGAAAGAAAAGAGCCAGGCGATTTCTTTTTAAAGAGGGACACGGGACACAGGGTCACCTCTGCACTGCACTCTGCATTTATAGTTTAGCTAACAGTCAAATGATCAATGGCCATGTCACCCACTTTAGACCACCCTGAAGACATCTCCACTTCTGATGCTATTTTTACGTCGTGAACGCGGAACAGAAGGCTATAGACGCACATGGATGAGAAAGAGATGCATTTCTAATGAAGGGGTCGGACACACCAGAAACGATAAAATGAGCATCATTAAACTAATATTAATACATAATAAAGTAGAGTACAAAAAAGTTTATCAAATTTTGAAAAACAACTTAATTTATATAATAATTTATAAAACTCAAATTATCTCAATAAAAAGTAGTTATCAATTACCAACAAATATTATATTATATTATATTATATTATATTATATTATATTATATTATATTGGCTGTTGTATTCTTGTATGTGGACCTTATGTTGTGAACGGATATTTGTGTAATGACAGGGTGCTGTTTAGGGGATTAGTACCGTGCAGAGGGCTCTGACAGCAGGAGGCTGTGAAACACTAATGAAGCTTTGTGAATGAGATTCAGGACAGAAATCACCACCCAAAAAGTGCTTTGAAAGTCCAATGGCCAACTCTCGCCAAGTGAATTAAAAAGTGATCGGGGTGATTGCGCGGATGGGTGGGAGCCCCAGCTGAGCTCAGTTCAGGCCAACGCGCGCAATCAGCCTCCTGCCTCTAATCCCGTCCCCTCTGCATTCACATAAACACCAGTGCAAGCAAAATATACACGGCCACCTACCGAGCGAGTGAAAGTGATGAGGAGGTGGGCGCCCACTCCTGCTCCACTCTCAGCTCAATGGCAGTTCAATGGCAGTGCAGTGGCGACCCAAGGGAGCGTGAAACAAATGATGTGTTTGAATTTTTTATTTATCATGACAAAAATTCTGCTTAAAAAACAGTAGGAATTCATCCTGAACAACAAAGATTTTTTTTGCAACTATAAAAATTATTTCATACGCCATGAAGTAAAATCGGCCCATGATTACTTACAGATATTCTGTTTGAAAATATTGACATTATATCCTGGATAGGAAGATCCGTTTGTAAATATTAAATTCATTTTATACGACATGAAGTAATGTCTGCACGTGGTTCCCTGCATTTCTGCACATTCACCACCAGCATCACCACTCATTCTGCTTTAAGATCTCAAATGATGATGCTGATTCCATAATAAAACATAGATTACATTTATTTAATATCACAGATAGTGTGTTGTAACACGCGTTGTAAATGAATACAATATTACTTTTCCAGTGCAAAAAAACTCCACTTATTATTTTAAGACACTTAAAAAAAAACACTTTTGTTAAATTGTCTCTGTTAACTAGGGTTCATTTACATGCTCATTCAACACGACAGATTTTGCTGTGGTTAAGGAATACACACCTCTAACGTGTACATTGGGACCAAACAATTTTAACAAGGAAACATAAAACCTCTGGATAATGTAATCTTTTATGCACTTCTCATTTTACTATTTTTTTTTTATTCACGCAGTGAAACTTTTTCCATGTTTTGCAAAACCCTGTCAGCTTGGGAGCTTGACCACCATGTGGATCAACAATGAACTTGTGGACCTGCACGCAGACATTCAGTTGATTGATCAGTCTGTCACAGGACTTTTCAAACAACTCCACTGCACCCTTTTGGTGAACCTCTCGGCCTCTGAGTGCTCAAGAGTGATTCCTCTGCTCCGTGACAATTTCATTTTTCAGAAACAATTCAGATCTCGGCTAATTCCTTTCATAACAGCTACACCTTACAGTGACAGCAGTGGGCTGCATCAGCAGCTTCCCAGTAGCAAGTGGAAGACATCTAAACAAATTTGGAAGAAACGTACACTTTTACACTCTGACATACACTCTGTACTTGAGTGCAAATATGTTTACTGACTTTCGCTTGGCTTTTTGCCAGGTTTCAGTCACTGTGTGTATATTTTGTACCAAACTTGATTCCTTCTTGATCTGCTGTGGCTGAAGTGCATCTTCAGTGCTCACAGTAAAACGCAATGCAATCTCTTTTATCTATAGGGATGCCAGTAGATGTTGCTACAAAGGCACGAGAAGCACAATGCATTACTCTACAGATGCCTATAACTCTTCAAAAATATTGTAACTACACTTCAAATGTGATTAACATAAATATAAAAACAGCTTCTGAAATACACTGAATTATCAGTTCCAAAAACTCCTCAGGTTTCCCAGAATTGCAGTGAAGCTTCTCAGAAACCACCCAGCATCTATCAACACAAGGGCTGGGGTTTGTTAGGCCCTATTCTCTCTGTCTGGAATCAGAAATAACTTGGAGCTGGAAAGTGAGTGATGTGACAAGAGCAATGGGCCCCAGGTGCTGTCACTCTCGCAGCAGAAGTACAGTTTTAAAATGAAACTGAAGAAAAAGCGGATTTTTTCATTGCAAACACATTTGAATAGAAGGAAACTTTTAGCATTTGATTAGCATTTGTCTGAAGTAGTCACAAAAACTCGTTTGCTTATTTAGTAAATGAAATGATGAACTACTCAAATATCTGCATTTTCTGTATATCGGAAAGTCCTAGAGGGGCCATTTCGGATTATTATTCCTAAAATGGGTCCCTTTTATCTTGACCTGATAAGACATAGATGATATAAAAATGCATGTGTGCGTGTATATATATATACTGGTTAAATATATATATATATATATTCAGTTACATGTACATTTGCAACATTCACACTCTTTAAAAGCTTTAAAATGTTGCATTTTAATCACTAACATGCAGCTGCTTTTTTCAGCCTATTCAGTTCTGCTGTTCTATGAATATACAGAGAAGAAAATCACTTACAATTATTCAGTGCTGATTCAGAATATTAAAGGTAATAGTCATTTGTAAAGTTTTTTAAAGGACTTAATTCACTATTTAATTCAGGTACATCTGAATGCTTGTAGCGTTTAAAACACAACACAAATGATGCAATGGGTGTTAAATTAGAGTTGGATTAAAAGTTTATTACCAAAAGGCACCGGTAATGTGAGCATATTAGAAATATGTGCAATCCTGAGACACAGTTTTCCATTTTTTACCCCCTGAGCGTTACATTATTTTAAAATAGGTTTAAAAAATGACTGGTCTAAGAAGCACTGCAGGAGAAACCTGATGGAGCTGTCAGCTCTTCTAGTTCGAATCTGTTAGTGAATAATATACGTATTCATTTCTCCAAAAAGAAAAGTACAGCATTAGTGACTGTACTGTAAAAGTATGATTAGGCTTCACCAGAATATCAGTGATGCTTTAAACAGCTTGGTTAAAAATGTAATCTGATTGTACTGGTGCATCTAAAATGTCTTTACAAAAGGGCAGTCAGGACAACACAAAGTGCCAGTTTTAATCACTGCAGAAAACTAAAAAACATGAATGTCTTTATACATAATCACAGTCGAGAATGTGACTGGAGTATTTTTTGTTCTTGATTTTTATATGTTGTTTGGTTTTTGTTTAGTTTTTTGTTTTTTATTGTAAAGAAATGCACAATTTTTAGTGTTTGTTAACGTTTACTCCTCTTTCATGCGAACGCCTCCGTAAGCATGCCGGACTGTGGAGCTGGGATGAGCTGTGCTTGCTGTCATATTTCACAGATATTTTACAGACCTTTCACTGCACGACGTCACGGAAAAACTGCGCACGTGGAGAAACGCGCACGCGCTTCACCCGCTTTGAAAGGTGCCCCCCCCCCCCCCCCCCCACAAACAAAAAAAAAACAAATCCTCAACTTTTAATTTTAATTGGTTTGGAATAATAATTGCAAGTATATGAGATTTTGTTCAGATTCACAATCACCAAACAGCAACACTACAACTTCACAAATTAAAATATTAAATAATTGTGTATATTTGTAGGGCGCAGTGGATTACATGTTGTTAAGTGTTTGTCATTCTGCTATAAGCTCTAGGAGATGCTGGGTCCCACCCCCTCTTATAAAGCAGGTTAACAGTAGAGGTTCTCCTGTACACGGACATTAGTTTTTAGTGGGCATGTCAGGAAGGCCAGCGGGGTTAAAAGGGTGTGAAAGTGGGGCGCTGAACTGAGGGCAGTGAGCTGAATGCAGTCGTGTCTTAATTAAACGCAGGGGACAGGAAGACCAGGGTGGTCCAGTGTGCTCCAAACCGGTATAAGGTCCGGCTCTAGTACACCCTCACTCACTCCGGTTTCACACTCAGTCCCATCAGCATCAGGCTTTATTCTTACCCAAGCCTTCACACCGTCTCCTTAACGACGGAGGAGTGTGTGTTTTCGTTTAGGCCTCCAGTGGCACTACGTCACGCAAAAATTTTGCCAAAGGGGAAATGGAGAAAGAAAAAGGAAAAGAAGAGGAAAGTAGAAACCTTATCAGACTTGGTAGTTTATATTCACTGAACATGAGCAGCACGTACCAGAAGCGGGTTCTGTAACACAGAGGATAAAACCCTCCATCCGCTCTGGACAGCTCTGTTCAGGATAATTAAGAGTTATTTAAATTATTGATATTATTATTAAGGATTAGTTATAGGCTATAGGCTATTGGTTATATATTAGTCGAGCCTCAGTGTCCAGTTTATATTGGGAATGAAATATTATTATATATTGGGGATGTTATATCATATTCATATTAGCAGGTTTAACGTTTAAATATTTTGACCAAATTATTGAAATGAAAAAATCTCACTTTTTAGCCAAGTGGTTTGAATATGTCTAAAGATTGATGCCAGCGTAGAAAACACATGGAGCAAAGAAAAAAAAAGAAAGAAAAAGAAAAGAAAATGAAAAGGTTGTGGTTAATATAATGTAACGTCATCATCGACACCCATAACTCTGTTACAATACAGTAACTGGGGGAAAATGGAAATAGGTGCCGGTGTGAAAGCCAGCCCAGGTAGAGGAGTAAAGCTATGGAGCTGGTGCAAAACAACATCCAGACTGAGGACTGGGTAAGCCGGGCTTACATGGTGCTCCCTCCCCCGGGAGCAGGGCGCTGAGTCTCCTTCCAATCTTTCCTGTTTTATTTTTTGTGTTTGGACAGATTAATTCGCTTAATTCAACACGCCTGTATTCAAACTTTCATGCTTTCCCTTAATGCAATCGGCATGCTTTTAAAAATTATTTCTCCAATGTTGGTTTTTTTACTCATGCATCTTGTTTCTGATCTGAAGGAATTTCTATAAATACACTGTAAAGCCCCTAAATCGGCACCTATACTGGTGAATTCATTGACGCCCACAGTGTTCAAAGTCGAGACGGCCAATCAATTCAAGCTTTATCGCGCATATTATTATAATGATTATTATAAGGTGTTTATGATGGAGTGTGTAATGTTTTAAGAGAAGGCCTGTAATTAATTACCTTCTGCGTTACAGTCTCTGCACGCAGAAGGTGAGCGGATGAAGTTGTCCTCAGATCATCAATGTGACGAGCTGTCTGAGTTCAGGCGGGTAAGAGCTCACACGTCTTTTCACTCACCGATCAGCGGGGCAGGGAAGTCAGTACAGCAGGGCAGTGGTAGAGCAGCCTTCACCCGAGCTTCAACCGAGCTTCACCCGAGCTTCAACCGAGCTTCACCCGAGCTTCACACGAGCTTAAGGCTGCGGTCCGGAGCTCCACTCTCACTCTCAGTTTTGAAGGGCGAGATCCTCACGGCTGCATGGTGCAGGACAGCCCTGGCACATTTACGATTAAAAACAACCTCAGAAAAACAGATTAGCTCTGCATCAAACGGACCCATTGTATCGAGACGGGTATTAGCAGCTCTTGTGGGGCTTTTGCTTGATTTTTTTATTTAAGGAAGGCCAGGGAAAATGTTTACATTTTGCAGTATAAACATCCTGCCCATGTTCCTGTCTGTCTTAAAAAGAAAACGGGACCATGCACTCCTCTGCGATAGGCTGAGTGGCGATATTTCTCTCTTTGAAACGCATTTCTGAAAATGCTTTTAAATGCAGAATCCACATTTTACATTTCACTGCTTCGGTGGGCGGCAGTGCGCCTACAACACACTTTCTGTGCCGCACTGACAAGGTACTTCAGCAGAGTGGACGATGAAACAAAGCAAAGGATTTACATTTTAGACACAAATAATAAAATCGGAAGGCCTAACAATATATGAACAACTGTTCTTCAAAATATCAGCTCTGTGTGCTTTCTAAGTCCAGCTTACATTACTGCAAGAATCACGTGCACGTAGAAACCTTACTACATTAAAAAGCATAATAAACACAGGGATGCTGTTATCCTATAATGATCGCAATTTAAGCCAGTAGGACAAAAGTTAACACTCTGCGCATGTAAACCTTCCTCTTATGATGCTTTATGATATGAAGTTTTGTGCAATTTCAGCTTGCGGAGTAAAACCCAGGGAAGCAGGCAGCCAGATGTTGGTGGCTGCCCAACAGCAGGGCTGTAGTGGGAGTGCACCTCTGGGGGAGGAGCATCGCTGCATTCTGCCCTCCTCCTGCTCAAGAGCGCGCAAGGCGCTCATGGCTTCACATAAGTAAAGGGCGATCTCCTGAGGACGAGCTGAGAAGAGAAGACAGAAGAGAAGAGAAGAGCAGGAGAAGGAGCCAGAGCAGCCTCCTCCCCCCACAGTTCCCCCCTCCACTAGTTCTCTTTTTTTTTTCCGACCACCCCCCACCCACCCCTTCACTGTGGACTGTCTGAGGATCTGCCCAGAAGACAGAAGGAGCTCCAGGGCTATATATTATTATTTTTTAATCCTCGGTGTGTTCTGCAGCAGTGTGGTGATGATACACAGCTGGTTGTGAGGACGTTGCGTTTCTGTCTCTCTGTTGGTTTTTGCTACCCAAGTGGAGGAGTTGAGCCCTAAATGACGGCCGAGGTCCAGCAGCCCTCCGTGCAGACCCCTGCCCAGAGCAGTCCCATGTCTGCACCAGACAAACCGGCGGCCATGGACGCGGCGTCTTCGGCCACCAAGACCAAGAAGACGAACGCCGGCATCCGGCGCCCCGAGAAGCCGCCGTACTCCTACATCGCTCTGATCGTCATGGCCATCCAGAGCTCGCCCACCAAGCGGCTGACCCTCAGCGAGATCTACCAGTTCCTCCAGAGCCGCTTCCCTTTCTTCCGCGGCTCCTACCAGGGCTGGAAGAACTCAGTGCGCCACAACCTATCGCTCAACGAGTGCTTCATCAAGCTGCCCAAGGGTCTGGGCAGGCCGGGCAAGGGCCACTACTGGACCATCGACCCGGCCAGCGAGTTCATGTTCGAGGAGGGCTCGTTCCGGCGCCGGCCGCGCGGATTCAGGCGCAAGTGCCAGGCGCTCAAGCCCTCCATGTACAGCATGATGAACGGCCTGGGCTTCAACCACCTTCCCGACTCCTACAACTTCCAGGGCGGCGGCGGGGGCCTGTCCTGTCCGCCCAACAGCCTGTCCCTGGAGAGCGGGATCGGCATGATGAACGGACACTTGGCGAGCAACATGGACGGTATGGGCCTGTCCGGACACTCCATGTCCCATCTTTCAGCAAACGGCGGACACTCGTATATGAGCGGCTGCACGGGTGGCTCGGCCGGCGACTACCCCCACCACGACAATGCCGCGTCCCCCCTACTGCCCAGCGGAGGGGTCATGGAGCCCCATCCCGTCTACTCGAGCCCCACGTCGGCCTGGGCTCCCGCCCCATCCGCCTCGCTCAACAACGGAGCGCCCTACATCAAGCAGCAGCCGCTCTCTCCCTGCAACCCGGGGGCTAATCCTCTGCAGCCCAGCTTACCCACGCACTCCCTGGACCAGTCTTACCTGCACCAGAACGGCCACAGCACGGGCGACCTGCAAGGTAACTGCTTTATTTCAAATGCTACATATAAATAAATATATGTGATCAAACTAAAAATAGACTCATACTAATAAGGAAATAAACCTTACGTTCCTTTACATGCTGATATATAGTAGGGAAAAATGTAGTTTTTAGAAATAATAAATAATAAATACAGAATGTAAAAGAGCGGAATCAGGCATATCAGGGAATTGGAGATTAATCAGTTTCCCTGGCCTATCAGATATCATCAATCTGTGACGACAATTACAAGCCATTAAATATGTTTTTGCAGCTTTCTATAGCAGCTGGTGTCACTACTTGTCTAAATGATATATTTTTAAAAATTAAAGTTTCTGTAGCGACTGCTTCAAATAACAGGAGGCATGCTTTTAAACAGATGATGAATTTAAAAAATCATAAATTATGGGTGCTAAAAACCTTGTTTTATTCCTAGACAGTGCGCATTTTGTCAGTCTGAGTATGCAGGACCAGAGTAATGACCCGAACACGAGCTTTATACTGCAGTGTGATTCCTCACGTCTTGCCCAAGATGTGGAGGAGCAGGCATCATTCCGAATAGATGTGTTGGTAGGAAAATAAAGCAGTGAGCAGTAGGGGACTCGGGGTCTGTGAGTAAGAACAGCGGGCAGTAGAGGAGCGAGTTGGGTCCTGCGGGAATCGCGTGCAAGCCGGACAATGTCCATTAAGTTACCCCACCCTGGGGCAGAAATAGGCACTGCTCTCATTAAGTGCCATACGAATCCAGACTCTTTACCAACAGATCTGTGTTTCTGCCAGGGATTTCTCTTACAATCGAGCACTCAGCACCAGATAAACTGTATCTGTTCAACACAGCAATTAGGACTAACTGTTTAAAGCCAAGTGGAGATGCCCACAGGCCTGTCCTGAAGAGCGCTCTAACACACGTTCAGATTGAACTGCTTTTCTGTGTCCAGTCAAAAATCCAAAGACCACTGAGTATAAATAAAGGAATAATAGCTTTGACCTCAGTCTATTTCTGGCCACGTAAACATGAAGTTACAAACATAATAGCAATGCTAAAACATAATCTGTTGCGTAATTTTAAAACTTTAACACAAAAGGTTTATTAAGCATAAAAAGTTTATCAAGGATAATTCAAGCGAAACGATAACAATAGTTACTATTATTATTGTATAGTTATATTTTAGTGTCTAAAGACACTTCTTAGGGTTAAGAATAATGTAAAATATTTCAATAGTTCTAAAAAATAAATAATTAAAAGAACAATCAGCAATACCACTAAATCTAATAATAATTACAATAACGACAGTAATAATAATAATAATAATAATAATACAATTTAACTGGAATATGTTGTATGTATATTTGTCTCACTGTATCTCTAAATCCTGTGTGTGTGTGTGTGTGTGTGTGTGTGTCCTCCCTCCAGGTATTCCCCGATACCACTCGCAGTCTCCCAGCATGTGCGACAGGAAAGAGTTCGTCTTCTCCTTCAACGCCATGACTTCCTCCAGCATGCACTCGCCCGGGAGCGGCTCCTACTATCATCACCAGCAGGTCGCCTACCAGGACATCAAACCGTGTGTGATGTGACGGCGGCTGAGAGGGGACACTCCGGCCGAGCGCTGCTGAGGAAGAGCCGCTGGGAGGACTCGGGCCCTGCTGGAGCACAGCGAGGCGGATCGCTCGCCTGGGAAACACACGGATCTCCAGGCCGCGCCGAAAAATAAACACACACACACAAACACCAAACCCGCGACGAGAAACTCGGTACCAGAAGAGAGAGAGGGAGAGAGAGAGGGAGAGAAGGAGAGAAAGCGGAGAGAGGCCGGAGGAGCGCGCGGGCCATACTCCACACCAAAGAAGAGCATCAGACAGAACCACAGACAGAACCACAGACAGAACCACTGACCCAGACTGTCGAGCCGCCCGGTACTCGCTCTGCTGGCGGATCTCAGACACTCGAGTGTGAGAGTGGCCTCAAACACAGCCCGGATCGGGAGGAACCCATCTCCAGTGAAGAAGTGGTCTTAAAGTTTTTAAATCTTCATTTCCAATTCAGGACGAGTTGTTCTATATATGATCACAGATCATTTTTATTTGTTTTCTTTTCTTTTTTGTTGGTTCATTAGTGTAAGTAAAACCATTAGAATATCATAAAAGAACAAAAAAATGAATGAAGGCACTTTTAAACGTCAAAGCGCAACTTATTTATTCTGTTTGTATTTTGATTGTACAATTATAGCCAAAGTATTGATCGCTTTATTGGCAATATTTGCCCAGACGCTGTCTTTATTCAGTGTAAATGAAGGTTAAATGTAAGCACTGTTTCGGTTGGTTGGTGTTTTCTTAATGTTTGTATATCCGAACTGACACGAGTCATTTTCCAGCACTGTAAAACCAGTATATGGTGTAGGAATATGTTTTAGTAGCTTCTTTTCCTTTTTCCATGTCTTTAGACATTAGGTCATGTACGCACCATTTGTATAAAATTGTATAAAAGCAATAATGGCATGCAGTTTGAATTAAACTGTTCAAAATGTTCATACACACTCGGAGTTACCGGAATAACTTCACACTCCTTTCGGCATGGATTCACAGGTGAAGTGAAAGCAGACAGGGCAGAAATGGGTTGGGTTTTTTTTTACAGTTTACACAGAGCTTCACAAAGCTAAATTAAAGTAAAAATCTAAGCTGCTACTTACCTATTTATATCTAAACACATCCCAACTCTTAACAAGAAGCAAAATCCAGGAGAAATTAAAATGCTCATGTTAATATGATTATTAATAATAACAATAATAATAATAATTATTATTATTAAAACAATAATTATAATTAGAATGATTATTTCACTGCTATGATTAATAATGAATAGATGTCATTATTCGGGAAAACCCCGCTGTATGAAGAGGTTAAAACGTATCACTGAAACAGCGAGAAAATGAGAATGACCAAAAGCCTGCCTGGCGAAAACAAATGTTTTGAGCTCCTGACCACCACTTTTTTCGGGCAGGGATATTACACTTGCATTGGGTCCATTAAATTGAACCACAAAGCTCGCACCCTTATTATAGGCTATTATAGTCCACAGTCCACCTTTTCCAGCCAGTACCCTGCCCTCTCAGCGTCTCCAGCTGTTTCAGACGGATGGCTGTATTTATTCTATATTTATTTCTCTAAGTAAAGAGCTGCACAGCCAGCGCAGCATCTCCATGTGTAAATTAAACTGTCAGATCCTTTACTGTGGGGAGCGCAGACACTGCGCTGAAACCTTCCTCTCCTCCCTGTGTCCAATATCTCTTTTACTCTTTCAGGATCAGCGTTCGCGAAATTTGACCACTTTCCACAACAAGTTTGTTCACACATGTGTTCACCTTTTCAGTTTAAACACAGACCAGCAAGGAAAGGACAAAACCTCAGAAACTCCTCAGCCAGTAGTTTCAGAGCTCTGAGCACCACCTAGCGGACAAGCGCTGAATTACAGTGGACTTAGAAGAAGAAATGATAACGAACAAAACAAAAGAGGAAAGAACAATAGGAAGAGAAGGGAAAAAAGAAAAAGGGGAAAAAACAGAATAAAAAAGATCAAGGAAAAATAAAGAAAAAGTAGAGAAATAGAAACAGCAGGAAGGAGAAGAGGTAATAAAAGGAAACAAAGAGAAAGATAAAGAAAAGGAAGAGAACGGACAAAAACAAGAGTAAGAAGAAAAAGAACAATAAGAGTAGACAGAAAAATACAGAAAAAAGAAACATAACAGGTAGGAGACAAGGAAGGTAACGAAAAAAAAAGTTGAAAAAAGGAGGAGAAAAACGGAAACAGGATAATAGGATGAAAAGACGAGGAAAAGTAAAGGAAAACAAAGAAAAGGAAATAAGAACAACAAAAACATCAGACTCAGTGGTTGATCACAAGATTGACTATTCTCACCGTCAGTAAGTAAATAAATAAATACATTTTCTTCTATCACCTAAACGCAAACTCTCCACATGGCTGATGGGCTGAGCTGTGAGAAGTCAGGAGGTGAATATAAAGTCAGTATAGAGAGTTAATAAAGACCCTGGACGTGTGGAGGAGAAAAGCCTCTCTTCTCTCAGAGCAGAGTCAGATCCTTGTGTCCTCTCCGGATCAGTGATCCCAGACTGCCCTGCTGCCTGTGGACCACACACTCATCCCTCCATGCGGACCTTAAACACAGCAGCTCGTCTTGGATGAATAACCAAATAAAAAAAATTCTTCTGTTATTCACAGCTGTTAGTCCGGCACCATAAAAAGCAAGCAGTGCAGCTGAACCCACGTTCAGCTCGCAAATACAGACCAAACATACAGAGACCAGACCCTGCTGGAGGATCCTCACAGGCATGAAGCACATCTCCACCAGCAGTCCTCCTTAAAACCACGACACGTGGCGGCAAGGACATGTCAAACCTTTTAAAAGGTACCTTAAAATGTTAGCGTAATTTACAGGAAATACATGGATTCTTTTATATGAACCCAGATTATTTAGCTCCTTCAATTCTTTGGTTCCTCTGTAAATATTTTTAAGATTTATGATCCAGCAGAAACACGAACCTATGAATTAGGTTTTGTGATTACTTCAAAAGTAATATAGCACATTTTATTAGAGTGAGGAATTAAATACGCACAAGCAGGTTGACCAAGTATAACAGGCCACAAAGCTTACATAATATGAAGGTTCCTTTACCTTAAGACCCACCACTATTGCAACCATCATAATACAATGTAATGACACTTAACATAATAAAATATGTGCCTTTCAGAACAGTGCAACTACTGTGGATGCTCAAGGGAACAAATTGTAACATGTACTGTATTCATCGCAGTATTTTTTCCCTCCCCCCATACACCCCACCCCATATTTATTTTCTGTTAGATTTTTCTTCTTAAATAGTTAAAGAGAAAATATACAAATAAAAGCCTTTCGCCTGGGGAAAATCAATGTAGCAAAACCCTTTAAATTGATTTGATCTATACAAACAAAGCTTAAGACCAAAGATGTACCTTTGAGATTAAATTTATTGTTTGTACCTCAGGATACTGTAATTTACCTGGACATTATCCTTTTCAGTAGCATTTTCCAGACAACTAATGAAATCTATACAAAGAACTCATCCTGAGAGATGTATAAGGGACACTTTTGGTCATAACATTTCAGCAGTTATGCCTTACAAGAATCACAGAGGTGACAGTTTAAATTCTGAGCAGAAGTGTTTATTTGACTTTGAAGTTAGTCTCTTAAAAAAAAAAAAAAAAAAAAAAAAATGGCGATTTTTATATTTTAAAAAAAGAGTCCTTTCACCACCAATATTAATATTTTCTTCACTTGTGTGACCATTTGTGGACCTTTTTTCTATCTCCCTGCCTTGCCTGGTTCAGTGGTGTTGATAGTGGTGACTGTGGCTGTGGGGGTGTGAACTGTGCCTTGGGCTTCCTTTTTTCTGGAGCTCTGCAATGTTTGGCTAGGCCTGTGGCCACCCCTATGGCTCTTAGCTCGCTCAGCCTGCAGGGTGTGGCCATTAATAGAGAAGTCCTGCAGCGCAATCAGGGCTAGGTCAGCTGCTGGCCCGTCACTGTACTCAAGGAAGGCCCTGTGCTGTACTCCCTGCCAGATGAGTCGGAGGGGCACAGCATTAAGCTCTTTCAGTCCAATCTTCAGCTCGCTGACCCGCAATCCAGATGGGATGCCTCCGAGGTAAAGTGTTCTAGTTGAACCCTGAGGATGCTTCTGCTCCACAGTGCCTCCCTCAGGCCTGTCAGCTCCATCACCAAGATGCTGACGTTTCAGCTCCAGCTTAGGTTCATGCTTGGACACACTTTTTGGGTCACACTTAGGGTTGGGTTTTACCTCAGAATGAGGCTCCTCCTTGAGTTTCTTGCTTTCAGCATTGGACAACATCAGTGTGACGTGTTTACCAGCCTTCTGCTCCAAAGCTCGCAGTTTTTTTAGTATGGGAATTTTCTCCAGCATCTCTACATCCAGCTGTAGACATAACAATTACAGAGTTTGTGGGTTTGAGAGAATTGGCCAGAAGCTTTGATGTTTTATTTGGGGAGGTTAGTGAAAAGCTGAGAAAATAACATATATTTCTTCTTACCTTTTAAATGTTTATATATGTTAGAAAACCATATTCTGGGAGGGCCTATGGTTTGCACATTTTAGTGTTTTCCTGTTCCCAAAACACCTGATTCAACTAATCAGCTCATTTACAACCTATTACAAAGCTTATGTGCATGTCCTGAAAGGAGGAAAGCATTGCATTGAAAATTCCATTGAAATTGGGCCTCCAGGACCACAGGTTGGGAGCTACTACCCTTTAGTCATCTTATACAAATCAGTTCAACTCACATATATACATATTGCACAGACATCATATAACGCAACAGATTGCATTAGCTATCTTAGGCAAACTGTGCAGATTTGTTTGTTTTGAACTTTGATAACCAAGGCAGTAGCTCTTTTTTTATCTGCAATTTTTTCCCCCACTTAACCCACAGCTATATTAAAAACATTTTTTCTGATCTCTGAAGGAAGTGTTACAGCCATAGCCAACCATTTCGTACAGGATATACACGTCCTATTGTTCTTGCGATGACCTCTGGACCACCCTTTTTCCATACAGCAAAAGCAGCCATGAGTAAGAATGAGTAGATGCCAACAGTAGAAAACCACAAAGCCTTTGTAAGATCAGATATACCCATTTCTATACTCAAAGGGCTCCAGACTTTGGCTGACTAAGACGTTTCAAAGCCACCATAAAAGACAAAAAAAATTAGGCCACAGTCACAATGTACAGGCTGTTGATATATAAAGATACAAAAAACACCTCCAAACACAATGTGTTGAAATATGATCTCAAATAAGAAATTTGCTACATGGTCATTAAAGATATGCTGGAAAATATGGCCTTATTGACCCCACCATGTACTTTCCTAGAAATAAGATGGCATACATACAGCATTAGAACTCTACTTCCAGTTGTCTTATTTTTGTGCAATGGAAGGCACTGTATATCCTTACCACAGGTCTGTAATTAGTGTGTAAGTTTGCTTACATTTTACACACATTTTTTGTGTGAGTTTGCTAAAAAAAAAAAACAAGTCACTCGCTGCTCATATAGAGATGATCAGATTATCAGAGTTTCAGATGATTTCATGTTATTTAGCACTTTTAATTAAGTACAACTGAGATGCACTATCCATGCGCTCAATATGTGAAGTGAAAGTGACTAACTGTCATGGTGAAACACAGCACAACATAAAGTGAAACAAAATTCAACCTGTACTTTTTACCCATACACACCGTGCAGCAGGGGACAGCTATTTAAAGCTTGCTCAAGGGTACCTCAGGGCAACCTACTGGTCTGAGATTCAAAACCACAACCTTCCGATACTGGAGCCAACTCCCTAACCACAAGGCCACCACAGCCCCATATTCAGGGGAGAGCGTGAGCGCAGTCACCCACTACTAGAAATTAAGCACTCGGGATTCCCACATTTGGGGAATTTGCAGAGGTCAGCACATCCAAAGGGCAATGGCTGAGCCTTACCCTGGGTGAACCACCTTCCAGATCATGGTATCTCCCCTATTAGGCAAGTAACATTTTGTGTGGTTTTGCTTGGTGTCAACCCAAGGAATTCTAGTTACCTTTGACCAAATGATGCCCTGTGGCTTGGGGCACTGAAAATCAGTCTTAATGATCCTGGTTGGAGTGAGGATATAATCCACTGGGAGGTCATGACTTTCAGTCAGTTCTTCTGGAATGTCCACAACCTGTTAAGACAGCTTAGTATTAGTCTGTTTCTAAATAAAAACGCTTTTCCAAAGATTTTACACTTTTATTGAAGTAAACATCATAAACTGGCACAGAGATCTTGATATTTATGGCTGCAGAACAGTGAATAATTAGCAAATGAGTATTTCTTTACACCACTGTTTTGCAATCCTTCTCATTACAATGCTATTTTGGTGTAGCTTTATTGATGGTTATATACAGTATCAAACTGGAAGTGAGTTAATTATTCTGACCTGGCAGTCATGAACAACAGTGACAACCACTGTGGATTCATTCACAGCTCCCATTGACGCCATCATAGCATATTCCATATCTGCAAATCCTTCACCTTTTCCAATCCTATAACCTATGGAAAAATAAATCTCACCCTGGTAACAAAAACACACATAGCCTATAGGCATCAAAATCATGAATGAGCAAGCTTACCTTTCTTAGATACAGCCACAGACCCAACCACTACTAGATCCACTTGGACTCTTGCATCTAGGCCAACTGGGACACTGAACTCCTTAACCCCCTAGACAAAACAATCTTTGTGAGTGATGCACTAATTTAACATTGTTGAACAGTAAGACTTAACAGATTAGCAAGTATCAAATAAGATTTACACTATCACAGTTAAATGCATGTGAGCATATGAGCATGTGTGCAACCTGAGAAGTGGAGCAAATTTGCAGATCCTTGTGCGTTGCATGTTGTGGGGGAATTATTTTGTTAAACAAGCCTGTGCGCAGACGTGGAGTCGGGACCAGCAATGTTTTTTTAGCCTGAAATTAAAAAGAAAAAAAGACAACTGTCAGCCTTGGGCAAAGATTGGTTGTATGTCATTAAAGGCATTTTTGAATTTCTAACAGCACATGTGAAAAATTTATTATTAAAACGGACCCAATACACACTTTCAGTGGTATTGAAAAGAAACTCATAGCCCCGATATCAGGCTTTATTTTGTCATAATTTCTAGTCCATTCACATAAATCTGCCTAGTCAGCCTAAACTTAACTTTAACTATCAACACTGCAGTTAGACGGAGTGTTTCCGTCTGAAGTGCTTTTTGAACAGCCAAATAAAAACAGATCATTTACATACATTCACTGGCCACTGTATTAGGTTAATCTGTTTAGCTGAATCAGTCTATCACATGACAGCAAATCAACACATTAAGGCATGAAGACATTGCCAAGATGAAGCTCAATCTGAGCATCAGAATGGAGAAGAAAAGAGATTTAAGTGAATGAAAAGGCATGGATGCTGGTGCCAGAGGGGCTGGTCTGAGTATTCAGAAACTGCTCATCTCCTGGGATTTGCATGATTTCCAGTCACCTCTAGGGTTTACAGAGAATGGCCTAAAATAAGTAAAAATAGCCAGTGAGCGGCAGTTCTTTGGATGAAAATGTCTTGTTGATTTCAGATGTCAGAGAAGAGCAGCCAGACTGGTTGAACACTAGTTTTTAGGTTTGATGAAAAGTATTGTTGCTGACCATGTCCACCCGCTAAATGACTGCAGTGTAGCCATCTACTAATGGCTACTTCCAGCAGATGAACACACCATGTTAAAGCTCAAACCATCTCAAATTGTTTTTTTGAACATGACATTGAGTTCATTGTGCTCAAACAGCCTCTACAGTCACCAGAGCACCCTTGGGATGTGGTGGAAAAGGAAACTGGTATCATAGATGTCCAACTGACAATTTGACAAGCAACTGCATAATGCTAAAATATTGGTATGAACCCAGAATATATATACACCCAGGGGTATAACCCAGTGCTTTCAAGGTGTATCAAATCAAACGGTTAACATTAGCGTTTAACAATGTTAAAAGCACTGTTACAAAAACTGCTGGTTTAATTTCAACATTGAAATAGAGCCTGGAAAATTACTTACTTTTATTTAAATAGTCACTATAAAGAAACTAGCTACATGCAAAAATAAAAAGAACTTTTTTGGAAAATTAAAGTTAAATATTAGTACCTGCAGGGCAGCTAACCGAGCCCCCTCCAGTGGCTTATCTGGATCCACCTTGACTTCCTTGGTTTTGCTGAAGACTTCTAAGCTTACAATCTTATTGCATGCTCCATGAGCCCCCTGAAGAGAAAGAAGAAAGTCAAGTGAAAAGTGTGTCACTTACACTGAGAGTGAGAAAGCGAGCCTGCTCCTGCGGCCTGTCTGGGTTCACTTTGACCACCCTGCTGGACCTGAATTCCTGCAGGGCAGAGAGCCTGTCACAGCCCTGGGCAGCTCCCTGTCAACTCAGACACACACCACATGGATGAGCACAGTCAGGCTGACAGCACAACACACCAATCAATTAATCCACCCAACAACCAATAAAACAATTAATCAATCAACCAATTAATCTACCACCCAATCAATCAATCACACCAGCTAAAACCACTACACAAACAGTGTATTACAGCAATACCTACCTTAAAATTTGGGATTCTGTGGTGCACTGGTCGTGGAAAATTGGCCAGATTTTTGGCCTCGATGTAATCCCACACTTTCTGTCGAATATCCCATTTTGTAGCCCCTTTAACAAGATAAAATGCTTTTTAATCTGCTGCAGAGAAAACCACATGACGAACTCAGTCGCCACGCATTCGGGACATGTACTAAAGCACTTTAACTTAATACCTTCTTTAATTACTATCGCCTGCTCCATAACTGAGTAGCTTCATCAGACTCTGCGCATGAACCACACTCCCGAAAACAGCTGCTCGCCTGTCAAAACAGAGTCCGGTCACTACGGCGCCCTACGGAGCTCAAACCTCGTTTCGTTTAATCCGCGTACTCGATTTATTTCTTCTGAATCACTGCCTGCGGGTCAGCTCTCACTAAAACACAAACTAGGTTCAAAAGTGCTTTTTAAAACTAAAAAAGAGCTGCTATTTTTTGCATTATTTTTTAAAACTTTTTTTTTTTTACTTTTTTGAAGTTTAAAGCCGATGACTCTACAGCATTACCCACGTCTGTCCAGTAGGGGGCACCAAATATGAAGTTACTGACAGTCCACTATGATTAAACATCTAATGTTACACTGTATACTATTTATCACGGTGTATTTACAACAAATCCTATCTGTCTGCTGATGGCAAAACGTTAAGTACTCATATCTTGGATTTATACAGTGCTTTAATCAGGTTATAAATGAAAGTAAGTTAATTTTTTAATTAGCATTTTTAAATAAAAACAGAATTATAGTTTTATATAATGCAAAGTAGTTTTATTCAGGTCTTTATGCATTTCATCTTTAAAAAACACTGAATTTCAACTAATTCCACTTAAAGTGGTTTACTTTAATGAAGGACTGATGACTTATTATAAGACCAATAAATATATTATAAGACATACATATAACTCCAAAGACTTGCCTTTAAGGAAACAGAGGTTTGGAAAAAGTAAAGTAAGCCACACATTGACAATTACAGTGAACTCATGGCAAGTTATTCTAACAAATATCTTTTTAAATTTGGCTAACTTTTTAAAAGTACAGTGAACAAAAACTAATTAAGCATTTTGTTTGTTAAACGACACTGATGATCTGCTGTGGTGACCCCTAAACAGGAGCAGCCGAAACATAAGGAAGAAGAAGAAGTTTGTTAAATGACATTGTAATTTGGGATTTATTCAAGTCCATACTAGATTTTCAGAAAATGGAAATTGTAATTAAATTATACTGATGAAAATGTAAAATGTAGATTCCTTAGTGACACAGATCACACAAAAATGTGTGAAACGTCTCTCATTACAATGCCTCCTAACACTGCACATCCACATAAGCTAAAACATCTGTAGCTTTTTAGAATCCACTCATTTGTTTATCCTTTTAGCTTGGATAAGTGAAAGTGACTATTTTGTCTTTGTGAAACATGGTACAGCACTCAGTGAAATACAACAAAACCCAACTTCTGTTTTTCACTCAAACACACCATACAGCAGGGGGCAGCTATTTAACGCACCCGGGGAGCAATGATGGGGAACCTTGTTCAGGGTACCTCAGGGCAACTTACTGGTCTGGGATTCAAACCCACAACCTTCTGCAGCCTAGTCCCTACTCACTAGGCCACCACTGCTCCCATAATAAGTGTATGTTGCTCTTATAAGCACATGATGTAGCTCCTGTGATGTGAACCATATGGTCACAATCCTGTTATGAAAGTGGGTGAATCTTTTCAGCAAATGATTGTAATTTATTTTTCCCTCCAGAAACATAACCTGTTATGAATTTTCTTAAAAGCCGTCTTTGATTCAGTTTGACAAAAGTAGTTAAAACACCAGAGAGCTAATAAAATCATGTACTCTAGGAAATCCAGTCGGACACATGTACCAACATGTGTTTCCATGTGTCCTTTTACAGTTTCTGTTTTTCTCTTTATTGAGGATTTTCGATCCATTGGAGAAAATGTTGATCACTGAGCTGTCCTCCAATCCTTTTTTTTTTTTTGCACATTTTTACTTAGATACAGGTCCTTTTTTCTGTTTTGTGTTCTAGGGTTGGTAAGGACAGTACAATCAGGACAGAAGATTTTTTGTGTAATAATACTTATTCAACATAATCTACAACCTCGTAGCAGAAAAAGTTAGGACAAAATAAAAGAAATTAGAAAAAAATATTATGATCGTGCCAGGATTCTTACATTTTCTGAGATTTTTAGTTTTTTTCTAAAAAATGTTGGGACGATAAAGCACCACTCTTTATTGCTGTCATTCCTTCTCACAACACTTAAAAGATGGCACTGAGGATGCCATGCAGTGAATTGTTTCACATGTTATTCTGTCCCATTCTTTCTGCACTTAATATTACGGTGCACAACAGTTCAGGCTCATTGTTGTGGCATTTTACATTTCAGGTCAAGACTACAGGCAGGCACCATACGCTCTTCATCCATAATCATTACCCATACCCTCTTCATCCTTAATCATTACCCATACCCTCCCTATCCATAATCATTACCCATATCCTCTTCATCCTTCATCAGTACCCATACCCTCTTCCTCCATAATCAGTACCCATACCCTCTTCATCCTTCATCAGTACCCATACCCTCTTCCTCCATAATCAGTACCCATACACTCTTCATCCTTCATCAGTACCCATACCCTCTTCATCCTTCATCAGTACCCATACCCTCTTCCTCCATAATCAGTACCCATACTCTTCATCCTTCATCAGTACCCATACCCTCTTCCTCCATAATCAGTACCCATACTCTTCATCCTTCATCAGTACCCATACCCTCTTCATCCTTCATCAGTACCCATTCCTTCTTCATCCTTAATCAGTACCCACACCCTCTTCATCCATAGACTGTACTCATACTCATACCCTCTTCTTCCATAGGCAACACTCAAACCCATATCCTTCCATAGCCATGACTTTTTAAGGGTTGCAGAATGTAATTTTTTATTGTTTGGTTAAGAAATGCATGTCCTTAGAAAAGATGTCAACATGATGGCAGCATATCTTGCGCTAAAATTTCACTTTACTTTTCTGCTATTATGCTGCATTCACTAAAAGTAAGTTGCTTTTGCAGATGGCACTGACACAGCTCCACTTGCATTTCCCATAGTGTCCACACCTTTTCTGCTTTAGGGCTGCACAAACCTGCAATATTACCAGCTTCAAGGACACACATTTATTTATAGTATGCAAAATGTATTCCGGTCAGAATCTTTTTACACATTAAAACATCAAACACATTTCTTTTTAATTATTCGAGATCATCCATTTTTCAGAAATCTGTTATAAGGTCTTTATTATGACTGATGTGAAATAAAAGCAAGCAGGTGTAAGGGCACTGTAGGTGATTGAGGTGAAAGTGTGTGAGCAAGAAATATGGAGTTTATCAAAGAGGTGCAGATACCAAGCCTGCTGGACCTTTGCCCAGTGTTTGCCTTGTTAGGTTGCTCTCCAGGGGCTTGAAACCCAGCTCCTCTACAGGGATGCCAAAGGCTTTCAGCTTTGCTTCATAAGTCCTCAGTAAGTCATTGTGAGCCTAAGAGAGAAACTAGGCTATTAGGTAAAAGGTCATCAATTTCTTAAAAGTTCTATACACTTCTAGGCAACAAACAGCTTATTCTAGTGCAGCTCACATCACATTACATCAGTTCATCAACATTTTAAGAAATAATATTAATTATGCACGTATAAAGAAAAGAAAAACAACAAAATCAGGACTGTGGATGGACCTACCTTTAAGACACGAGCTAGTTCATACTGTAGGTCTCTGACTGCAACATTCTTAGAATCCAACACTTCCTATAAGCAAAAAACATCAGCATCATAAATCAAACTGAGAAAAAAAATATATTCCCTGCCTAGAAATCTAAGTGAGAAACTGTACAAGAGATAAATTTGGGTAATGCGCTATACCTCAAGCTTATGCGTGACCAAGTTGAGAGCAGTTGGGTCTAAATTTGAGGCAGAAAGAACCTCATTGAGCTGAGCCTCTTTCTTCTCTAGTGTTTCTGTAAGTGCATCTAGTTTCCTCTCCAAAAGCAAGTTCTTAAAGCCACTTTTCTGTTGCACCTCCTGAATGGCCTTGGTGAACTTCTGGTACAGTTCATCACGTTCCATCTGCATCTAAGGAACAAGAAATGAGACCGGTTCAAAGTCCTGAAGTCTTTAATTCAAAACGTCATATTTTGCAATTTGTAAACTAAATGAAAAATAAAAAGCACAGTTCATACATAGTACAGACAAAAATAGTACTGTTATGTTAAAGAATTCTTAAAATTCTAGGAGGATATCTGAAATTGTCCTCTCACTTTACTGAATCTTTGCTCCAATACTTCATGCTCCCATTTAAGGTCCTTCATTTCTTTGTCTGCCACCCTGAGTCGAGCTTTGGCTCCCTAAAAAAAATTAAATGGTTTCACTAGATATTGTCAGAAATGCTAGTTGTTTTCTGCTAAGGTACACAGTAAATACCATAACCAAAGCTCAATATAAGAATATCTCAATCCCTGTAATATAATATTCATTGGAAGGTTAGCTTGCAATTACAAATGAAAAGAATAAGAATGAATGGACGAGTGTAACATCAATGTCTTTGATACTGCAGGTCATAAATAGTGATTCTAAAGTGCAAAAGTAGATTCTTGACCATACCGCCAATGAGGTCTTATCTTTATTGTAGTTGGCAAGCTGTTTCTTTAATTCTGCAACTTCCTCAGTGGCCTTCTGCAGAGGCTCTGTCAGACGTTTGTTCTGCTGCAGCAACTTTGCCATCTCCTTCTCCAACCTCTCCTCTTTTCTTTTCATATCTTCCACTTGCTCCTACACTTAAGCAGTGAGAAAGAGAGTTAAGAGCAATTATGGCAGGTAAGGATCAGAAGACAACAGAAAAAAAGAACACATCTAAAGCCGGTCTATAAAGAAGGCAAACAATAAATTTCCAGCACCATGCAAGATACACAGAATTTTATATTTAAGACATAAAATCAAGAATAGTATTCTACAGTATATTTTAAAATTACTTCACAATCGAATAACAAATTGCATTGTAAAGAGTAAATGTAAAATTAATTATCAAGAGATGATTAGTCATTGCTGTACCTTAAGAGAGTTGATGAGGGCTAGATTGTTGAGAGTGATATCATTGTAATAGTTTTTAATATCACTGAAAGCCTTCTCATGGTTTTTCATCAGTGTGTTAATCTGGCTGTTCTTCCTTTCTTCTATTTCATGGATCTCAGTCTTACGTCTCAGATCTTGCTCCTGTCGCAATACCTGCATTTTCTTTTCATATTTGGCCTCTATTTCTATTGAGTAAAACCACAAAATAATTCCAGTAAAAGAGCTGCATAAAAGCAGTAAAAATATCTATATTATGTCATACCAATAAATGTAAAACATACAAGTCATATGTAATGGTCAGTCAAAAAGACAGGTCCTTTTAGGATAGTACCTCGTACTTGTCTCTCAAAATCATTCCTCATCTTGGTGATTTCCTCATCATATTTCTGTTGAAAGAAAGCAAGCTCATTAAAGCAACATCAACGAAACAGGTCACAGTTTGCTGACACAGAAAATAATAAATAAATCAGCTTATGCATGAGACACCAGGAAGCACCCACCAGTTTAACGCTCTTCATTAGATTCTCATTGGAAAGCTCCTGTTCTTTGAGGTCCACTTTAAGAGAGCGTATGCCCTTCCACAGCTCATTCTCCTGTTCTGCATGTTCTTTTTGCATGAGTTTGGTGGTGACAACTCCCTCCGTTTTGAGCTCCACGATACTGTTTTGTTGTTCATACAACAAATGTTTCACCTTCTGTTTGTACACCTGAAACACAACACACAACATATTCAACTGCTGCATATCTCACAACAGGGCAAGACAGTATTACCTCAAAATCGGCAAACCATGTCAATGCTCTTTATTATTTTTAATACCTTGATCTCAACTTGATGGCGCTCTTCAGCTTCTTCCATTTCTCTGTCCCTGTTTCTGAGATCAGCTTTCTTTTCCTCTAGTTGTCGTTTAGTGATCTCCCAGAATGTATGGATCTTATCCCTTTCCAACTGGAAATAGTTACGTTCTTCCCTTTCTCTATCCAGCTCCTCACGCAAGCGGACAATATGCTCCTCTAGCTAAAGAAGAATCAAGAGTTATGAACGAGCCATTGAATAGAAATGTGTAATTGAGCAAATCTGTCAAAATTAAACATCCTTGTGACATTTTCTTATTGCTCTTAAAAGTCTTTCCAGACTTTCTAGGTGAAATTTTTCTTCCTCTTAATAGAGATCACTAACTGGACAAGAATATGTGACAACATGACGTGCATTTAAGATTTATGCCTTTGCAGTGGTTTTAGAAGCCAGGTATACTGAGTGTCTTTTTCAAGTAAAATACTACTTAAATCCTGATTTATCCAGGTTCGAAGTGTTTTTAAATTCATACATTTACTGACTTCTCAAAACTGTGTGAGAAGCCTTTACCTTTCACCGATCAGTGTTTGGTTATTATCACTCTGCTCACGAGAACTGCTTTAACACTGTGTCAGTAGTTGGATACTAGCTAGTAGATTCAAAGAAATATCTGGGAATTCAGCTAACGTTACCTGCTCCTTCGACATTTCCTCTGTGGAAAGCCCATCCACCACTGTAGGGCTTTTACCCTTCGTAGCCTTCACGCTTTTCTTTTTTGGTGGCTGAAACACGAATATTTTTCACAGTTTGATATTTCATCTACACATTGGCCATGGATTTTTCAGTGAATTATGAATAATGTGTGTAATGTTAGTCTAAAAACTGCTAACACGAGCCCTGGTAGCTAACGTTAGTGAGCTAACCAAAGGGGCTACCAGAAAAAGAACATATAAAATCTAATTCTTTTTAAAGTGTATTTAAACTTACCATGATTTTGTCCAGCTAGCTGAATTCAGAAAGAGACTGTGAAGCCAGGCAGCTTTTGTAAACAGTTAGCCTTCCCCTCTTCTCTGGTGGTCTGTATACAACGCGAAGGCGCCATGGCAACGGATTCTGAAATCTCGCGATATGAGAACTGGCTGTGCAAATAGGCTATTTTATTAGAACAATTAGCTTATTAATATTAGATGATCGATAAAGGTTTTGTTAGTCAGTGAAAGTGGGAATTCAGAGCAAATATTTACTTGTAGCTTACCTATATGCAAACCAGGTTTTGGTTTCCTTTTTGTCTTTTTCTAAAGGACTGTCCACCAGTGGGCAGTCTCAGCCAGTGATCCAGCACTGCCACTGTGCTTTCACAATGTTCAGGGTTTTCTCTAAAATCAACAGTCATCTGATCACAGCAGTTCAGATCAAACCCTGTTCACTCATGAAGGCAGTTAACTGAGATTTGTGTTTAAGACACCAATGGGAAGAGCAGTTTAAATCCACTCAAAACATGATTATTCCTAAAATGAACAATAAAACAAATCAAAAGTGCAAAATTATCTAGTGAGTACATATTGATAAAGAATTGTTGTAAAACATGCATCTAAATGTCAGCAACTAAACCATATCTAATTTAAAAGTGCATTCCTCTCCTCAAAGTTGTCACTCACTAGGGTTACATGTATTAAGCCTGTTTATCAGGTTTGCCTCTTGGGACAGAATGAGAAATTTTAAGAAGAACATTGTTAAGTCACTCCCGTAATTTGTATGAGTGGCCCTCCAAAAGAAGCTGCATACTACAACCATCAAGACTCAGGCACACCCCTCTCCTAGGCAGTAACATGACAATGGCACATTATCATTCACAGGTAAGTAAAAATTAGACTTTTTATTTTCATGTCACATGTACACTCTGATGTTTTCTTTTTTTATTTAAGAGGATGGCAAATTAGACAGTAGTAAATATTATTATACTCAGTGATATAGTAAACCATCCCGTATTCAACCCCTAACCAACACATCTCCCTCTGTCCCTCCCCTCCTCAGTCTGGGCATCCAGCCAGCCTGCCCTGTATTCTTTTTCTGTGATTGTGTTTCTCTTTCTCTCCCTTTTTTCTCTAGCTCTATCTGTATTCTGCATTTGTCAACATAATTCACAAAGCACTGCTTACGGAGCAAAGTGGCTCAGTGATTTGCAGAGTTTATCCAGCTATACTCCCTCTCTCGCCCACTCCCTCCCCTTCCCCCTCTTCACCCTCCCTCTCTCTGGCAGTGTGCAGGATATGCTCACTGAGTGTCTGGGAGTGAAGAACACAGGAGGATCAGCAGACATACAGTAAAGCGGAAGAGAGCAGTGTTCCTCACTGATGCTTATGTGGGAGTTGCTGATCATACTTATAGTCGCTTTCTCTTTGTTGGTTTCCTTGTGTGTGTATTCTGAGAGCTCCACACCCATGTTGCTGCTGTAGTCAGCAGCTTCAGACCCTTCTGGCTTACTGGATGGAGGCACAGGGAGGGGCAGGTGACACAGGTAAAAATGACTTTTCTTTATATCTTCTAGTTCTTTGCTGAACTGACTCTCTCTGTGAGCACTCAGTTTAAATTGCAATGTATGCAATGAGCCAGAATATTGTTTGATGTTTTGGCACTAAAAAGTCACATGTAGGTTTAATGAGGTAAACTGAGCCAGAAAAGGAATACACACGCCGGCAAGGTTTCCAGCATTGTTGATCATGTATGGTGTTTGTCTAGAGACAATATGAAAACAAACAACGTGTGGTTCTTTGTTGCTTCAGCGTTACAATGATACATGGTGGGGGCTTCTCTTTACATTATGTGAAAAATTTGTCATGAATGTACCAACAGAATGGTCCAAAATGATTTTAAAGAAAATAAATTCTGATATGTTCTGTAACAACATACAAAGCATCATAAGCAAGTATGATTATGTACATCTTTTTTTTGTTCTGACAGAATAAAGTTTCAGAAAGCTTTTGACTCCTTAGGGATCAGGGCACACAAGTGCACACAACTCTGGCTTGCTTTAGTTATCTAGCATTTATCTGAAAACATAACACAGCATTAAAATAATGTCTCAGATATCACTTTGTATACAACTGTGGAAACAGTTACTTTGTGCAGAGCCGAGATGTTGAATAATGCTGTTTTGGAAGCAGTTACAGAGTCCACTGTGGACTCTAGGAGGACTAATTCAGGGTCAGTCATGTGTGAATGCTGCAGGTCATGCCACTGTTTGCCTGTTTAAACAAGAGCTCTGCCTCAGCCCATTTTACTGTAGCCTTCTGCTACACACAAGACACATGTGCCTTGATGTCTCTTTTATAGTGAAGCTCTATCATAATGAAGGTGCCTGAGGGACAGATACAGTCTGGCTGTGATGATCTTCAAAGAAGCAGGTAGACAGACTGGTAGGGAGGCAAAAAAAGGAATCATTGTGTTCTGATTTCTTAGCTCCTCTTTGTAAATTTGAAGAATTGATTCTTTTTTCTTTGACCAAGTGCCCAGAGACTGTAGAATGTAGCGTGGCCATTGTTCAGACAGCTATTTTATGGATTAGCCTATGAAAAATACTTAATGGAAGGCCTGAATGAATGCTTGGGGCAGCCAAGAGGTGTAGCACTGCTGCTTCACAGCAAGAAGGCTTTGGGTTCAAGAATTCCCAGCTATAGTAGGCTGGGACCTTTCTATTTGGAGACTGAATGTTCTCTTTGTATCAGTGTGTGTTTTTCTGTGACTGTGGTGTGCATTGGTTTCCTTCTACAGTCCAAAAACAAGCATGTCAGGTGGATATATGTCTGTGATTTTGTTTGTCTGTGTGTCTTTGCTGTGGTTTACTGGTGACCTATCTATTGTGGCTCTTTGCCTTTTGCTTGGTCAGTGCTGAGATAGAGCCTAGTTGGAATAAATGTTGATGGATGGATGGATGGATGGAAGAATGGATATAAAATACTAAGATGCTCAAAGTTGTTACGTTCTTTACTGGTCATTTACTGGTCAATTGTGTCATTACCATTTTTGACTGATCTGTGATCTAGACAATTACCCTCCCTGGGTGATTGCAAACCATAAGACCTGAACAATTAATTATGCATCCTGACTGCCTGTGGAAAAAATTTAAAGAAAACCCATTGGATATAAATGAAAATGATTGGAAGAATGGGTTCAATGTCATGAATAGATGGAAATACAAGGCAACAGCTTCTGCTCAATAGATGCTGTTTTCTATGAAAAAGGTTGAACATGACAATGATATATTGAACATTGCAAAGTATTTGCATTACGGTTATAGTACTAAACATTGTTTTAAGCGAAGATTAAACATTTTAATCAAAAAGATTTTGCTTTGCCACTTATTTAGAAGACAAAACTGAGGCACCACTCTGTCAGTCTGTTTTGATTAAAGCATGCAACAGATCGATAGGCTGTGAACTGTCTCATATCCAGGCTGAAATTAGAATCTATCTTGTTTAGTCTGTGCTGGTCCTCTCCCAAGCTCTCTGGAGCTGTGTCTGTCACTTCTACATGAGAGCCTTACAAAGACGGTGTACACTGCTTCACAGCTATGAAATGTTAGCTCCATGTATAACATACTCACTTGTCAAGACTTCTAAGACTTTTTCACTTATACATAATGAGTGTTGCACCTGACAAAATGTAAATGTTCATCATAAAGCATCATAAGAATCTGACCCTGCCTTATGCTCACTGCCTTTATCTTTGTATTATTATTATGTAGATTTGTTTTACAATGCCAAAGAGTACAGTTATTGGTTATTGGTTCTGGTGAAAACTTACCTTAGGAATTAGTCATCATTACTGACAAATACATTTTGGTTGCATTCCTAAATTAGTGCCATTTTGCTGTATTGCAATGGAATGGTGTAAGGTGGACCAAGTGACAGAATGGGGAAGAAGCCAACAGCACAGGTCAGAGTGATTGATATTTTCCAGATCAAAGTCAACAGATAGGCACAGCTCAGCATTGTTTGCCCTGCACCTCTTCTTCACAGTTCAGTGCTGCTGTAGCACTGAAGTGCAAATATAACCATGACACACTGAAAAAGAAAGAGTTAGTCTATAAGTTTAAAAAGCTCATAATCTTATAGCTGTTTTGTAAATGTGGCATAATCCTACATACAGACTAAGACAGTTTCCTGACTGGCCCTTTATGCGTTCCCAGCTATTAACACTACAAGTAATGTACTGTTGTTTGTTTGTTTCCCAAACCTTAATATATGTACATGGTTTAAAAAGGTGGCTAGAAAGTGTTCGCTGGAGAAGATGTAAACACGACTGGTTTCTTAAGGAACCAAAAATTACATTTGATGGCTATTGAAAGAGGTGAATCACAAACTAAAAGAAAAATCCAAATTAGTCCATGAAAAAACATCGCAAGTGTTAATGTTTACAGACAGATGTACAGTACTGTGCAAAAGTTTTAGGCAGGTGTGAAAAAATGCTGTAAACAAAAAATGCTTTCAGAAATATAAATAATGATTGTTTATTTTTTTTCAATTTACAAAATGCAAAGTGAGCGAGCAAAAGAAAAATCTAAATCAGATCAATATTTGGTGTTACTACCTTTTGCCTTCAAACCAGCATCAGTTCTTCTAGGTACACTTGCACACAGTCAGGGATTTTGTAGGATTATAGTCGGTGTATGATCAACCAGTTTTACCAAACAGGGGCTGATGATCATCAACGTCACACGGAGGTTGAAACACAGTCATGTTTGGAACAACCTACCAGCCGAGTTCCTTCAAAAACTATGTGCAAGTGTACCTAGAAGAATTGATGCTGTTTTGAAGGCAAAGGGTGGTCACACCAAATATTGATTTGATTTAGATTTCTCTTTTGTTCATTCACTGCATTTTGTTGATTGATGAAAATTAATGATTAACATTTCCATTTTTGAAAGCCTTTTTTGTTTACAGCATTTTTTCACACCTGCCTAAAACAATTGCACAGTACTGTATGACATAGTTAACATTCTACCTACTCTGTGAGAATTTCATGCATTAAAAATAGTTCAGTGGTGTAAAAACACAGCACTGGTTTGCAAAGATGTGCAAAAAAGGTAAGTCAGATAAGTCATCCTGTACCGTATCCTCCACAAGTAGGAGAGGGCATGTGTGACAGACAAATGAAGAGTGTAGCCCAGAATGCTCCTCATGTTGAGGAGGTCCTGCAGCTCTGTTTGGGTGGGGGAACATTTTGCTAGCATGGATCGGGCTATCATGTCTCCTTAGAGCAGTGTTTCTGAACCCTGGTTCTAGAGCACCCATGGTGTGCAGGTTTGGGGTATTCTCTGCTTCTAACACACCTTCTGCTCCTGTGGGTCTGATTGTCTTTAGAGTTTGATACAAAATAACAATTACTACCACCACTATTACTGCTCTGCAATCACAATCCTGTTAAAGTACATATACATTTTTTTCTGCCATCTATATTTTTTTCTTTTAATTACTTTGTTTACTTTTTTTGCTTTCTTTACACTTTCACCAGTATTTTTTCTTAGTATACATGTGGTGTGAAAAGGTTCACTTCAGTTTGATGTCAGATCGTGTCATTTGTCTGATGGTAGAGAAACATGGGATTGTGAGGATGTGATGCAATAAATCAGGGATTAATAATAAACATTCTGTTCTAGCCTTAGAAGCAGTGCTGAATCTGTCCTCCTAAAAGGATATTAAATGAAAGGAGATTACTTCAGATGAATTCAGAGGATAGAAAATGGATCAAAATTCACATTACCTTCCAATAAGGAGTCTGGAATGAGTGGTTTATCTTGCAACAAAATATGTTAATAATTGCTACTTTTAATTTTTAAATTCTTTTTTTTAAATCTTGACAGAGAGGCTTGCAAATATTCAGTAAGAGACATATTTTGGACAACTGTATATATTTCGTTTTCAGATGCATAGTTAATGCTTCAAAGCCACCTGAAGTAATGCATTCTGTAGCACACTGTCTGAAGGGCATTGAAAGTATTCCCTGATGGTTGGTATAATTCTTTTACAGATCCCAAAAAAGACCCACAGAAACCACTGAAGCCCTCCAGCTCAGGAGAGCTATCGAAAGAACCTTTACATCATCCCCTGGGTGAGGAAGAGGGAGTTATCCTGGGACACACCTCTGGGCTGCTGCATGTCACTGAGAGAAGACGTGAGTGTATAAAGTGTGTGTGGGTAGATGGGTCCCGTCATGCTGACTCAGTGTATATGCCCTCTCAAAAGGGCAGTCTAGCCAAGCAAGCAAATCAGCAAAAGCTGGTAGGAATTGTAGCAGAGTTGCCAAGCAGTGATGAGTGACTACAGGATTACATTTGGATTTAAACTGAGTATCTTTAAGATCGTATGTAGGTAAACTTTGTAATTAAAGCTTAACTGCAGTGTTAGAATTAAATGCACTATTAATGAATGCTCCACTAAAACTGAATAAAACTGTAACAGATTTACACAATTTTGCCTCACACACCAACAGTAGACAGTAGGTTTTTGGTATATGACATATGTTTGGTATTTAAAGTTTGTTTCATTAGTTTTGGAGCTACAAGGAAAATGTTTGTGGAATGCTGACTACCTTTCTTACACTTTTTAAAAAGTCAACAAAGTCCAGCATTGTTTCAAGGAATTGAAACTTATACTAAATCATCACTTGGATCCATCACTTGGAAGCAATGGAACCGCTGTAGGATAGATTGTTATAATTAAATTTGAGAATAGACCAGATTTTGAGATGACAACTGTTGCTGTTCCTGTAGATATATTTGACACATTTGACATATTTGACTAAACAGCCACATTTAAATTTTGAAGGTCCTGTGCAAATGTGCAGTACTGAATAAAAAATGTTGTTCTGGAAAAAGTTTCCCTAATTAGGTGATTATTGTTTATTTCTTTTTTTTTTACTTTGCAAAATCAATTTTATTAATAGCAAGAAATGTTGTGCCAGGAGCCCCAGTAAGGAGCTGAAAGTACATCAAATTTTCACTGCTTCACATGATGCAAGATCTAATTGTGCACAAGATTTCCATTTAGTTTTACTGCCACATTTAAACAAACATGTTCTGCCACATTAGAGTTCTTGAATGCAGATTCATGAATTTATCAGTTATATAACTGCTTTGCCTCCTAAGTCTTATTTAAACAAGGTGGGAGAAAATGGTAGGTTAGTAAAAACCAGGCCCAGCTGAGAGGGATTAATCTGGGGAAGAAGCAGCCAGCCTTTCTCCCTCCTCCTTTCTCCGATGGGACAGAGAAACTGCCTCGAGGCTTTACGGATTTGAGCCAAATTTGTACTCACTGTCCACTCTGACTGGCCTCCATTGCCCAGGGCTAAAAGAAACCATTGTGTCCCCACAGAAGAAGCGTGCTCTGTTTTTCTGAAACAGAGACCAAAGGAGCAGATCTCACAAGGAAGCCTTTATCTCCCAAGTCTCATAACACAAACTCAAAGAGGGAGGACCGCAAAAAGCCTCCTCAGTGCAGCCTTACTCCAAACAAGAAGTACCAGCACCTGCCATGCACTGAGATAAGAGAGAGAGGGAGAGAGAACAAATGGAGAGCACAAAAGAAAAAGACACTGTGACATATTATTATTATTATTATTATTATTATTATTATTATCTTCATCATCTTCATCGTTGTTGTTGTTGCATGAAACAATGTGTCACAACTTTTGCACAGACTGTTTATGTTTTCCCCCGCTATGTTAACAAGAGCATAAGCATTTATATACAATGGTATGTTTGTCAAAGAATCTCCAGCAGAAATCATGCAAGACCATGTCTGCTGAAGAGACCGAACAGCAAAGGGGATCCTTCCTATTTTGTAGAATGGTGACTGACCTGTGGATGACCTCATACATCTTGTCTGCAGTCACTAAATCATTGGCTCCTAGTCTCCCTTGCCTGACTGTTGGGTACCCAAACTCCATTGCAAGACTCTCCACTGTAATGATGCAGCTTCCAGGACGACAACAGAAGCATAGTCAGTCAGACATAGTTATCTCATTAAAGGAAATAACTTTATGTTCCCAGTCTCATTCTGTCTTCATTATCTCCTCAGCAGGAAAAGTGGCCTGCCCTAACTTTATCTTACCTAACATGTCATCAGTGATGGAGCAGACGCTGGGATCTCAAAGTGGAATGTTGTGTAAGAGCATTTGAAATAGCAGTACGGCAGCAATAGAGTCAGAGAGTTTTGGTGTAACAAAGGAGGAACTTAGCAGACAGAGCAGAAATACATCAAACTACTGATGTCAAAAGGAAAATATTTTTTTAAAACAAAGACAAAAATGGCAATGGTAAACAAATGAAAAGTTTTACACAATTGTTATGATTAGATTAGATTTTTTCATTAATTTTATCATAATTTCATCACTCTATGCAGAAAACTCCAAAATGAAAAAGGAAAAACTTGTTACTGAAGAGCAATGACAGCCTCAAATCCTCTAAAAAAGATACTACAAGCTTGGTACAGTTTGTTTCTTTAGATGTTTCTTCTTTTCCTGGTAGAATCGTTCGGTTTAAGCCAGGATGAATGGGAAGCATTGGTACACACCCAATATCAGCAATATCAGATGTCTCAAGATATGTTCTATTGAGTTCATTGGCTCTTTTGAGTTTTTCCATAGCCACAAAGTGGCTTCATTGTTTTGTTGAAGTTGAAACCTTTACTCCAGCCAGACATACTGTGCACTCTTTTTAAAAAGTTTTTAGTACCACATCGCTCTATATTTTATAAGTTCATATTTCCCAGTATCCTTACTTGTCTACCCTAGTAGTACCCTACCCTAACCCTAGTTACAACTCCCTTTTCACAAAGAAACTTCAGCTTTAACTACAGCCAGTTGCTGCAAACACCAAGTTTGACTGTAGGGTTGGTTACCCAGGATATGGTTTCTTTCCTTCTTTGGGGACCATAGCCAAATGGTTCAGTCTCTTTGTTTCATCAGACCAGAATATTTTGCTTCTCATGGTCTGAGAGTCATTTAGCAAACTCCCAGAATGCCGTCATGTGCCTTTTAATGGGGAAAGGCTTCAGTCTTTTCGTTGTTCCCTTAAGTCTCGATTGGTTGATTCCTGCTCTGATGGTTGTCCTAATGCACCCACCCAATTTGCATTTACAGCAACTGGCAGACACTCTTGTCCAGAGAGACATGCTCAAGTCCTTCCAGCCCTCACACTAGAAAACCTAGACGTAAAGAAGAAATAAGACCTGCTAGCCAAAAAACATCTTCTATACATATTAAAGTTCTACCATATAACACACATTAAACAAGACAATCCAAAAGTTCACAACAAAAGTGCACATCTAAACTCGATCTCATACTCTATTGTCCTTTTTTCTTTTATAATTTGTTTACATGGGGGCAGCTTCCATTCCTCATCTCCCACAGACCTTGCTAGGAGGTAAAATGTGTTACTGATCAATTATTCAAGTAGATGCCGCAAGGGGTGTGGAGAAGAGAAGGAGGGGCCGGGAAATAAAAATAAGCAACCGGGAACAAAGGAATCCAGCTAAAACTCTTCAAAATGTATGAACTATAGTCTTCTTAAATGAAAATGTTCTTATTTCAGATTCACCAGCTCGATTATGATTACTTTTTTACTCTGTTTCTTGCCTCATTTTGTCTTGTTTATTCTCCCCCACCCTTCAACCCCCTCCCTCTAAGGGAGTCTTAGTGAGAGACAGCCGTGGGCGAGCATCTCTTGGGAGATCACATGGGAGTGTTGCGTTCCTCTCTCTCTCTCTCTCTCTCTCACTCACTCACACACACACACACACACACACACACACACACACAAAGGAGGTATAGCCCAATCTCCACCCATGTCCTTAGAATTCCCTGTTCCTTATACATAGTAAATATGTATAAGTTATTGCAGATAGAGTGGAAAAGCCAAAGTACAAACTCTATTTAAGCAGAGGCTTTGTGCTTCCTCAAGGTAATTAAATTTATACTTGCACCAGATCATGTTTTACAACACGTTTTAGCTAAATTTGGACTCTATTAGTATTTTTTCCATTTAACTTGTAGCAAAAAAAAAAAAAAATCATTTCAGCAGCAACATGCTTTAAAATGCACAGTGTTACTACATGAAACGTCATAAAATAAATAAATAAATAACAGCAGGTTAACACATGAAAGCTGCATTCAAAGAAGAGGCTACAACTGTGGTTTCTACAGCAGCATACAGTGTGCAGACAGCTGGGCTTTCACTGACTGTTAATACATTGTTGCCTCCTATTGGATATATTCTAAACTGCAGAACAAATAAACTTGAAAATGTTCTTGATTTTAAATGTGTTTTAAATAGTAAAAAGTTATAGAATAATATTTTTGAAAGACTGAAGAACATCAATAAAGTAAAGTAAAGTGTAACCTTCATAAAGCTTCAATACTTGTTTATTCCTTGAACCCTACGTCCAAACTCAGATGACTGGTTATTTACACCTTCAGATTTGTAATCATAAATCACAGTTAACACATGAGATGTGCTGCCAGATGTGTTCCAGCAACTCCTAATCAAATAGATTTCCTCTCATTAGGTCAGGTTGTTCACTGTGTGTGTTTGTGTGTGCCTGTGTGACAGGGTTGAGCGAATGAAAAGGAACATGAAAGTCTTTGACTCTTCTTCCACCTCTGTTCCACGCTGTGAGGAGTGTAGACTCATTAATGAACTTCAAACGATTTAGACCCCACTGCCTCTCTGCTTCCCTATCTTTCTGCCTGTCTAACCTCTTTACACATGAGAAGCGGAAAGTGTATGGCTTTAGGACAAGCAGTAGAAGCTTCAAATATGGCTTCAAAGTAATGCATTATACAGAAAGGAACTTAACTACTGTGATGTTTGACAGCAGGAAGGACAATCTCTATAAAAAACCTTTGAATTCCTTCAGCCTCTTTTTTGAGGCTTTAGAGATTCAACTTTGGAAGTTTGGAACTATTAGTTTAATGGACCACTGTATATCAGAATAAACCCACTGGTCTGTAAATGTTATTTCATAAGGATAACCTGCTGCCACTGCCTTTTCCAGGCATTGGAAATGCCTTTTAATTTAATCACAAACAGAGAAATGTATATATTTTATTCATATGTTCACATTTTCAATCCAAGAAGCATACCTCACATTCTAAATGTGTGAGCTTACTTGTGGTGTGCATGTTTGTCAGAGACAGTCATGCTAGTTATACGTCAATATATAGTATCTCATAATAAGTTACTGCATCACTTCGCTTTTGTTAATTAATTTCATCATTTTTGGAGAGTAATTGTTTTTAATCGGTGCTACTGCTATATTTAACAGAACCAGAGAAAGATCAGTTGTGCAATCGGTACAGTAAAGGATTTCAAAAATAAAGGCTCGTCCCCAGTCTGTGGCTACAGCTGCTTAAAAAGAAGAGCCTTATTAACTCTGAAGAACATTCTCTAATAGTCTTTAAGAGGACATTACATGAATCCAGCTTTTTGTGCCTGGCAAAACTGATGCAATGCACTGAGGGCCTGATGTATTAAGGCATTGCATCAATTTAAGTTCTGCTAGATTTATTTGAGCACTTCATGGTTCATTTTAAATAGTTTTTCCATGTACTTTTTAAAAACTGGCATTTGTTTGTGCAGTAAACAGAGAATATGTGTATTTAAGCATGCATTGAAAGAATATTTACTATCAAATTAATATTGTTTAATCTCTCAGGGCCAGTCGTACATATGTGAGATGAATGAAGGTTGTACACACCTACGTATCCGATGTTTCCTCTGAAAAAAGTATTAGATGATTAGTTCACCTTTTGCTGGAAAGATACCAATCAACTCTTCTGGGAGTGCATGTTGGTACATTACTGTTTGACTGAATTAAACCACAAGAGTCTTCAGGAGATCAGCCAATGATGTTGGAAGATTATTTCCAGATCACAAAGACATTTATACTTTTTCCATGGTACTTTATTACACCTGAAAATACAGCTCCAATGTTCTACGGCCTTGGTACCGGCCTTGGTGACTTCAGGTTTTTATTGCCAATGTCTTTTAGTGGAGGTACAAGCTAAACTCTTAAAAATAATTTAACTGTTGAATAAAAGGAAAAGCAGTGATGTGAAGAAACCCTCTAATCTGACTAAAGTACCATTTTTGACAGAGATTTGTGCATATGAAGAACCTTTTCATCATCTTAATGTTCCTGTCTTTTAACAGAATTTGATCTTTTCTATTTGATATCTTAGATCACCTTAGATCAACAAATTCACAGTCACAGGATAATTTACTATCAATAAACAGTTTATTAAGCAGGAGTTGAGAGTCTGAGCATATTTCATGTGATAGGCAATAACTAGCCCATCAAGTGAAATCCCACAGAAGAGCTCCTCATGCACAATTGCTGAAAACTTATTCTGGGTACTATAGAAAGGGATCAGAATGCAGAACATCACAGTTTGCCTTCTTTAGGGTTGTGTAGCACCAGAACTGTCAGTGGGCAAGATCTACGTCTAATATTTTGGCACCAGGTACCACAACACACATTCAGAGATCTTGTGGAGGCTGCTTCAACAGTTTGGAGCTGCTGTGGCTGGGCACCAATAAATAATTAGGCTGGTGGTTTTAATGTTAGGACTAATCTCTGGATTTCACCTACAACAGTTCAAGACATTTACAGATTGAAATTACATTCATTATGATCTGCCTGTAAAATGTGGCACCATAGAACCAATCAGAAAATATGATTTACATGTTTTGTATATGCAAAGAGAGTTAAAGGGACCTGTCTAACCATTCACAACTTTATTCTAGAAAAATATTTTAAAGTCAAGCTAGTTTTTAACTTCTGTTGCTTATGTTATGTTACAGAGCCTCTGAGTAGCGTGTCATCCCTGGAGGTGCACTTTGACTTGCTAGACCTGACGGAGCTCACAGACATGTCTGACCAGGAGCTCACTGAGGTTTTTCCTGATTCTGATGAAGAGAACCACAATGAGTCACCTGCAAGTAAGTCTGGTATTCACATCCCACAGTTAACACATGCTGTATCCTATCATGTTTTTAAATATGGGTAGTAATAACTACCTTATCTTAAAGAGGGAAATTAAGTAATAGGTGTCCATCCATCCATTATCTGCCGCTTGTCCCAAACGGGGTCGCGGGGGGGTGCTGGTGTCCAACCCAGCGCACACAGGGCGAGGACGGGGGACGCACCCTGGACAGGTCGCCAGCCCATCGCAGGGAGGCACCTTGCTCAAGGGTACCTCAGGGCAACCCACCGGGAAGGGGTTCGAACCCCCGATCCGCCGATCATGCGGCCAACACCCTAACCACTAGGCCACCGCTGCCCCATGTAATAGTAGTAATAGGTGTCTTTTTATCATAATTCAATGTTTTGACATTCAATGATTTTACACATATTTCAAAAGTATGTAACAAAGAGGGAAAAACTTGCAGCTAAAGTAAAAGAGAATTCTCACTTGATAAAAACCAAACTGACAAAGCATTCAGGGTCAGAGTCCTTATATTCAACTGTATGGGCTCAGAAACTCTTTTGGGTTGGCATTCATACTCCAAGAACTCTCTCACTCAGACAAGTGAGGAAAACTGCCACAGATAAAATTGCTATCCTAAGCATTGTACAACAAATTGAAAGTCAAGCTTCATAGCCTGACGAACTATGAGCTGACCAAGCACTTCTGTACTGAAACCAGGAAGACATCTCCTGACCATATAGACCACTGATGTCTATACATTTACATTAGCGGCATTAGCAGACGCTCTTATCCAGAGCAACTTCCTTGTCCTAATTACAGGGAAAGTCCCCCTGGAGCAATTCAAGGTTAAGGGTCTTGCTCAGGAACCCAAGGTGGTAGTGCTTCAGGTGGGATTCGAACCTGCAACTTCTTGATCCAAGACATGGGCACCATCCCAACTATTAACATGAACATACAGAAAGTACATTTAGAAGCAGAGTTCATGTGTAATAATCCCTATTTTAGCACATTTTCCAAAAAGTCAAACCCACAGTATTGGTTTAACTTTGAAACACTAAAACAATCAAACTCCCTTACTGTGAAGCACAAGCCCATGTTTATCTACTTCTTCTCTTGGATGCTCCTGTCAGGGGTCGCCACAGCAGATCAATTGTCTCCATGTCTTCCTGTACTCTGCATCTTCCTCTTTCAAACCAACTGCCAGCATCTCCTCTCTCACTAAATCCACAGCTCTACTGCCTGTCTTTTTGTCAGTGCCACCATTTCCATCATGTATAGGATAGCTAGTCTCATTACCTTCCTGTAGATCTTTCCTTTCACTCTTGCTGGTACGTGTCTGTTACAGATCACACCTCACTCTCTTCTTCACCTCTCTTCCACACTCGCCATTACTCTGAAGTGTAGATCCCAATTAATTCAATTCCTCTGACATTAGGCACCTCTACTCCCTGCACCTTAACCTCTCCACTTTCCTCTTATTTTTTCTTTGTCCTACTCACTGCTCGCTTCTCTAAAGCAAATCTCATTTACGTTTACAGCATTTAGCATTGAACAGACGCTCTTATCCAGAGCCACTTCCTAATTACAGGGACAGTCCCCCTGGACCCTCAGGGTTAAGGGTCTTATTCAGAAACCCTATGGTGGTAGTGCTGGAGGTAGGATTCAAACCTGCGACCTCTTGGTTCCTAGGTCCATAGGCAAGTATCCTACCACTAGACCACCACCACCATCTCCACCTCTCCAGGGTCTCCTCAAGCTGCACCCTACTCTCACTACAGATCACAATATCATCAGCAAACATCATCGTCCACAGGGACTCCTGACCCTTGATATAATCCTTCCTCTACTTTAAATGCATCTGTCATTCCTAATGCTGACTTCACCACTGTCACACTGCCCCCATAAATATTCTGTACTACTCAGACATACTTCTCTGCCACAGATCCTCTCTAGGCATCCTGTCATATGCTTTCTCCAAGTCCATGAAGGCACAATGCAACTCCTTCTGCCCTTCTCTACACTTCTCCAATAAATCCATATTTATGCCCAGTTTACAAACATAATTTACAAGGTTCAAAAGTCAGTGTTCAGACTATTACTGCCAAATGTAGCATTAAACCCAATTTGGGAAGTGAGTGCACACCTTGGTCAGCTTTGTCTCAAACATGACATTCCAAATTTCAAAAGGGTCAGTGTAAAAATGTACTATATTTTATATGGTTATCCAAATACCAACACAATTAGCAGGTTACTTATAGTAAAGGTTTCTCCATTAAACACATTTAATTAATAATTTGCAGGATTGTGTGTTTATGATGCTGCGGTAGAAAAGAACAGCAAACATCAGCACTTCTGCATCAGCGAAAGGTTAATGAGAATTAACTCAATCAATGTCTTTTACCATAACTGCCAGCTACACAAATCTATGAAGTGTTTCAACAGAGACAAACAGGAATCCAATTATCTGTTCAATATGAGTAATGAGATTACTGAATTAGGCAGGAACGGAACGGTCCATTCTTAATACTGATATGTCTAACAGAGAGAAACTGGCATAAGAATCTGACCTGTAGAAAAAATTATAAAAAGAGTAAAAAGAGTAATGCTTGCTATGGCAGAAAGGTGTCAGTTCACAGTGCAGACTGATCACAATGCACTTGCTGGCCCTTGCCTTTTGTCAAAAGTGCTTCAGAATAAGCATCAGAAATTGGACCATGGCACAGTGGAAGATCAGTCTAGTCTGTTAAGTCATGTTTTCTTGTACATCATGTGGACAGTCATGTGTTTTATTTATGGGAAAGAGCTGTCTCTTGGATCCACTGGAAACCCTAGGTCTTTTTTTTTTTAACTTAAAGAGGAAATTAGTACATGAAAATATATAATGTAATGATAATATATTAAAACATTAAGCCTGAGTGCCCTTTTTGTTTTTATGGTCTCTTTGTGTTCACAATAGGACCATCCTGTTTCTTTTCTACTTTTTTCTAATGTTTTTGTTAAATTTGACAAATTTATCAGCAGTGAACAAAAGATCTAAGCTTGTAATAGAAAATAGAATGTAGTTATATTCATTTAGATTTGCTCTGAATGATCGATTCCAGTTCTACCTTTTTATATTACCTTCATTCTAAATTCTGCTGTCTTCACACATTGTAGTGCCTGTGAAATTAAAAGATGTTAACATTAATTTATACAGAGTAGACTTAACAGAAGCTGGTTGCGCGAAATATTGAAAATATTTATTGTTTCATTTTCAAACACCAAGGAAAAGCCCACTTTTCAGCACTGTAATGTGTTAATTATTTGTCTTGCATATTTCCAATGAGCTATTAAAAGGCAAATGTTTAGCATGTTATTGGGCACAGTCCCTCTTGGAATCTGGGAGAGAATGTAGGTACAAGCTTTTTCTTTTCACAGACAGTCATGTACTGCATATAAACAGCATAGAGAATAGCCATTTGTCCAGTGCAGTATCTGAAAATATGTAAGAATATGCAGACAGCTGTTTGTCCGTCACTTTAACAGCACTGTGACTGTGTTTAGGCACACGTAGCTTTCACACAGTGACACCCTGACTCCCTCTTGTTTCCGATGAATTGTCAGATCACCACCCCTTTAATTGCCTCTTACCCTTTTCCTTTAATAGACCTAGTGTTAGAAGACTAAAACATTATTCTCAAGCTCATGCAGAACCACACTTCTGTGCATAAACTCAACAACTACATTGATGTAACAGACATATGTTTGTTTTTTTAACAATGGACATCAATAAGGTCACAAGGACTTCATGAGCAGACATGGTCTGACTGCACACCAGAGTGCTAAAAGGTCATAAATAAAAAAGCACAGCTGCTGTGGGAAATCCGAAAGAAACTCTAAAACTCTCACAAAGCTTAAGATTTTCTTTGGCAGTTTACCACCAAACTGCGAATTTAATCTCCCATGAAATCTGCAGTAGAATAACCAGTATCTTTCCTACAACTAGTGGAAAGTGGGATAATTACTGGGATAATTACATACTGTCCTTACCTGCTGAGCTGAGCTCTGCATCATTTCCTTTTTTGCTGCAGATGCCCTATACATTACACGAACATTTCCCAAGAAACGCACCAGTGAAAATTTAGCAAACATTTCCTAGAAAATACCCCAAAGTTAATTACATTAACACATTTAAAGAAAAACATACATTCAAGATGTCATCTATTTATATTATACCTATTTGAAATACTGTAAATAAATGTATTTACTGTATTTACTACTCTACTCTTACCATCTTACAGCAATCTTTGAGTTACAGTATTTTAATAAGTAGCTTTTTGCCGAGTGGGCTTATTATAGAGCAAGAATAGCCTGCTGAGCTCAGTGCACTCTATGAACCTGTCTCTCTGCTCAGTGAGTTATGGTCACCATTAGCCATCTGCTAGTCCTGGCGCTATCTCCATCCCTCTTCATTTGTCTCTGTGCATAAAATCCAACCTCTTCCTTCTAGACTAAACAAAAGCTTCTGCACTAATGTAGCATGTTTCCTCATGTCAGGAGAGACCAGATGCATCTCTAATGAGGCAGTTCAAATGTGTGTGCTCCTGACTGCACAGGTGCAGCTGCAAAAGTAAGGGAGGAAGAAGAGGAGGTGAGAATTTAAGGCCAAAAACAGCTTGTGGATAGTCAACATCTGATCTGCTGTGGTGATTTATGACCATTTAATTTTCCCATATCATGGAAAAATGTATTTCCCTAGCACTATTTTTTTAAATTTTATTTTAATACTGTTATTAGTTAATTCAATGTTTCAGTCCCCATATAGTCCATAAGTAGAAACAAAGCTACAGTCATTGCTTTTATGAGGTCATGACAATGCACAAATATTACCTATATGTAGCTCTTTGCATATGCAAGCTATCTCCAGAAGCTTCAATCATTCGTTTTCACTGATGTTATGAAAAAGATTTTTTTCTACAGTTTAAGAGAATAAAGAAAGGATGCAAAATTGTTAAGTGGAAGTCCACCACATTTGTTTTTGATACAAACACAAAAACCATAAGTAGACCTCAAGGTATAAAATATAAAAGAAATGTAAGTCTTGGCCCCTTTAAGCGCAAAACCATGTGAGAGCCAAAAAGGGAATGAAGCTTCTTATGGTGTTCGGTCCACAGCAAGAGCAGTGGTCTAGAGATTCAGGAATACATTGCCTTTGATGCATACTAGTGTGACCTTGTCTAGCACACAGAAACACAGGCCATGTACAGCCACTCCAACACTCCAGCAGAGAACAGGCCTACTCAAGCTTCTCGACAGCTGTCTAATACTCTGTCTATTCCCAGGATATTCTTCTCCCTCTGCCACATCTGCCCTTTAACTCTCTTCATACTAAGCTATGCTAAGTCTTTCTTTTAAAATAAAGAGTTTAATATGTCCTTTCAATGAACCATACAGTACAAGTTCAGTGTACGTGTCCAGTGTAAGAATTTGAGTCAGATATAATTAGTCTATTCAATAATAACATTGTTTAATAGAAGCATTTGCCTGGTTTGACAAACATTTTTAGAAAACTGAATACGAATATGAAATCGTAACATACAACACTTTCGCTAATATCACCCACATCTAGAGTGTTATTAAAGAATGTTAATTACCCTTAGAAAACATGTGTTGGGGGAGTGTGGATAATTTCAGATCAGATCCAGAGGTTACTGAGGAACTCTCAGTCTGCATTCTCTCCTCGTCTCACCCACATTCTTAATGCTTAGCTTAAATCTCAGAGAAGAGGAAGGGGCACAGCTGTTGTTGCACATCTGCTAAATCTCACAATATTTAAAAGTCAGAGCCACACGAGCTTATAATCAGGATCTGTTTCATCAAGAGCTTGAGGCCTCAGCAAAAATTCCTTTTTTTAAAGATGCACTAGAGCTGAAGGGTATGTAGTTGGCCCCAGGATGGCAGAGGAAGACTATTTGTATTCCAGTGTGTTTGTGGATTCCAAAAGACTCCATAGCCTCTCTCTGGGAGCAAGGCCTATTTGGTGTAAATGCAACGCTCTGCATTATTTACAGCCAGCTTCTCTGAGTAAGGGCTTCATTCTGCTCCCTAGTGATTTTTAGAACACAGTAGAGTTATAAAAAATAAATAATTGAGAATCGAACAAATTTGAACTTGACTTTAGCAAAAGTGTTAGCATTTTGTAAGAGTCATAGGCAGAGTTGTTTAATGGCAGTAAGGTAGAGAGGTGTCAGTGAGTGAGCTTTTCATCATACTCATACTCAACACACACACACACACACACACACACACACACACACACACACACACACACACACACACATTTACTCTTAATGGCATCTAATGGGATATTTGATTATTCAGAGCAGACACAATCACATGACTTTTCTTAATAAATTAATAGATTAAAGGAATGAGGGCTGTGCATTCTTTCATGTGTGTTTTTCTGAATGAGTGTACAGCTAAGTAAGGGTGTGTTTGAAGGAAAGCTAAAGTATGGCTGCATGTGAGAAACAGAGGCTCAGAAGAGAATATTGCTCCTGCTCCTGCATCCATATTTATGAGCTGTCACGGAAATATCACATCAATGGACTGTAGTTGAAACAGAAGTGATTGGAATTCAAAGCTACATCTGATCAGAATGAAAAAATGGGTATCACTTTTACAACTGTCACATGCAAACACATCCACAAATGCTTTCATGGCACAGTGCAAAAATGCAGGTCTGTGTACACCACAGTCACTTACGTTAACAGTGGTTAAGGGAGTAGTAAGGGCTCATGAATATCATCAGTCTCTCAGTGTGTGAAACTCTTTCGCTTTCATTAATACCCTGCCTAGGCCTCATAAAACTCTTTTAATCAATAACATGGCAGTACATGGATGCAGAGCAGAGATTATAGTGTAAAAATAAATGTAACATTACATAATGAAGACTTATGGCTGCCCACCTCTTTTGCAAGGTATTCCTTATTAATATTATTAATATTATTTTTAACCTTTATTATTTTTTAGCAGTGATGCTAAGGTAGTGTACTTAAAAGATAAAGGTCAGTTGTTGTACATCTATGTGGTGTCATTTTATCCTAAAGAGATGCAGCTAAATGTAACCTAGTTGTTGAATACAAGAGTACATTAAGACCTTTATCAAAATCCAACATTAGTCTTTCCAAAACTCACAATGTTCTGGTGCACAGTGCCATCTTGTGGTTGACACATGCCACATTTTGGGGGGGGGGGACGACACTGCCATATCATTAAATACAATGGAACCGGGGAGGGGGAAAAATACATAATAGATAAATTTTCTCATTTTCTACCACTAGGGGTACAGTAGTTCATCATTTCCATTTCTTGCAGTCTTCTGCATCTTTATCTTCCTGAACATTTGCATGTTCTCTCTCACCACATCCATAAACCTCCTCTTTGGTCTTTCACTCCTCGCCTTGCCTGGTAACTCCATCTACAACGTTCTTCTCCCAGCAGACTCATTGTCTCTCCTCTCCACATGTCTATCCAACACACTTTCGCTTCTCTTAATTTTTCTCCAAGATATTCAAATTGAATTGTCCCTTTAATATACCCTTTCTTAATCCTGTATTGTCCTTAATGCTCTCACTTCCAGGTCCACCATCTGTGCTTTCATCATGGTCTCTATCCCATATAACATGAGTGGTCTCATGAACGTCTTGTAAACCTTCCCCCTCACTCTTGCTGGTAGCCTCCTGTCACAGATCACTTCTGCCATTCATCTCCACCCATTCTAACCTGCCTGCACATTCTTCACCTTTCTTCTGTTCTCCCAGTTACTCTGAACTTGTGAAAGTGTTTAAACTCCTCCACTTTAGCAACCTCTATACCCTGCATCCTAACCATTCCCTTTCCCTCCCTTTCATTCACAATGTTTTCTGTTTTAAAACACAATAAATAAATAATTACAATTTTCCGTGATGTTCTGATATAAAAATTGGATTATAACTCTGTGTTTGTGTGTGCTGGCAGGTCACCATTACCACCCACCTCCTTTGCACCGGGGCGGCTACATGCGGTCTCCCTCATGGACACGTTGCAGCAAAAGCGAGCAGGCCAGGGACAGAAAGCATCACAGCGACTCAGATAGCACTGACATGCACCGCAAACTGGAGCAACCCAAACAGCCCTGAGAGCCTTAACACACAGGAACAACCCAAACAAGCTTCTGAGTGTAACACGGTGCTGGGCCTTTTGGAAATAAAGTCCCATGGTTCTAAAGACACTAAAATACACTCTCCCTAAATCCATATGAACTACGTAAGCTGTGGGCACACACATGAATATCTCTGGCCAAGTGTTTCTAAAGGGGCTTTGTTTGGCGCTGCTCTGTAGCACATTTTTGGAAGACCTCTTTGAATCATAGAAATTCAGTCCAGAGACTTTTCACGAACACAGGTCGGTATTACACAGGCAGAGAGGAATCGTGCATTGAGTAGGTGAGGGAAACAACTGGGTTTAGACATAAAAGAGCAGAAAAAACATTAAATTTTAAGTGACGTGCCAAAAACTAATTACTGTATATGTTGCTTACAAAATGACAAAGTAACAAAATGAATTACCATGACGACTGACTATAAATAAGAATGATATTAGCTTAATTGTGGTGGGACACACATACACACACAGATTTTCATACTGAAGTTTCAGATGCTGTTTTTCCACAAGCATATCTATGAACACTGTACTCCATCAATAATGCATTTTAATCCCTCCAAAATTAGAGATTTCCAACAGCAAATTGTTACAAAATAAACCTTTCAGTTTCAAGAAAAAAAAATTCTATGATGTAAGCTTTGGTTTATTTACTTTGGCAATGAAACGTTGTATCAGGTTTCTGCTCTGTACAATAGGAGTTGTGTGTCTAATTGTTTTAATAAGGTCTTTCTGATGTTAAATCTTGGGATTTCCTTAATAAGTCCTAAAACAAGAGCATTCAGACTTTTATTGTGGGAATCATACACTATTTCAAAAAGTTTAAGAAGATTTTCAGTAGCCGACTGGATTTAAAGGAAAAACAATGTCTGGCGTTTTGTGCAAATGTACAAGCGGTTTAAAAATGTTTTCTTAGCATTTAAAACTATAACAGTAAGTAGCTTAACACAAGCCCAGGTGCTGTATGTGTATTGATCAAAGCTGCACTGATGTTTAATACACATGTGGACAAAAAAAACTGTCTCTGAAATATTTTTTTTTTTGTTTTGTGATTAAAATGAATTTTTACATACTGAAGAAAATGAAAATGGCCTGGACAAAAATGGTACACCTAACATTTTGTTGCACAACCTTCGGCCATCACTGCCAACAAGCAGTCTCTCTAGCTCTTGGTTAGAAATCTGCATATGCTAGCAGGCATTTTGACTCTCCCTGAGCGAACAGCTCTAGCTGTCTCAGGTTTGAAGGGTGTCTTCTCCACTCTGCATTTTTCAGATCTTTCCATAAATGCTTAATAGGACTAAAATGGACTGAAGCTGATCTTCCTGATACTGATCAGAATATTTCCCTCCAAGATGCCTTAATAGTCTTGGAACTTGATTGTGCCCTGCACAGATTCAAGGCCCCCCAAGCCAGGTGCAGCACAGCAGCTCCAAAACATAACAGAGCCTCCTCCATGCTTCATAGTAAGTATGGTGTATAAGCTTCCTTTTTCTTTGACAATAGAATCGGTGTGACTTACCAAAACGTCTTGTCTCATCAGTTTCTTCCACACACTTTGTGGCTTGTGAACATGTAGTTCTATAGCATGCATTTTTAGCAAATTCCAGTCTTCAGACTAGTAAAAAAATTAATGCTGATCTGGCATCAGTTTGGGCCTTTTATATCACTCACAAACTGATGAGTTTAGGCATGCATGATATTGTAATCATGTTTACATCAGTAGATTCATACTGAAAAAATACATGCACTAGTCATGTAATCTATTATAAGCAAATATTTAGATAAGGATACTGTGCTAAATAGTCTCTTCTGTTTTATGACATTTGTTACCCATTAGAAATAATATATATATTTGTTTATTTTTATCAATTTACAAAATGCAAAGTGAGCGAACAAAAGAAAAATCTAAATCAAATCAATATTTGGTGTTACTACCTTTTGCCTTTAAACCAGCATCAATTCTTCTGGCCCCCACAGAGCCCTGATCTCAACATCATCCAGTGTGTCTGGATTACATGAAGAGACAGAAGGATGTGAGGAAGCCTACATCCACAGAAGATCTGTGGTTAGTTCTCCAAGATGTTTGGAACAACCTACCAGCCGAGTTCCTTCAAAAACTGTGTGCAAGTGTACCTAGAAGAACTGATGCTGTTTTGAAGGCAAAGGGTGGTCACACCAAATATTGATTTGAGATGAAAATAAATGATTAACACTTCCATTTTTGAAAGAATTCTTTGTTTATAGCATTTTTTCCACACCTGCCTGAAACATTTGAACAGTACTGTATATATATTTGTGTGTATATATATGCCTGAGTATGATGCCGTGGCCAGTGAACATTTTCAGCTTTCTTGCCATACAAGTCAACAACCCTAAAGTTTGATCAAATACTGCCATTATCAGTCTAGATTTTTAAAACGCAGATCAGACAGAGAATTAAAAAGTTCATTTGTAGATTGGCTATAAACTCTCCTGGTTGGTAGATCTCCAAACCAGGATTCTGCAGCCCTGTTCAGAAACATTACCAAGTTTTTATAATATAATACAAAAGAATAAAATCTCATTAAGGCACATCCATCCATGTGATTTTAATAATTGACTTACATTAATTTAATGCATCACAATTATACATTTCTGAAAGTACATGACCTTCACAAGTCCACGAAGCTGTAACAGCCTGCAAAGTCAAGATAAAATCTACAGTATCTGATTTGCAATAGAAATGTGTTTTCATAAAAGCATGATTTTTGTCATATAAACATTTTTGTCAAATAAACATCCAAATATCCAAAAACCAAAGAATGCCAAAAAAGAAGAAAATACAGCATCTGCTTCAGCAGTTGCATAAAAAGGATTTGTGGAAATCACCATGAAATAGGTTTCTTGGAACATTTTAGTCTAAGACTAAATAGACATAGAGTGCCTCGGTGAGGTAGAGACATCCTTGTTTAAAGATTCCTGAGAGAAAGAACCAAAAAACATGCAAGAAACCCAGGGTCAACTTCCAAATCTATATTGAGGCCTATTCAATCACCTGCTAAATAGGCGTAGACATGCTAAGCCCAGTCAAGGACCAGAGACAAACTCTGGGTAGGCACTCTGAGAAGACTGAATTATTGCACATAGTGAACAGGTCTACCTAAAGCAAAGAAGCAGCAGAAATAGTAGGAGATCCAAATATCTGCTCCTCAAAAATACTTCATCAGTTTTGATGTTAAGGAGAAGCATTCCCCATTTCGTAGTATAAAGTGGTAGCCAATGTGGTTGAGCAATCTTGAAAAATAAAGTGAATGTATCATAAAAAAAAAAATACAGCATACAAAATTCGGACCTGTCTAGAAACCTACGTTTTTTTTCACAAATACAAATGGACATTAAAATGCATAGTCATAACAAACACAAGTCTATTCAATGACCTTGCTATTTACAGATACTCAAAATTACAGCTGTATCACAGCTTTTATGTCTAAGACAACTCTCACAATTCCTTTACAGTGCTTTAAGCTTTCTGGCTGAAGGCAAGATACAACAAACAGTTAATACAACCTTGTGTCAATACAAACTTCTTCACACTTGACATATGTCCTTTGGATTAAACAAATCTATCCAGTCTTCACATTTTTAATGGCCATAGTAAAGGGAAAATAGCACCTACTGGCTGGAATGCAATAAAGTCATTAAGTCAAGCACCAGAATAACAAACACTTAAAAGTGTTAAATGCAAACTAGTCCCATGAAGGCAATTAAGTTCTGAATAAAATATTAATGGCCTTATGGAATTGACCACTGCATGAGGTTTATTGCATCCCAGAATAAAAAAAAGCTTTGAGAGAAGACACTTCTTCAGCAGAAAGCCCTTTTTCGTAGAATTTGCTCAATAGCCCCTTTAAAAAGCGGAACACACAAAATGATCCCACAGGCAAAAAAAAAAAATCCTCTCTTCCTGTGTTTTACCAAGTAGCTGAAGACCCCAGTCCTCATGACCCAACCCACATACTCTACAGAAAAACCTCATGTTTCTGCTGCTGAGAGGACCCATCCTTGCTTTTATTCCAGTCTTTGAGGCCCACAGGCAAGCTTGTGTCTTCCTCAAAGCTACCAGTCCCCTCCACAAATTCCTCATAAGTAGACATCTCCTCAAATGGCCTTGGACCTAACAGTTCCATCATGTCAGCTTTTTCCAGAACTTCCTTCTCCAGAAGACGTTTCCCCACCTAACAGGTGAATGAAGTGATCAGGATTAGCAGGCACTGTGTCTTATGGCTCCTAAATATATTTATTAAATGAGGTTTATTGCAGAGGTGCAGAAGTTACTATATTTGAAATGTAATTACTTGTTATGGAGCATATGTATTTAATTATAAAAAAATGCAATCTCTTGAGAAATACTGTGAAAACTGCTTATTGAGTCCTCATTGGTAACAAAAGCTTGTCCCATAAAAATGGCTGCAGGGCCAAAAGAAATAACCACAAACTATAAGAAGCACAGAATAATGCAACAACCAAGGGACCAACTGAGCTGCAACCATTTCAGTAGAGTCTATTATTTTACACACTGTGAGGACATTTTCGACCATTTAAGATATAACAGTTTTATACTTTGTAAATACGAAAGCCAAATGAAAATGTGATCTGCTCCCAAATCCAAATATCCGACCCCAGAAAGCAAAACAAACCATATGAGAGACTAATTATAAACATATTGCTTATAAACAAAGAAGTATGCTTGTTATAATATGCTATGTTCTTACCTGTTCAACCAGTTCTCGTTTCTCTATGATAAGCTGATGGGTTCTCTCAAAGGCTTTGCTGATAAGAGTCCTCACTTCTTGATCTATGAGCTGAGCTGTAGCCTCACTGTATGGCTTCTCCAGCAACAGCTCACCCTGTTGCGGCAGATCAAATGCCATCTGGCCCACCAAGTCACTCATTCCAAACTGCATTATCTATGTGCAAAAGACAGATGTTTTACAACAGAGAACTAGTATTCAAACCATTTTTCAACCAAATTAACAAACTGCTACCTGAGCATATGCAGACTGTGTAACTTTTCTCAGGTCATCTTGTGCACCAGTGGTGATTCTGCCGAAAAACACCTGCTCTGCTACACGCCCTCCCAGCATCATACACATTCTGTCAAACAGCTGTTCTTTTGTGAATAAGTACTGGTCCTTAGGAAGATACTGAGCATAGCCCAGTCCCTTTCCTCGAGGAATGATGGATACCTGCAGCACAAAATGTAGAAACAAACAACCAAGAAAATAATACTGGGTTTCACCAACAAAATATGATCTATAGATGAGAGCAAAAAATAAAACTTCCAAGTAGGATTTAAAGGGAGCATATAAAACCCTGATTAAACTATAAAACATTGTGCAAAACTTGGATTATAATTCCAGAAGAATATGTATGTATGTATGTGTGTGTGTGTAGCTATGTTGTTTAAAAAAAAATCCTTCTCCCATCGGTTTGTAGAATTTATCCAGCATTAAATAGGTTAATTGGATTATATAAACTACAGATGCCATTTTCTAGGGCATTATAGATTAAGATTACTATTTTGATTCACTTTTCAGTCACACTATGAAAGAAATGAAAGTGACAACCCTTGACTCACGTAATACAAAAGCTAATGGATGAAAAAAATTTAATTCACACACAGATTGTTAACAGAGCGCTGAGAATTTGTCCTTTGTTTTAAACCCATTTTAATGAAAACACTTACTGTAAGATGGCCAAAATTTTATATCAAATTCTACTTTGTTACTTGTGTAAGTAAAAAATTTAAAAGTACTTGTGTTTATTAAACAGTTTTAAGTAAACATGTTTTTTGTCACATCCATACAACCATAGCATGAGAATGTCGTTAGTATAAAAATGTTTTATCTTGGTCAAAAATTTCAATTATAATTTACCAAACTGTTTTAGATTGCAACCTGTGCTCATCATGGTTTCCTGTTTTCTCACCAAGTAAAGATTGAATAAACAAAAATTATTATATGAAAGAGATAAAACTAATCACCTACAACAAGCTCACATTTCCTTACAAATCCTATACCCTTCTTATGCAATGCTATTAAAATAAAACTTGACCTATTGACAGAAGCCTAAAGCCACTTACTCTGTTCCAAGGAACAGGTTATATATGGATAAATAAAGGCAATTGCTTGTAGTTCATAAGTACCTTAATCAGTGGGTCTGCATGCTGCAGAAACCAGCCAACCACAGCATGACCAGCCTCGTGGAACGCTACAGTAGTTTTCTCAGCAGGTTGCAACACCTGTGTCTTTTTTTCCAGGCCCCCGATCACCCTCTCAACAGCCTGCTCAAAGTGCTTGGACTTCACATCTGGACTGAGGTGCCGCGCTGCAATGAGCGCTGCTTCATTGCACACATTGGCAATATCAGCTCCTGAATAAAAAAATTTATGTTATTATTGTTGCGTCCATAATAAAACATTTATTCAAATTTGCAGTCAAATCTTTTTGTATAACCACTGATTAAAAGTGATTAATAACCTATAATTGTTTTCCTATGAAAGTGCCATTTTAGATGTAACAAGAAACAAAGCCTACATGACACTTCTCAACTCAGCTTAGTCAGCAGAGGTACACAGTGGTTTGGCAAATCGACTTAAGTTTGACTTTACACAAGCATCCATTTCTGAACTTGTTGTTTTTCTTGATTATTTTTCACTTCAGTTCAGAGATGAACCTTCTGAAGGTCTTAGGAAGGTGAAAATAGAAAGGAAAAAAAAGAAATAAATCTACCTATTCAAAAATACATTTCTAGTGTATGGAAAGCAACTACATCTCAAGAAAGTTATTTCTCACTATAAAGATTGTAGCTATATGGATAAAATTGATGTAAACCTATTGTAATCTAAAATCTAGCACATCTTAAATGTGGAGAGATTAATTTTTTTTTTTTGCCAGGCTTGCAACCGTGGGAAAATTCTAAGAAAATTAAGGCTTAGCATTGTTTTTTCACCAGTGAAGCCAGGTGTGATAGCTGCCAGTTTTCTAGCCAAAGCATCTGAGATCAAGTTGGAATCCAGCTTTAATGGTCGCAAGTGCACTTTAAAGATGGATGCCCTGCCTTTAACATCAGGAGGTCCTGTATTGAAGAGATAGGTAGAGAAGGAATAAAAAAAATGAAAAAGAAATACTTTCTTTGATAATGAAAATCACAGTCCCTACTTTAACACTCCAAGTGCTCAGAAAATAGTAGCAGTAACTCCCTGACCTCTCCCTCTACTGTCTCACATACTACCCTTCCATTTCACATGTTTCAATAAAGAATGTTCCATTTTGCAAGCAGTATCAAAGTGGAAGAAAAGCTCTGTACAAAAAGAGATCAATCACTTTAACCACGGTAACATTCCCATCTAACATGGTAAGCTGCTGAAATAATGCAGACACACTCTACTGTGCATCTATAGTTAATATACAGGAAGGATAGCTTTTGCTAGGCTAATTTAAAGCAAAAGTTGAAAGAGAATTCATACCTATGTAGATCTGCCTGTCAAACCGCCCAGGTCTCAAAAGTGCTGGATCCAAGACATCTACACGGTTGGTGGCTGCCAGTACCACCACATTAGTGGTGCTGTTGAAGCCTAGAGGTGGAGAAACCAACAAAATGGGTAAAATAAAAAAATTAATAAATAATTTAAATATGACACATATAAACACAATTTGGGATATGTTCTATAACCCAACATAACCAGAAACAGATTATAATCAGAGACTAAAGTTTCAGACCACATCTTCCATTGCAAACATACCATCCAACTCTACCAGCAGCTGGTTGAGCGTGTTCTCCTGCTCACTCTGCCCACCAAAATGCCCTCCACCTCTTTTTTTGCCCACTGCATCAATTTCATCAATAAAGAGGATACATGGAGCATGCTTTCTGGCCATGACAAACATGTCCCTTACCTACAACATTTAACAGAAAAATGTGAATGAAACTGATAGACATTCTTATTATTTAGTAATTACTCAGTATTACAGTCTAAAGCATTTTAGCAGTTGAAAGGATCTCCGTGGGAAATGTGTACAAGAATACAACAAAATTATGCAACATTTAATTGTAATCTCTTTAGCTCCAAGTGCAATTCTCACCCGGGCTGCCCCAATGCCAACAAACATTTCCAGAAACTCAGAGCCGTTGACTGTAATGAATGGCACTCCAGCCTCTCCAGCAGTAGCTTTGGCAAGTAGAGTCTTTCCTGTCCCAGGGGGTCCTGACAACACTGCACCCTGCAAGAATATCACCAAGCAAAACATTTACAAAAATAACTGGGGAGAAAGAGCAAAACTGAAAGCAAACACTGCTGACTGATTTGACCCATATACAGTACAGTGCAAGTTTTAGGCAGGTGTGGAAAAAATGCTGTAAGCAAAGAATGTTTCAGAAATATAAATAATGATTGCTCATTATCAATTTACAAAATGCAAAGTGAGCGAACAAAAGAAAAACCTAAATCGAATCAATATTTGGTGTTACTACCTTTTGCCTTCAAACCAGCATCAGTTCTTCTGGCCCCCACAGAGCCCTGATCTCAACATCACCAGTGTGTCTGAGATTACATGAAGAGACAGAAGGATGTGAGGAAGCCTACATCCACAGAAGATCTGTGGTTAGTTCTCCAAGATGTTTGGAACAACCTACCAGCCGAGTTCCTTCAAAAACTGTGTGCAAATGTACCTAGAAGAACTGATGCTGTTTTGAAGGCAAAGGGTGGTAACACCAAATATTGATTTGATTTAGATTTCTCTTTTGTTCATTCACTGCATTTTGTTGATTGATGAAAATAAATGATTAACACTTCCATTTTTGAAAGAATTCTTTGTTTACAGCATTTTTTCCACACCTGCCTAAAACTTTTGCATAGTACTGTATATTCAAGGTAAGATTCTCTTAACTGAACTGATAACACCTAAAAAGAACATCCTGCACTCCAAAACAAAACCCATTACCTTTGGAATTTTGGCACCAAGATCCTGATACTGTTTGGGGTTCTTCAAGAAGTTAACAAACTCCAAAATCTCCACTTTGGCCTCCTCACACCCTGCAACATCCCTAAACCTGACACTGACATTGTCTTTGAAAATCTTAGCTGTGGACTCAGTCATGCTTAAAGGGTTATTTCCTCTCCTGCTTCCAGTGCCTCCTGTAACTGGTCCCCGTCTCAGACTGTAGAGCAGGACACCAACCAGCGCAATGGTTGAGAGCATGTTCATTAGGAATGATCTGGTATAATATAGATGATACACAAGTGTTAAGAAAACATGCCTTATTCATTCACGTTTGTTTATTAAACCAAAAATATCTAACACTCAATTAAAATAATGCATCTGGATAAATCAGCTAATTATCAGTCATATTTACAGCCCACAACAATTAACCAATGTACTCACCCATCACTTTCAGTGCTGTAAACTACAGGCAGCTTATGGGGATCCACCAAACCGAGCTCACGCTCTGCTTTTTCCAAGTTCTTCTCAAACGTATCAACAGTGCCAATGTTGAACCAAACATAGTTCTGATCAAAAGAAAAAAAAAAGTTGAAAGGTTGAAAATCATAGTGAAGGTTGAAAACAAAATATGTATTTGAAAGAGTGCTGAAGTCTATATATTTACATTTAAATTAACTGCATTTAGCTGACACTCTTATCCAGAGCGACTTCTTAACTACAGGGACAGTCCCCCTGGAGTAACTTAAGGGTTAAGGGTCTTGTTTAGGAACCCAATAATGGTAGTGCTGGAGGTGGGATTCAACCTGTGACTTCTTGGTCTGTTGTAGTCGAGCATCCTACCACTAGACCACCCCATATAAATAATATAATATTTTTTTCTTATTGTTGATGGGAAAATGAAATAATAAGATAATTTTCAGATTGCTTACATCTTTTGATGTGTGTACCCCTGTTGCAGGAAGTACTCTGACATATTGTTTATTAACCACTTCAAGACGTTCAACCTATAAAAATAAATATTCATATTATAACTCATAAAACCATAAAAAAAAAAAAAAAACATTAAAGCCAAATCAAACATGGCCTTGCCATCCATTCATGCATTCAATGATCCCATCCAGACATCCCTGGTACCCAACTATCACACTATCACAACTCTCAGCTCAGAACAGGAGCATTCCTCTCTACCTTAAAGAAGCTCTTGAAAACTGGTCTGTCCAGAAAGCACCTCCTCTCCCAACACCTAAACCCTTTAACACACCTAACTTACGCTATTAACTTCTTAATCAGTACTCCTCCTGCTCAACGTCTATGCTGTAATTAAAACATATATATTCATTTATTAATGTATTAAAATTTTATATAATTTAAATGTGGTTATTTATTGTTCATGTAAAGCTTTGACTCCACTGCAGCTTGAATGTTGCTCCTCACTCATAAGTCACTTTACAATAAAGAATACTTTCTTCTCTAAATCTGAGCAATTACAATAATTAAACTTTATGAAAAGGTTTCTTACCAGCCCTTCAGCAAGGTAGTAATTGACAAAATCCCTCCAAGATATTTCTTTTCCTGTCTCTCTAAAGTGCAAATAAAGAACTGTTATCAGCATTCCAGCTCCTGCAATGACGACATTTCTGAAGTCCTTCTCGTCCCATGGGAAGTCTCCCTATTATATAATGAAACAGGGGCAGAGGGTTGAGATTGTTATATTACAATATATTACTGAAAGTTGTAATAAAGCTGTGCCAAAAAAAGAGAATGTACACTGGCTGCCAAATTTCACCACTCAAATCAGTAACCTAATTCATTAAACAGCGTTGCTTTGTTTCTGTGCAGATTTATAAATAGAGTTTGGACCCTGCTGGTGAGGTTTTGGACCCCTTAGCATAACTGTCAGTAAATAGCAGGTTAATAATTGATAAAAGAGGCTCATCAAAACCATCTTATTAATCACTTAGAATGTTACATGTTAGTATATTTCAGTCCTTTGCAATGCAGTGAATTAATCGGCAAAAGCAATTTTCATTATAATGTAATCATTTAAATTTTTAAATATATTATCGACCCCCTATTCTGATTCTGTGGTTTTGGTGAAAATAAATGCTGATGTGAATTTTTTTTTTCCTATCTGTGAGTAACCAGTTTGGGCAACTACTGCAGTAGGGGAGACAGAAAGGTGCTTGGTGTGATATCTGGACAGAAAAATGTGGATAACAAAACCTGGTGGTGGAAATAGAAAGTTCAGCAGTTTATACAAAGGAAGTAGCTGGCGAAGAAGAAATTGGATAGTCAAGAGAAATGAAGCAAGTAGACAGCAGCACAAGGAGGTAAGGTGCAGGGCAAAGAAAGAGGTGGCAAAAAGTTAGAGATAAGGCATATGGTGAGTTGTATGAGAGGCTGGACATTAAGGAGGGGGGAAAAACCTTTACCACCTGGCTACACAGAGGAACAGCTAAATGAGAAAGAGAGAGAAGGTTGGATGACTAAGGATAGTGAACCAGAAAGTGCAGCGTATTAGCAAGTTGGAAGTAAGTGCAGAGGGTGAATAATTGACAGGCTCTTGGTGCAGAGGATACACTTGAGCACTTGAAGCATGGAAGTGTTTAGGAGAGATGACAATGGAGATTCTAACCCAATTGTTTAACACAATCCTGAAAGTGATATAATGGAGGAGTGGAGAAGTAGCATACTGGTACCAATTTTCCAAGAATAAAGGTGATGTGCAGATGGATAGCAGCGCATCCATAGCAGGACATCATGAGAAAGAGCAGTGGAAACTAGTATAGTGAAAGTGAAGTGAAAGTGACTGTGTGCTGTGTTTCACAATGACAAGAACAGTGTGCCACAATGAAAATTCTACCTCTGCATTTTTATGTAGCAGGGGGCAGCTATTTAAAGCACCTTGGGAGTGGTGACAGGGAAGGTACCTTGCTCAAGGGTACTTCAGGGCAACCTACTGGTAAGGGAATCAAACCTACGATCTTTCGATCTGGGGGCCAACGCCCTAACCACAAGGCCACCATTGACCAAACTAGCAATTATTAGTAAGCAGCAGAATAGTTTCATACCAAGACAGGGTATTACAGATGCAATACTTGCTCTGAGGGTGTTGATGGAGAAGTATAGAGAAGATCAGAAGAAGTTGCAGTGTGCCTTTGTGGACTGCATATGAGAGCATGAAAGCATAAGTGTGAATGAAAGGGAGGACAGCGGAAGGGGCAGAATGCAGAGAAGAGAGGTGACAAGAGTGAAGGAGTTTAAAAATGTTTGCCATCCACAGTTCAGAGCAACAGGGAGCACGGAAGAGAGGTGAAGAGCAGTCAGGTTGGAATGGGTAGAAAAGAGTGGCAGGAGTAATTTGTGACAGATCCGCTGTGGCAACCCCTAACAGGAGCATTCAAAAGTAGAAGACGAAGGAGAATTGCTGCTATAAATTGTATTCAAATATATTTTACTATATCGTTATGTTACTATATCAAATATTATGACATTAGTACATCACCTTTATTCTTGAAAATTACACTTAGTACACTACTTCTCCACTCCTCAGGCATTAGCTCACTTTCCAAGATGTGTTAAACAATTTGGTTAGAAACTCCACTGCCATTTCTCCTGAACACCTCCATACTTCCACAGGTATATCTTCTGGACCATGAGCCTCTCAATTATTAATTATCTTCATAGCTATTAAAAGTGCATTGTTGTAGAATCTTATCCAATTTGGTAACTATTTTGCCATTTGAATCATACATCTGCTCCATAAGAACTTCAGAACAGGTTTAAAGCAGTCTCATGGAAATAACCCAAATTAAACATACTACTTGCACTGTTCCAGTCAGATGGCTGCCTATACTGCCTCACATGAGGCAAGAACAATGAGGAACAGTCTGTGCCATCACTTTGCCAAAGGAAAAAAAAAAAAACCCTCAATATAAGGCCTCCATTTACGTTAAATGATGTGTGCATCAGCAATTTTCCTTTAATTTAATAATGTATATTTACATTTACTGTACCAAGCAGGCTACTGTGAATGAAAAGAAACTTGCTCTGAGTATTCGGGACCACCGGCTGTCATCTTCCTTTTTACCCCCGCCACCTCTTCCTCCTCCACTTGGTCCTCCTCTGTTTCTTTGGGGGTCTGGCTGATTAGATTTCACTGCAGGAGCATACACAAGTGCACAGAGGAGTAATGATAATGTAAATGATAATGGTAAAGAAATACAAATCACCTTGTAACTGACAAACTGAAACTGTCAGTTACAACAGCACAGTGAATAAAGGACAAGCTTACCTCTGGGTTTAGCAGTAGACCTGTTAACACCAGGAGCACCTTCACTCTTTGGAAAGAACTTCTCAAATCCTGAGTAAGTACAAAAAACTTTTAAAAACAGATGATTTTTTTAAAAGTTACAAAAATGCAATTACTATTACAAATTAAATGATTTTTTGTTAAACCTGCATGCAAGCAATACACATGTTTACAGAGGTTCCACTCTGATTATATTACATGATCATACTCCCTTTTAAAGCAGGTGAAAATAGGTAACGTGCTATGAAAAATACCTTTTGGTGGTTTGCTTGGGAAGGCACATAAATGTGAGAGTACATTTTCATTTGATCCTAATCTTAAATTCATTTGGTGCAGGAAAGCATTCTGTGAAGACATGAAGGTTAAAAATGCACACATTAATCACATCACATCACACACACACACACACACACACACACACACACACGACACAGGTAGTTTGAGGAGATGTTCTTGATCCAAAATATAAATGAGCACTCCTTTACGGAATACTGTGCTCAGTCGAGTCTAGACAAAATGCAACTAATGAGTGAAACAATGACACATTTCCCAAAAAAATGTTTCACTGGTTAAACCATGAAATATATAATTTGCAAGTCAGAGGTTTCTGACAGCCCTGGAAATCAGAGCAGAAAGGTCCTATGTTGGACCACTTCCAAAACAAAAAGAAAACTCTTACCCGAACAGCAGAGTTCTCGCTGAGCACACAGCTCCCTCTGCTCCTGCTGTCCGACCAAACTCTCCCCCAGCCCGCAGAGAGGAGCCGCAGCAGCCGAACCATCCTGCTGCTCCTGCTGCTCCTGCCGAGAATGACTTTCAGACACACTTGAATAAAAATGCAATGTTAAAACCCTGCCTCTCCTTAGTATTGCTACCACTGCGTTAGTAAACAACAGCTGTAGCGTGCCCCAGTGCTGCCTGTTCAAACGGCGTTTCTCACACGGATTATGCCGCTTAAATCCTTTTTATTTACTCCCTTAATATTACTCATTGTTACACAAGAGCACTGTTCTTGTGTAAGGATCAAAATATTACACGTTATTCTCCCTGGCGTATGTCTTTATAATCCGGCAATCATACAGTTGCCCAGGACCTTTCCCAGGCCCGGTCAGCTGCTCGGCTGTGATTGGCTGCCTGCTCTGAGGGACGGGTATTGCTTAACATGTTATGGATTCTCACATGACTTCGGAAGCCAAAACTAAACAAACAATAGAATAAAAAAGATAGCTGGAAAGAAAGCATTTGTACTCCAGATTGGAGTTTTTATCCCCCCTGGATTCCCAAGCCATTATTTAATATTTTCTCACACCCAAGACTGTATTTTGAAATCTCACTCACTCGCCTGATCCCCGGAGTGTAACATACTCTGACATGAGGGGCAGTAAATCAGTCTGGACCAATATAAAACATACATGCAATACAGTCATACTTGTCAATAAATATTTTTACCATATCTTCAGAAACCTGCATCTGTTCTACCTCAGACTGCAGTTAAAAACAGCTCGTTTTGTAGACCGCACTGTAATCAGTAAACGTGCACTGGCGCGTGTGGGGTCTAAACTAGGCTCAAAAGAAATTCTTTGCAGAGGATCTTCATTTTTTTAGTTAAATTTGTGTAAGTAGCAATGTTTCATCAAATACAAGTTCAGGCGGGTTGTTCCAAAAACAGCCAACGCATATTTAGTATGATTATATTTATTCCGTTGCTGGACATCTTGTTACATTTTATTTTTTTAGATGTGAATGTAATTTCACAACACTTGACATCACAAATTCTGGTATATACACAAGAAAAACAATTAAATAACATGCTGAAACGTAACACAGCATATTTCATATTATTTTAAAACAAATAATAAGAGTGCAAAAACAATGTCCATTTTGAGGAATTACCAGCCTCAAAATGAAAACATATTGAATAAGTCAAAAACTCAATTACAAAGGCAAACTACACAGCGTAAAATGTCTACTTTTACTGCTGAATCTTATATAACTCTTTACTCATGAATTGGCTAACTGTATCTTATCTTCAAACTGATGCTCTGAATATGGTAAATGTCTCAGTTCTGGTTAAAACTGTCAGTGACAGTGTCATGTTTGGTAATGTGAGGGAAATTCCTTACTGTTGGTCTTTTGCTTGCAACATTATTAACAGGTATGCTAGATCCTTACAGATACACAATACTCAAATAAGTACAATGCAGGTGTAAACAAAATATTATGATACACTTCCATAAACTGCTTTAACTATGAATCAGACCCACTGATATAGTTATGTTATGAGTAGCAGTGACATCAGGAATCAGTGTTAAATCTCCACAACACCTTTGGTGTTGAAATGAATTACCTTCGCTTCTCAACACTTGTAGTGTTACATGTTTAGAATTTTCATACATATGTGTGCAAACAAGGCCTAGACTTCCTGAAAGCATATTCAACTGCTGATTAACCAAAACTCTCATTCAGTGAATTCTGCTTTCCGGTACCAACCACACTGTAGTGTGGCAAATCATTCGAGATGCAAGCATGGCACAAAACCACAGGACAATAATTAGGATTAAAGATAAAGAGAAGATGAATATACAAGAGTCAGAAATGCCCTTGTTCTGTAATGTAAGCATGCTCACAATGTCAGTTATAGCACTGGGTCTAGTGCTGTCACAGTGACAAACTGCACCAAAACCAGCCTTCTGAACTACAGCTCCACTGGCTCCTCTTGCTTGCGTTCAGTCATTCTGGCACATCTTGGACATGTTGTAGAGTTGTCATAGTAACAGTCCCTGAGGGTGAATATAGTACAGACATTTATATTAATATTTCAGCTATGTTACAAATGCTAAATACGAGTAAAGACCATCTTAATTACATACATTAAGAATATTACGTATACAAGACTCTGAAATATGTCCACTGATTACTGATTATTGATAATTGATTATTTATTATTGAATTACTGATTACTGAAGTGGTGTAGGTCAGGTTGAGGTGGGTCTTCACATGCATTTTGACTATACAACAATAATAATTGCAATTTCGTTTAACATTGTTTCCTGATTGCTAGTCACGAAGGGATTTAAATGAAAACTAAGTGCAAAAATAACTTCAAAATGCAAGTTGAAAATAAAACTAACAATATTACCTGTCCTGCCAACCTACTGTTGCCTAAATAACAAGAGCAGCTGTTAGGCAGCTTTTGTTTTGTCAGAAATGTTTTTTATTTGGAAAAACAGCTCAATGGCTGAGAGTAATGATTAACATTTATTGATAAAATGATAGGTAATCCAAGTCATAATTTCCATACTGAAGTAATTCCATTTACAATTATGTGTATGGCTCGATTAAATTAAATCTCTAATGAGTCTCAAACCGCCTCCTACTGTGTGAGCAAACAGATTTGAAACAAATTTGTTTCAAATGTGTATTGTCTGCCTTATTAATTAGCTTTTTCACAATCAGATATCAATCTAACCAGCTGAGGATACATAAAGTGTAAATAGGCTCTAAGAGTCCACCCTTTTGGCACAGCAGGTTTTAACCAATGTACTCTGGATTTAGGTCAATAATCAACTGCTAAAGAACTTCAGAATTAAGAGACTTGATCTAAGGAAGATCAAAATGCATTGGTCAATATTAAGACAAAATATGCAAATAAATTGCTATATAGATTAGCCTGACATTAAACTCAATTTAAAAACTCAAATTCTACATTTTATTACATCATCTCTAATATTCTAGTGCTAAATTTAACTGAAACATTTTGATTACACATAAAGGGTTTTCTCTTTTCCTGAAGTATGTGCATAGAGGCAGAAGTAACCCAATTAAAGACTGACCTGTGGAAAACAGCAGAGCAATCATGGCATACAGAGGTGTGGCTGTCAAATGGGAAAAGAATGTCACCTTCCTTACAGAGCTCACACACAAAACCTTTGGCTTGGCACCTCTGCAAAAAAGGATGAAAGGAAAATAATAACCAAAAATAGCTTGATTATAGAAATCTACAGTTTCATAAAGTGAACTATTACTTGGTAAATTGCTTATGAAGATAATACAAACCTTTCTTTTGAAAAATATTCAATAAGGAACTGATAGATAAAATCATCTTAATAGACTCTCAGTTCACTTATTAATTATAATTATGAAGAATTTGATAAACATATAAAATAGTATTATATGATCCATCAAGTGCCTAGTAACTGCAGAGCTGCAGAGCCTAGTAAACCTGCACATTGCCCCCTTGTAACATATCCACTTTACCCAGCTGGCCACTCACCTCACAGTCCAGTTTAATGTGCTTGGCAAATGTGGTGTGAATCTCGGTGAGAGAGCAGCTGAGACGGCCACTGGAGATATCAATCAGGTCCTGCAGGCTGTACATGTCATCGTTTTCCACAAAGTGCTGTCGATCTTGAAGCTGTGCAAAGTGTATGGATAAAGAAAAGTTTTGCAAGGGAAGCTTTTACATCTCTCATGGTGGAAATACAGTACTGTGCAAAAGTTTAGGCAGGTGTGAAAAAATGCTGTAAACAAAGAATGCTTTCAGAAATATACATAGCGATTGTTTATTTTTATCAATTTACAAAATGCAAAGTGAGCGAACAAAAGAAAAATCTAAATCAAATCAATATTTGGTGTTACTACCTTTTGCCTTCAAACCAGCATCAGTTCTTCTAGGTACACTTGCACAAAGTCAGGGATTTTGTAGGATTATAGTCGGTGTATGATCAACCAGTTTTACCAAACAGGTGCTGATGATCATCAATGTCACACGGAGGTTGAAACACAGTCATGTTTGGAACAACCTACCAGCCGAGTTCCTTCAAAAACTGTGTGCAAGTGTACCTAGAAGAACTGATGCTGTTTTGAAGGCAAAGGGTGGTCACACCAAATATTGATTTGATTTAGATTTCTCTTTTGTTCATTCACTGCATTTGGTTGATTGATGAAAATAAATGATTAACACTTCCATTTTTGAAAGTATTGTTTGTTTACAGCATTTTTCCACACCTGCCTAAAACTTTTGCACAGTACTGTATACTTGAATGTGCATTGTGTTGAGATGCAGAGTGTATTCTCCTCCTTCTGGTACGCTGATCCCTTCACCCAAATGTTACTAAGATGTTTTGAAATAAACACAAATACCATAGAATATAATTCCATAAGACCCATGCTTTAGAAAGGAAAGGTAAATATAACAGCGCCACTGTGACACAATTAACGTCTTCCCAGTACCAGAAGATGGCGCAACAACCTATTATTCATTATATATAAAGAATTTATTCCCTTTGTAATGGTACTTGCAAATGAGCTCAGTGGTTTTTTCAGTGTTTCTACAATTCGATTAAAGTCTGCCTGTGTCTAAATAGACTCCTCAGAGATAAAGGAAATTAGCAAAAAAAGACCCTATCACACCTATAGGCACACACCTATCTACAAAAGGACTAACAGTGGATGGTATGTGTGACAGTGAAAACCAAGCCATGAGGTCCAGAGAATTGTATGCTTACTCATCAGACATGGCTGTGTCAATACAAAGTTCAGCAAATTTCTGATAAACTGAAAGACCCCAAGCACCCAGTAGCCTAAATCAATCTCAAATGAAAGAAGTTTGGGTTCATCCAGTCTCCGTAGATCTGGATGCCCACACAAAACGAGTAATTGGGGACAAATGGAACATATTGTATCAGACTTGTTTTAATGCTTTTTACATATTGTATCAGACTTTTACATATTGTATCAGACTTGTTTTAATGATTTTTATGGCTGAAATCTCAGCCATAAAAATCTCACCATATTTCACTATGTGAACTATGCTATATAACAATTCGGATTGAAGCATTAGATACCTCCTGCTTAATGTGAGTTGGGATATCTAGACCAACAGAAAAATTTGTTTATATTCATACTTTTAACAGCCTACTCAGCTCTTGCGTCTAAATATTCTCAAATTCTGTGCCTTTTCAGAGCATTAATTGTGAAAATGGGTGTATAAAATGTGCATTGTAAAACAACATCTGAAATATTGATTAATAACTAATTAATACCTAGTGTTTATTATTTTCTAATAGTAAATTAAATTCGCTGACAGTTACTACAAGGAAACAGAATGGTCAGCAGAGGCTGCTGTAGGGTCCAGAAGGAATAAATATAAGCTAAAAAATCAGCATGTTCTTGGTAGTAAAACTGGCCTGAATTTTAACAACTGATAATAACAATTAGCAAACATCAGTCATCATTATATGGTGCATTTCTACAAATGTAGACATCAAAGGACCTTAGCAGCACCCACCTGCAGTAGCAGTCTGGCTTCCATTGCCTCTTTACAGGTGATAAAGTAGGGCTTCATCAACAGTATGTCCTGACGCAGCTTCTATAATCGAGAAAGAAATAAATAATCACTAGTCTCACTACTAGTAATAAGATGCAATATATACAATAAAGCACAATATCTATAACAATAACAATAAAGCAGTGAAATGAAGCAGAGAAAACAGGGTCTTTAAATCACTGTCTAAAAAACTTCTTTTAAAATAAGAAAGAAAAAATAATTTGGTCTATTCTAAATAGATTTGCCACTTTATACCAAGGTACATGAAACTAAGTCACTTCAACCCTTATTTTAAGGCGCAACCTGAAAAAATATCTTACAGATCCGGATAGCTAGTTAACCTGAATTCTCTTTTATTATATAATTAATGTCACAAAATCTTCTTGTTAACAACCTACAGGTGCAAGTTCCTACATTTGGAGGATCTGCATTTAGAGTTGACTGACATGGTCATCTGTAATTTAAAAGGCTTAAACATTCTACCTAATCTTAGCCTCCAGTGAGTCTTGTGTCTGGTGAGTCGACTGCATTCTTTGGGGAGTGAGTTTGAGCATTTAATTTGAAAAATGTTTCCCCACAGAAGTGTGCAGTTTCATTCAGTGGTACAGGTGCTGAATATTCAAAAGTTTGCAAAAGACAAAAATAACCAAAAACTCACTCTAATCTCCACCAGCTCCTCAACAAAGTTAAAGAGAAGTGGATTTATCTCCTTCAGTTTCAGCACAGGGCGGGCGATCATAAGAGCTAGATATCGCATTGATGAGCGGCAAACCTAGGCACATCAAAGCAGACCAGGCTTACATGAGGGACTTACAACGTACTGTACTTTTAATCATGCACTATTCATTCTAGTAAATTGTCTAAATAAAAATCTTCATGACGTTAATGTACAGGGTAAGCTCTAAAAAATTACTTTCTTAGCCTCAAATTCCCAGTTGTGAATGACACGAGCAGGGATGATAGCAGTGTCGTTCCAGTGACAGCTGCTGCAGTAGTACTGCCCAGTGTAGTCACACTGCCTCGCCTCACTAGGCACTCCCCCTAGAGATTAAAATAAAGCATCACACCACAAATCACAAAAACACAGCCTTTTCATAGTTTTCATAGTCCTTTTCAAAGCATAGGTTTTAAAACAACTAAAGAAAACCTTTCGAAAAAAAAGTGGTACTAAAATGTTTATAATATTATCTGAAAACACCAAATAACTCAATAATAATCAACTATGATAATGTGACAGACAGCTAAATAATCAAATCAGCCCTGCATAAAGTCCTCTAATATGGTCTCATTTCTCCTCTAAAGTCCTCTAATATGGTCTCATTTCTCCTCTAAAGTCCTCTAATATGGTCTCAAGATTCTCAACAGCCACACTGTAAACACTTACTGAGTGAGATTGGGGCTCTGCACTCGGCACACCGGTAGTCCTGTTTGTCCAGTCCAATTTCTGGGCAGATGTTTAGTTCATACTCTGACTGATGGCTCACCTTAGACTTTACACATGGTTTAGTGATGAGATTCATACACTTGCTATGGCAGCGGTAGTAACAGCCTAGATGAAAATAACACGAGAGTTGTTTACAGTTCTGAAATACTGTATACTGTACATGTAATTCTGCAATTAAACAGAAAAAAACCTAATACTTGTATATGCATGAAAACAAAATTATAAACGGATCAACAGAACTGTTTCCATAAAATAATGCTGAAACTGAGAAAAGATTAAGGAGATAGAGAAAAGATAAGGAGACAGTTCTCTGCACACAGTATAAAGTAATTGCTTTCAAATCGAAAATAATTTCCAAGAAAAGGTATTCTGTATTCAGTGCTCCTTTGTCATGGTTCTCAGCAAATTGACCAAGTGCAGGGGAAAAACATAAACAACATAAAAAAACTGAAAGAAAGAAATGAAGAAAGACATTTTGTAATGGAAATTCTAACACAGTGTTAATACGAACTCATCAAGAAGGAAAAGATAGGAGGAATAGGTTGATCAGTTATCTAACCTGTGCAGGTGTACCAGGTCTGAATGAGGCCCCAGATAATTGTGCTGCATTTGTCACAAGTCTGTTTGACACTCTTGCTCTTCTCCTTAGAAAAGCGATGCTCCAGCAGGATCCGCAGGTTGGGCTCATCCTCCTCTGGATCCTGTTGGATGATAAGCAACACGCAGTCTGAGCTGCATGGCCTTCCCAACGCTAAACATGCCTGACGGGTACGTCTCTCTGGCAAAACAATTTGATTCTTTATAATTCTTTAGGAAATAGTTCTATGCATCATGGCATCTCAAATTTCAGATTTCTTTACAATTCCATTTCATTGTTTGTTACAATTCTGAGTTTTTTTTAAAAACACATTGCATAAACTACTCTGACAGGAAAAACTACAGTGCCTTGCAAAAGTATTCACCCTTAGCTTTTTACCTATTTTGTTCCAACCAGTGATTTAAATGTTTCTTAATCTTATTTTATGTGATGGATCTGCACAAAATAGTCTAAGTTGGTGAAGTGAAATGAGGAAAAAAATATATTAAAAAAATCATAAAAAATAAATAAATAACTGAAAATTGGCATGTGCATATTGCCATGAAGCCCCTAAAAAATACTGGTGCAACCAATTACCTTCAAAAGTCACATAATTAGTCAGGGACAAAGTTGATGAGAAGTACAAGTCAGGGTTTGGTTATAAAAAAATTGTACAAATCTTTGATGATCCCCGGAGCACCATCAAATCCATCATCTTCAGATGGAAAGAACATGGTTCCACAACAAACCTGCCAAGAAAGGGCCACCTACCAAAACTCACAGAACAGGCTAGGTGAAAGTGAAAGTGACAACTTGTCATTGTGAAACACAACACAGCACAGCACAACACAACACAACACAACCAAATTCAACTGGTCCGAGTCGAGGGAAAGATGGATGGTGCTAAATACAGGAATATTCTTGAGTAAAACCTGCGTCAGTCTGCCTGTGATTTGAGACTGGGACGAAGGTTCACCTTCCAGCAGGACAATGACCCGAAGCATACTGCTAAAGCAACACTCCAGTGGTTTAAGGGGAAACATTTAAATGTGTTGGAATGGCCTAGTCAAAGTCCAGATCTCAATCCAATTGAGAATCTGTGGTGAGACTTGAAGATTGCTGTTCACAAGTGAAAACCATCCAATATGAAGGAGCTGGAGCAGTTTTGCCTTGAGGAATGGGCAAAAATCCCAGTGGCAAGATGTGGCAAGCTCATAGAGACTTCTCCAAAGCGACTTACAGCTGTAATTGCTGCAAAAGGTGTCTCTAAAAAGTACTGACTTTAGGAGGGGTGAACAGTTATGCATGCTGAAGTTTTCTGTTATTTTGTCCTATTTGTTGTTTGCTTCAAAAAAAAAAAAAAAAAGAATCATCTTCAAAGTTGTAGGCATGTTCTATAAATGAAATGGTGCAAACTCTCAAACAATCTATTTTAATTCCAGTTTGTGAGGCAACAAAACATGAAAAATGCCATGGACATGAATACTTTTGCAAGGCAATGTATTGAAAGTTTTTTGCCATTTCCTGGAATATAAACAATTAATTGACTTCAGTTCTCAGCTAAAAGATTTTTGGTCCCTCTGCTTTAAATAAAAATGATCAAATGAATTTATCAATGTGAATTGAATGCAACATTTCCAATTTCATCGTATTTGCTTACTTTTTTTTCTGATCTTTACTCAGTTTTGTTTCTTGTGCATACTGACATCGTAAAGTTAAAAACTGATAGTCTCATAATATTGTATAGTATTACTTTCAATATTATTCATACTGCATTAATTAAATACATTAATGGTATTAATTAAAATGAGCTTTATGACAACATTTGGCAGCATCAGACAGCACATTTTATATTTATGACTGAACACAAAGAAGTCAAAGAAATGTCTTCAGAAAGGATTTGAAAGGAAAGAGAAAAAACAAAAGCAGACAAAAATGCCTCTATTGTTTTCTGAGTTAAGAGTTTTTAGTTCTTTCTGTTAAGCTGCTGAAATATTTTCAGGAAAAAAATTAATAAAAAAAATCAGCAAAGCTTCAACATCCTCAATGTGGTCTAAAAGTCATTCATTTGAAGTAAACGCCAAAACACATGCTTTAAAAAAAACAGAAAGATACACAGACTCCAATTCTTGCCTAGAATTGTTAAATACACTAAAATTCTGGCCTTACCTTCAGTTCCTGTAGTTTGAGACGCAGGTGTATAAGTTTTACCACTGTGTCCTTCTGCCTTTCAGAGTGCTCCGGTAGCTCCAAGATCAGCCTCTTACACTCCTCTATAGCCTGCTTCAGCTGCTCTATGTCAGATGCTACAAAAGAACCCTGAGCATACAAAAAGATTCATTTAACTTTGGGATTTATCTTGAAGCACATCAATATTAAATTGTACGAACATACTGTTCATAGAAATCTGCTTTGTATTCTTCATGCATTAGGAGTAAGAAGCAAAAACACAGTTAAAAGAACCAAACCAAAGAAACAAATAATGTCAAGAACAGATGCATCCGCCCATAGATTCAGAAAGGACATGCACATATAAGGCTCATTTACATGTTGAGTTTTGCTGATTTGAAGGGTTGATTGTGCAACAGAACTGACTTTAACAGATATTCTATAGCCATCAACATCAACAAACTAGACTATGGTAACAGGCTAGTGCCTTAAAACTTTCAAGAAATTACTTCTGATTGTTTTATTAGCCTGTGCACATAATTATTTATTTTGAGGTAATTTAAGTATAAAAACGTTCAATGAATGCATGATGTTTCCAAAGTCAGAGAGCAATCATGTTAAATAATTGTAATTTCAATACTGACATATTTGGGATTATGTTTTTTGTGATAATCGAGCAGCCCTATCAGGTGCAAATACACCAGCGTTTTTTCCCCACTTGAAACAGCAGAACCAGAACACTGTGCTTAATGAAGGACTTCAAGCCCACAATAAATCACTTTAGTCTGCGTGAAAGTCTTTCTTTCTGCATTAGCAAATTGTAGAGGTGGTTATAGTGCATACCACAGGTCGAGAGAAGTGGTCCTCGGCCAGTCCCAGATCCATTGCCCGGTCAGAGCTTTGGCTTTTGGTCTCAGCGGAGAACAGCTCCGGCCTCACCTCTGTGGAAACAACACAATGATTCAGCAATTTAGCCCACCCTCAAATAAAACACTGCCTAATCCCCTTTTTTCTTTTGCTATAGTAATCACAGATCTCTCTAAAGTAAGCTGTAAAAGTAACATGACTTCAGATAATGATTACCCCAAGTATGTTTCCAAGGAGTTAATAGCTCTTTTAAAAACTGAAACATTATAAAAGAGATAACTAAGATCTGAGCTTGGGTCATAAACTTAACTCTGCTGGCACTCATGGACCTTTACCCTTCAGCAGGATCTCACTAATGCACTTTCAGTCCTCTACTAGTCCAAAACCACTGGAACAGCAAGGTCAATTCTTTCATTTCTACTATACAACGAACATTTGGTTTTTAGATTAAAAGAAGATTAAGAGATGTAAGATCAGATGTATAGCATTTCTTTGTATTTAATTCTAGGTATGTCAAATCACATACAACACAGGTACTTTTAAACTTCGTATAATTGTATACTGTTTTTTAAAAAACCATTAACCCAACTTTTTTATGCATTTTATAGATAACTATCGACAATCAATGATAAACTTAAATCAATCTGCCGACTGAAAACACTTTGCCCTTTTGAACAATAAAAAACAACATTTAAAATAAAACTAACACTGTACTATAAACACACATATTTACGGCTAGCAAGAATGAAATCTAAGCAGGCAATGCAACAAGAGTCATGCAAAAATTGTTTTGCAAAAAATAAAATTAAATAAAAAATACCTGCATATACTTCACAGCACATCATGATTTTAAATTTCCAGTGTCACTTGTATGTAATCAACTCAGACTTCCAGTTCATTTAGCAAACAGTGGTTTACACTTAGTCTTTATATGGTTCTCTGCAAAAATGATCTAACCAGTCAAAGTGCAGAGCACTATAGAATACAGGAAGTACCAGTGTTCCTGTTTCAATAACTTTGTTCCTATTTCAATTCACTTTTCTCGCTTCACATCCTCATGAAGTAGGATGTTGCACAACAGTGTCTGGATCGGGTGTCAGTTCACTGTGGAACTCAATGTAAGAAAGAGATAAAGTACATAAAACACTTCCTCGTCCATACCTCAACCCTGATCAGGTTTACAAAAATAAAAAAACTGACCGCTTGTTGTATAAATGTATTACTTGTAGTATCTTTTTTATCCAGGGGAGGGAGGTTTCCTTTTTCATGACACTGAGTTTAGCTCTAAACCTTAGCACGAGACTGGAACACTCAACTTTCACTTCTTGCTTTCCAAAACCTAGAGGCACTCACCATGGTTGAGAGAATCCTTCAGTTCTGTAGTGCCATCATTTTCCCCTCTATCAAAGGGGTTGACATGAACCTGGCGAAAGCGAGCGAGTTTCTCATCGTATTCCATATCACTGGATTCACCTTGAAGAGACAGATATGCATCTATAAATTACAGCTCAAAACAGAGATCCACATTCCCGTTGTTTTGGCTGAGTGCAGTCCAGCACCAGGAACTGGTCCAATTCAGTCCAATTCAGTGCCAGCAAAAGAGGCTGATCCACTTGGCACTTACTAAGGGTGTAGCATTTAAAACTGCTTTAACCCAACAGTCTCAGCCTCAGCTTTAAGGCATTCTCAGTTAACTCAGGTGTGAAACTTTATTTAAAAAAAAAAAAAAAACTGTTTATGCCTAGTGGGTGTATCAGACAGCACAGATTTTTCACGGACACACAGGTTTATAGCTGCCCTGCTTATAAAATCACTATTTTGTACATGCAGGAATTATCTGAAATAAAATCTGGATTTTTCTGATCTGAATCTGGATGGTGCATTTTTACAGCAGTGTAGATTTTTGAAATGTATTAATAAAAAAAAGAAGAAAAGAAAATCAAAAGGAAGATGGACCTTTCCAACTAAAAATGATGGGCCTTTAAACATAGGTTTATGTTGTTGTTTCCACCCTGAAGATGAGTTTAAATTAGTGCAGGAAACTCAACGATCATCTGATTTCTGACGTGCTTTTCTTTTCCTCCAGCATCTTCCTTACGTGACACTTCAGCACGGAGGAAAATAAAATCACTTTTATGGCCTTTTCGCTGTCCTGTATTTCTGGAGCTGTCAGCAGCTTGTTTACTGGTCTGACTGCAGAGCTAATCTCCACACCAGCCTCCAGTTAACAGGCTGCTCTCACATTAGCCTGCTAATTTCAACGAACCGCATAAAACACACAACACAGGCCACAAGAACCGACAAACGAGCGAGAACAAAGACCATGTTCCCGGTGAAACAGGGAGAAAAGGGCTGAATTACACCACAGCACACAGTTAACCGTCCTAACTGGTTTTAATGGAGTCAGCTGGCAGGCTAATGCTACTGAACCCAGTTAACGTTGGCTGTGTCGCTAACTGCAGCCATGCAAATCGTCTTACCTCATACTGATTTAACACCAGTACAGTAATGTTAGGACATCATACATGCCACACAGAAAATGGTTAGGGTTTCGTTTCCATGTTTACACTGAGATGAGGAGCAGATGCGGGAGTCGTGAGATCAACATTGTAGTGTTGGTACTTCCCTCGTGACCGATTTGGAGCGTGAGGGTGAGTACAGTGACCCCTGGCGGACAAACGGAGTAAAACAGATAGTTCACCCAACTAATACATGAAGTTAAAAAAAAATAAATAAATAAAAAAAAAAAAAAAAAAAAAATATATATATATATATATATATATATATATATATATATATATATATATATATATATAATTTATATACAGTACTGTGCAAACGTTTGAAAGGTGTGAATTTTTTTATTTTCATCAATTTACAATTTAAAGTGAGCGAAGAAAAGAAAAAATCAGATCAATATTTGGTGTTACTACCTTTTGCCTTCAAACCAGCATCAGTTCTTCTGGCCCCCACAGAGCCCTGATCTCACATCATCAGTGTCTGGATTACAGAGAATACAGAAGGATGTGAGGGAAGCCTACATCCACCAGAAGATCTGTGGTTAGTTCTCCAAGATGTTGGAACAACCTACCAGCGAGTTCCTTCAAAACTGTGTGCAAGTGTACCTAGAGACTTGATGCTGTTTTGAAGGCAAAGGGTGGTCACACCAAATATTGATTTGATTTAGATTTCTCTTTTGTTCATTCACTGCATTTTGTTGATGGATGAAAATAAAGTGAAAAAAGTGAAAGTGACAACCCTTGTCATTGCGAGGTCACAGCACAGCAAGCGTGAACCACAACGAAATTGGACCTCTGCTTTTAACCCATGCATACAAACACCGTGCAGCAGTGGGCAGCTATTGAAAGCACCTGGGGAGCAGTGATGGGGACGGTACCTTGCTCAGGGGTGTATAAATTTAAAGTAAAACAGGTCTTTGATCTGAAAATATGTATGTAGAGACTAGGGAAGGAATAAGAGCTATACAGTATGTTGATAGACACAATTATTTCCATGAAATAATACTGTTAATATATTTAAACAAACAAACAAGTAAAACTGCTTATTAAAGAAAAAAATTCATGATCCAACACATTAGACAGGATGCCAGTCCATCTAAGGGCAGACAAACAGACAAACACACACACACAAAAACTTCAGGAGCAATTTAAAATCTCCAATCTGCCTGACATGGATGTCTTTGGACTGTGGGAGGAAACTGGAGTACCCACCATAAAACCATTCAGAATCTACACAGAAATGACTGAGCCACCTGCCTGGGAATCAAACCCATGACCTTTTTGTTGGGGGGGCAACAGCACAACCCCCTTACTGCCCCCCTGTGCAACTGTGTGACCTTTATAGAGACATAATTCCTTGATGCCAGGGATCTTTTTCAGCAGAATATTGCATCCAGTCACAATGCAAACATTGCTCTGGAATAGCTTCCAAATTCCTCAGATCTTTATCTGATTAAGCATCTGTGGGATGTGCTGGACAAACTAGTCCAATCTATAGAGGTCTCACCTCACAATGTACAGGACATCTCCTGCCAAAGTCTTAGTGCCTGATTCCACAGGGGACCTTTAGAGGTATTATGAGGGTCTGATTAATAAAGGACAATGAAGATTTAAAACAGCTGTGGAATAAAGGAACAACAAATTTAGATTTACAAACCTAGGAACAACATCAACAAGCACTATTTTTCTTATGTTTGTTAAAGCAATAGACTAATGATAAAAAGACAAACTCAGAAAATAACCATATAAAGGAGAAACATTATTTACATTCAGAAGCATCTAGGCTGGGGGAAAAAACAGTGAGATGTTGCAATGATTAAAGTGGAAATAAATCTTTATTGTTTTGCATAGAAGCTAAGAGTGAAGAAGTTTAAAGCAATGTGTACCATGGAGATGTTCAGAGAATTCCTAATGAAGAGAAGAAGAAAAAGCTCATCGTTGGGAGAACTGCTACTCATTAATGTCTTCCAGGCTGATTAGACATGAGAGGGCACTCATGAGGGAGTTCAGAAAAATGAGTGCTTTTGGAGATTTTTGCGCACAACATTACTTTTGAATCCTTCCTTGGAAAAATGAACTACACTCTCTCTACAATCTCACTACACTCAGAATCAGTACCTGAAGTTTGTTAGGTGATATTCTTCTCTTTTGGTACACAAAAACTGATTAAATTACTTGATTCAATTACTGATTCAAATCCTTGTGAAAAGTGAAAGTGACAACCCTTTGTCATTGCAAGGTCAAAGCACAGCAGACAATGAACCACAACGAAATTGGACCTCTGCATTTAACCCATGCACACTCAAACACCGTGCAGCAGTGGGCAGCTATTGAAACCCGGGAAGTAGTGACAGGGACGGCACCTTGCTCAAGGGTACCTCAGGGTAACCTATTGGAAAGGGGTTCGAACCCCCGATCCTCCGATCATGTGGCTAACGCCCTAACCACTAGGCCACCGCTGCCCCATTGTATAACTGAAATTGAATAAAAAGGTTTCCAACAAAAAATATTCAGGAACATGCAAATCCATCAAAATGGACTTTGAGTATAAAAAAAGAGTAAATGTAAATAATTATTACCTAGTGCTTTATGGACATTAATTTGAGTGAGTTTAAACCATCACCTCAAAGAAAGCAGTGGCCTAGTGTTTAGGGACTTGGTACCAGGATTGGAAGGATGTGGGTTTGAGCCCCAGACCAATAGGTTGCCCTGAGGTACCCTTGAACAAGATACCGTCCCCTTCAGTGTTCCCCAGGCGCTGGATATAGCTGCCCTCTTCTGCATGTGTGTGTATGGGTGAAAAGCAGAGGTTGTGGTTCACTGTGTGCTGTGCTGTTTTTCACAATGACAAATAGTCACTTTCACTTCACACTGACTCTTCTCTGACATTGAGAGAAGTTTGCATTTACCAAAATTTGGCTAATAGTTAAATACAGTTTATAAAAAGGTCCTAACTAAATAACGTGAACTGTTCCAAACCATTTTCAATGAAGACACATTTGTATTATTTTAGAGCTGATATGTGTCCATGAGGATCTGTAACTCATGGGAATTGGCTGCCTTGAAGGCATTGATTGGTTCCTGCCTTTAAATGGTCCTACATTAATGGAGTCCTGAATGATTTAGCAACCATTTTGCTTTATTACAGGAAATTAGTGCAGTAATGTGATTCAGAGGCCTGTGCTCTGGCTACATAATTACCTTGTAGCATCCTGAGTGCTAGAATCACTTCATGAGTGCTTGTGAGTTGAGTATAATTCAGAACAGGTGATTAGTAAAGGGGAACTTGACATACTCTATAGTTATCTGTGGAATTCAGTGTGGAACTGAGAAAGTGGGAAAGTGGGAAAGTGAGAAAGTGGGGTCTGATGTTTAAAATATCAATATACTGCCACCGCTTCACTATTTCTTTATATCCAGGGATCCAATTTGTTCTTCATATATCATATTACAACAGCAATAACTTTGAGGTAGCATATTCATTAACACTTCTTATTTTGCGCACAAGCAGGAAGGTGGTATCGGATTGAAGCTGTAGGCATAAATCCCATCTGCTGAGACATCGCATATCAATAGAGTTCAGAAAGGTTCATAGGCTTATCAAAGCCTGCTCTGTTTGTGTACTTCGTAGGCTGTGCAAACTGCTGTGGTGTCAGCATGTGATCTTTCTAACTGCTCCACTTTGTCACTACCAAAAAAAGAGATGGGAAAGGATCCTTTGAGAAAGTGTTCCTTCTTCTCGCTGTGTTTTTCATTTATGTTATGCCTGAGGTGCATGTCAGCCACCAGGGACAGCTGTTATATTTAAACACCATCTAGGCCATCTTCACATGGGCCTTCAAGCTCATTGTGACCTTTTTTAATAAAACACTGCAGCTGAAGCTGTTAATGTTCTATAAGGAAGATGTTCTCATATACAGGTACAGCAGATCCAGTGGAACGGTTTGTGTACGCATATCAAAAAACAAATTGCTACATTTATGTTTCATTTATGTAAGGGGGAAAGCTTACATGTTCTTTGATAAATAAAATGCTTTTATTTATTTAAAAAAAAAAAAGTTTTGGCAAGAATTCAACCTCAGTTGTAGTTAATACAAAATTAAATAACTAATTAGAATTCAGCATATTAATAGATTTTCTGAGGGGGTATATACAGGTCAATTTCATGATTTTACTTGGAAGAAATTCACAGTGAACTGCACTCATCAAGTTCACTTGAAACATCTCTTTATTTAAGTTTGGTCAGTGGACAGAACTGTGAACAACAAATACAGTATCATAATGAAGCCGTTATGGCACAGTAAAGGGAACTACTGGCACTAATGGTTAATATGAAGGTTAATCTATCATTAAAAGAGATTAGACTGAGATAGCCAGCATCACACTCAGAGATTGGTTGGCCTGTAGAGCAGTTGGTGTATATGGGTGTGAAGTTTGCAGCTTCTGTACTGTTCACTTTTGAACCTGGGCCTCTGACTCCTCATCATCATCTTCATACATCTCTCCCTCTTCTTCAGCAGTGGCATCCTGGTACTGCTGGTACTCAGACACCAGGTCATTCATGTTGCTCTCAGCCTCTGTGAACTCCATCTCGTCCATGCCTTCGCCAGTGTACCAGTGCAGGAAAGCCTTGCGCCGGAACATGGCAGTGAACTGCTCAGAGATTCGCTTGAACAATTCCTGGATGGCAGTGCTGTTGCCAATGAAGGTGGAGGACATCTTGAGACCCCTGGGTGGAATGTCACATACGGCCACCTTTACATTGTTAGGGATCCATTCAACAAAGTAGCTGCTGTTCTTGCTCTGGATGGCCAACATCTGCTCATCCACTTCCTTCATGGACATGCGGCCTCGGAACACAGTCGCCACAGTAAGGTAGCGGCCGTGACGCGGGTCACACGCTGCCATCATATTCTTGGCATCAAACATCTGCTGAGTGAGCTCGGGTACAGTGAGGGCACGGTACTGCTGGCTGCCACGTGCCGTTAGAGGAGCAAAGCCAGGCATAAAGAAGTGCAAGCGAGGGAAGGGAACCATGTTGACTGCCAGCTTGCGAAGGTCAGCGTTAAGCTGTCCTGGGAAACGCAGGGAGGTCGTGACCCCGCTCATAGTGGCTGAAACCAGGTGGTTCAGGTCACCGTAGGTTGGAGTGGCCAGTTTGAGGGTACGGAAACAGATGTCATAAAGAGCTTCGTTGTCAATGCAGTAGGTTTCATCAGTGTTCTCCACCAGCTGATGGATGGATAGAGTGGCATTGTATGGCTCCACCACTGTATCAGAAACTTTTGGGGAAGGCACTACGCTGAAGGTGTTCATGATTCGGTCGGGATACTCCTCCCTTACTTTACTGATGAGCAGGGTCCCCATACCTGACCCTGTACCTCCTCCGAGGGAGTGGGTAAGCTGGAACCCCTGCAGGCAATCACAGTTCTCACACTCCTTCCTCACCACATCCAAAACTGAATCCACTAGCTCTGCTCCTTCTGTGTAGTGCCCTTTAGCCCAGTTGTTACCTGCTCCACTCTGGCCTGAAAACAAACCAGAAGAGTAGTAGTTTTAGCTTCTAATTTCTTGTTAGATCTAGCTATGTATTTTGATCATTTCAGAGCAACCAAGATATTAACATAATTTACATTCACATAACATTGATTTGTATGTAACCACTATTTCATGTTATGGTTCATTGAGTAGGCCACATTAAACAATATGTGTCTTTACCTAAAGATTACAAATTAATAAGCCTTCTAATTGTGTTTTATTGAATTGGTTAAAATGGATGTCATCCCTCTTTACTGACCAAAAATGAAGTTATCTGGTCTGAAGAGATGACCAAATGCTCCAGATCGAACACTGTCCATGGTGCCAGGCTCCAGATCCACTAGGATTGCCCTCGGAACATATTTAGAAGCTGGAAAGAAATCAGAAAACATATGCAATGAGATAGCAGTTAATCCATTTAGTTTTATCCTGTTTAACAAAGATATGTTGACTCTGGCAGATATAAATGGATTTATTCAAATAAGAAGCTCATATAATCTGACCTCTGCCTTCTTACAACAAATCCTCAAAATGTTTTAAACAATCTGTTCACATCTTTTTTAGGACTTTGAAAAGAATAAAAGATTGATTAATAGGGGCTCTGCTTTTATAAGGATCCTTTTTTAATAGAAGCACTCATCCTGACTCACAGGAAGCCTCATTGTAGTAGACACTGATCCTCTCCAGCTGCAGGTCTGAGTCACCCACGTAGTTTCCAGTGGGGTCGATGCCATGCTCATCACTGATCACCTCCCAGAACTGCACACAGGCACAAAATACACAAAAACATTTTCTTGGATCTACATGGATTCTCATATTGTTTATCTACACAGATAATTATTGCCAACTTTAAATTACAACATATCTCATCTGCAGACATAGTGGGTATATAAAAATTAAGATAACTCCAATCACACATAAAAAAAACTCATAAAACAGAAATGAGAACAAGAAGACTCTTATTGCAGTTAGGCATATAATAAATATCAACATGTTAGTAAAGGCATTATAAGTATATAAACAACAGCATTGATTCTAGTAGCTCTGGGTTAATTAATTATTGCTGCTGCAGCAGAGCTAGAACCAGATTGATCTTTCTGCATCAAATGAGACAGAAGGGGACATCATACTGTTGGTGAGAGAGACACGGCAGTCCTCAGGGGACAAGGGGTGGGGGTGGCTATGGCAGCAGTTCAATAAAGAGAAAAAAGTAAGAACAGCAGAAAAAAGGGAGAGACAAGGGAAACAGAAGTAAAACACAAGCTTCGGGCAAAATGGGGACAGATAAAGAAAGGCAGGTCATTACAAAAGTGTTGCTGCGGATGAATCTGGTGGTTCTGGTCAGTTAGCCATGACTTTGGGACAAATAGAAGAGGGAAAATGACTATAGGAAAAATATATTTAGTAGAGAAAAGGTTTAGAGATAAAACCTTTGAACAATAGACTGATTTGATAGATGGATAGACAGACAGACAGACAGACAGACAGACAGACAGGCAGGCAAACAGACAGGAATAGATAAAGAGAGACAAAGAGATAGATAGATAGATAGATAGATAGATAGATAGATAGATAGATAGACCATCAGAAATATAGATTAAATTACTCTGCAAGCATTTTTATTTTATTATACTTCAAGGGGCACACTGCTATCAGCTTCTTTCAGAAAACCATGTAATCACAGTAGCATGACTTGGCAGCAAAAAGAACAGAGACAATCTACTTCCTCAGTGGCTCATTATGACTGTGCAGGATCATGTGACTTGAATCAAGAATTAAGGCTTACCACTACACAGAAGCAGAGTTGTGGTTTAAGCTTGTGGGTAAACTAATAAGTGGTGCAGTAAATGATCGTTTCTCCAGACTGGGTTTGGGATTTGGGCTCTGACCTGAATAGTGGGATATTCTATTTGGGTTATAGTAATTCGTCTTAAACCTGATGATCATTATGATGTAACTGCCCCTTTTGGGTAAGAGCGATAGACCATTTCTGGGTGATCACCTCAATGCAGGCATCCACTGTGGGTTTAGCCGTTGTGCCTCCAAAGCCATTGTCCCAAAAAAATAAATAAATAAATAAAATAAATAAATTAATTAATTAAAAATAAATTTAAAAAAAAAAAATATATATATATATATATATATATNGATTCTTCAGAATGGAATTCCTCAAAAAGCTCTCTCACAGAAGCTTTTTTTCACGAAATGATTATTCCACGATGTGTCCGAGAAGACGAAATTTAAAAAAAAATATATATATATATATATATATATATATATATATGTCAGGCCAGCCAAAGCATGCAAAGGACAATGAGGACACTAGAGTAATGCTGTCTCCCTTTACCCTCTCTCTTTCTCTCTCTCTCTCTCAAGCCCAATCCTTCCGAAACAAATAAGCTAAAGGGATAAAAAATATTTGCACTCATTTAATGGGGTTATCATTCCCTTTTTAAAAAAAGGATGCTTATCAGTGCTATTAATTAATAGTAGCCCATACCTATGACAGGGTATATAATGTTTCAATAATATAAAGATAGTACATACAAACCGTAAGATACTTATCTCAGCGGAACTTCCTACTGTTCCACTATCTCTACTCCACCCATTCAGACACTTCCTTTCCCTGCCCCCAGCCCCTATCTCTAATTATCTGCTAAGCACAAAATTAACCTGCCATCTAATGAGTTATTAGGGAGCCCCAAATCACTGGGCTTGGTTTCTTGAATGCGACATGTATTCATTTATTACGGGAGGGCGGTTGCTTTTAAAAACCATGGGTGGAAAAACTTGTTAAGGAAACCTTGCAGCTATATTTTTTCAGTTGGCCTCACATTGAGCAATGACTTCATTAACGCTAAACTGGGCAAATTTTATTAAATGTTATACTTGTATACCAGAGTATATGATGCACAAAGAGTCTTCAATTTAAAGAATCTTGAATCAAACAGAAGTGGTCCAAATGAGCTGGAGTATTATCTCATTAAATTAACATGCATTAAAGTTAAGAATATTTTTCTAAAACCTATAAAGTTAATATCTTAGAAATATATTTGGTTCCACAGTAGGATTAAAATGATTTTTACTGTATCATCCATCTAAATCACAGATGAAAGATTTAATATGGTAACCATTTAAATACTCTACTCCATGTGTGCAAATGTGGGAGACGTACTGTACTCAGAATGGTAAATGAATGATGGGCCAGATGTGCGTAGTGTTAAGTGATCTTCAGTTATACCCTCTTGCAGACAGCATGAGATCACTGCATTATGTCAGCTCCCCTCCTTACTACCCCAGCCCACCACCTCCCGCACCCCACCCAGCAGAAGGTGCTGACATATGGCTATGTTATAGGATATTTTCCTGATTCTCTGTTTTGAATTATGTGCCAGAGTGCTGTGGTAATGATGTAATGGAAGTCGTGGTAATTTAGGGTGCATAACATATAGAGCATCATTAGGACCTGGGCTCAAAATGAGCTGCTGGATAACAGTTGGTTTTAATAAAAAGATCACGTTCCTCTTTAAACTGGGACAGAGAAAAGGTTACGGAGCTTAAATCCATCTTAAATCATAGCAAACCGTTACTTGCAAAGCAGAATGACTTTGCAGTTCACAAGGCAGTGGGAATTCAGATAAGAGCTGCGTACCATTCAGATTTATTAGCTTACTAATATATAGAATTAATTCTGTAAAGCAGGTCTATTAGCACAATGAAAGAGCATGTGGCCATCTGCTAGAATATGGCAGAGCCATGACAAAGCAGCTGGGGCTTCTTAAAGGCCTCTAACCAGAACTCATCATTCATTTCTTGAATTAATGAAATTCAGAAGATCATCGGTAACAGTTTCCTTGACTGAGAAGAAGCCCTGATTGATATGCAAATGTTGCATATATGTTTCCCCACTAGCCTAACTTTTCATCCAGTGTATTCTTCTCAGTGTATTCATTTCATTACATGCTAGAAGTTGCAGTCCATGACAAAAGGGGCATGAGCTGAGATTTATGATCAGAAATCTCAGACATCTGCGCAGCAAACTGTGTCTTTGTCTGAGCTTCCACAGGGGAGTTCTTTTTTCCCCACTTGTATTCCGGAAAGCCACACCTCTCTGCGCAATGAATGGTCAGTTGTTCACACTCTGATAGGAGGACTGTATCTAAGAATGGACCCCTGACCAATCACAGCGCAGGTAGGAGTCGGGAGGCCGAAATACAGGTGGGGAGAAACGCCTCAGCCTACAGAGCAGAATGACTCCGCACGTTCAGACCAACTTCATTCTGATTCATTTGTTAACATTTCATCCAGCAAACTGCTTATTTCAGCCAGAGGTGAAAAAGCTTCCAGCATTATATTAGTTGAAGATTACTGTGTGTTGCCAACTCTTCCACCACTCTCTCCACCGGCAGACTGGGACTCAAGATTGGTCTGCAACTGTGAATAAAGTGGACTTTTTTTTTTTTAGGAATTCCTGTCAGTCATTCTTACAGACCAAGCCTGAGCTCAGTTCTCCTTGCGGAGTTTTCCTCGAATATTAGCAGGACCTTTTTGATATAGATGGAGTTGAAGATCAACGTTACCTTGGCTCCAATCTGGTTGCCACACTGGCCGGCTTGGATGTGCACTATTTCGCGCATGCTGTCTTGTGTCGTTCCGCGAGTGTCCGTAAAAAGACGAGTGCGTGTCTTCCACCAAGTCGCCGGCAGAAGGCTCGGCCTGCCCGGACGACGCTTTTTATACACAGAGAGAGAGAGAGAGAGAGAGAGAGAGAGAGAGAGAGAGAGAGAGAGAGAGAGAGACTTTACCGCACCGACCACCACTAAGGGGCTGGAAGCGGTGACGTCACTGCACGCCAGCCAATCTGAGACAGTAAAGAAGACAGTCGTCTGGGTCTTGTGGTGCCAGACAGTGCAGCAACATCAGCACCACTGCGTTACGATTCTGTCATCAGCACATATAATATATAATATACGGGGCCTCTGATCGGACTCCAGACTACTAATGTTTGGAGTGACTTTGGTGTCCTTCGTTCTGATTATTAAGATGTCCTTTGTTAGAAATACAGCGAATTTTTCTTTGTTCTGTGATACAGTGTTGACTGACAACATGGCTTTGTCATCATGGTCTATCTTCTTATCAGTCCCAGCATATCTTTCTCTGATGAACATTTGCATATAAAATTACAAAAATAGCAACTGATTTGAAAAAAAAAAGAGTCTTGCTTAAGTAGTTTATAAGACAAAAACATAAGAGACAGTACAGAGAGCTGGCCTTAATAAATATTTGTCTTTGAATGCAGCAGCGTTTTCCAATGTACTGATTTTACATTTGGTGCAGTGTCTTTCATGCTTTGCTCCACCCTTTCCATACAGCCAAGAGAACAAGACTTTTCAGCAATTAATGCTCTTTCAGCCCCAACCATCATATATTTCTATGTGATCTCATAACAGCTCTCTGGATGGATGGAGGTGAGAGGGACTCAGGACAGTAGCTACAAGTCCTCAAACACACTGCAGAGGCAGCATGGCGGTGTTGGGGCAACAAAAGAGAAAATCCCTGACTCACTGTGACCCCACCCACATCAAAGAGCTTCCAGAGATCTGACATCAGATTCTTTAAATGCTAGAAAGAAAGAAAGAAAGAAAGAAAGAAAGAAAGAAAGAGGGGGAGACACAAGAGAACAAGAAGAACGTCACCTGTAAGAGCGGAAATATTGTAATATTGTACGGGTGTTACGGTTGAAAAATTAAAACAGCACATTGAAAATTACATTTATATCACTCGTACACTCCTCAGTCCCTTCTTAAGTTGTCTCTTTTTCTGTTTTTTGTGGAAACCACTGCCAACACTAATCAAAGTCTCACATCTGGTTGTATTTTGTCTATTTTGGATTGCTTATACACTTTTGGAAACCACAAAAACCAAAACCTTTGTATCTGCAGTCCAATTAATGTTCTCAATCAAAGCTCTGTGAATAAAACTGAATCAAATCAAACCTTGAACTCAGGATCAAAAATGGTATCAAACCTGACAATATGCGCATTGTTATATCCTTAGTATCTACTGTATTTTTCATTAAAGGAAGCAGCTGTTTTGCACACTCAGCTTTGAGCTCATTCATGCCCTAAGCATGATGCATTGATCTCTGGCCTGGAGGACAGATGCAGTTAAGTGCTTAATTGAGCAGAGCTCTTAGTCTCCAAACACACAGATGGTGCTGCCCAAGGACATGTGGTCTGGCCATTTAAAGCATAATTGAATCAAGCGTAGATGCTCTCTCTGTCTTACTATCATACTTTTACAGGATGAAATGAACAGAGTTTGTTATAATTGTAATCTTTCTTGCTGTTTAATTTGATGGTTGTAGCAGCTTTATAAGTTTTATGATCTTATTGGATCTGTTGCCATTGTTTTGTGTATCATGAACACACGTCCATGACAACTTTCAACAACTTTCAATAAATATTAAATCTTGAACCTTGAATATGGACTAAATACATTTATTTAATTTAATTCAGTCCTCCCTTAATGTTTATTTAAGCACACATTACTTTGGGGAATCAGCCTTGTAGTCTGTGATACTCAAAAAAGAAGATACTTAAAACAAGCAAGAGCCATTAGAAGGGAACACAGGGTGATACACACAGTCAGAACACAGTTATTGTACAAACAACACAATGTAATGACTAATGACTATGAAGCCTGCAGAGACGGTCAGGCCTACATCTTCTGATTTTGGCTCAGGGAAAGTCTGTCACATTGCTGCGCAATAAAGGAGAAATGAAATTAATCACTGACAGAGTTGTCAGATTCTCATATTTCAAACAATATGGAAAATGCTGTTTAGAAAGTACAAAACACTGTCCATCAACAGCACATTCCTTATAAAGAATGGAAGAGACATTTACTTTGGGATGATATAATCTTTACTGGTTATGATTTGCCAAGAAACCTCACAACTCGGACACTATATATCCATGCACTACATGTATGTACATGTCTTCAAACGGATAAACAAATAAACAAACACAGTCACATCAGTTTTCGTTTGCAAAGTCACCGTGAAAGAAAAACACGTGACTCGAAAGGCAGAATTTGGCATAAAATTCATAAAATGCGCCCCCTGCTGAAATAAAGTGGCATTACAGCCCAACTCTATTCATTAATATGATCTACATCGCCATCTAGTGGGCAGATTTTTACCGCTTTGCAATTTTGTCGATGAACGACTAAAATATATCCAGTCAGTGTTCATGTGAAATTCTATGATTATGATATTTCAGAATTACAGACCCAGGCTCTGCTCACTGTCAAGCTGCATCAGCACCTAAATCATTCCTAACCATCTGGGCAAAAGACCCCAGAATGAGAAGGTTGTGGGTTTGAATCCCAGACCAGGAGTTACCATGAGGTGCCCTTGAGCAAGGTACCATCGCCATCACTGCTCCCCGGTTACTGCTGCCTCCTGCTGCACTGTGTGGGTTAAAAGCAGAGATTGTGTTTCACTCTGTGTTGTGTTGTGTTGTTTCTCAATGGCAAATAGTCACCTTCACTTAGCTAGAAATTGTAGTTAATTTTTAATAACAGTGAACAATTTTAAAATGTAAAATGATCACAGCAGTTTACTGTTAACAAGAACTACTGAGTTTTAAAGACCTCAGAGACAGGTGGTTATTTTTTATCATAGCTGATTCATTACTGATCACGGTGGCATTGATTGCTGTAAATGATATAAACTGTCAGAGTTGTGAAGTTAGGAGAGCAGGTCTCACACAAAATCTCTTAATTTGAAAAATATATATGACAGTTTTTTTTCTCATTAACATATGATCTCTCAGCTTTTTGTTCCATCCAATTCTATTTCCCAATTTATTTCTGTTTAGTTTCTCCTGTAGTTATCTACTGACTGTGAAAAATTATGTGTTACCTGAAAGTCTCACCCACAAGTCAGGTGTGTATGAATGACCTGAAGCACTGATTTTGAATATTTACAAGAAGGTGATCAGGACCTTCACATTTCCACAGCAACAGCGTGCTTTTGTCTAAAGTGCCAGCTTGATTGAATTGAAAAGAAAGCAAACACTGGCCTCCTAAAGGCAGCAAGACTAGACAATAGCTGTTGAGAAGCTTAAACTGTGGCTTATTAAATTGTCTACTCAAACTGTAATTGCTATAAACAATTTCATTAAATTAAATAAGGTCAGGGCCATCATCTAAAATTTATTGGAGTTACTGAAAGATTTATTGCATAAACAGAAAAACATATTAAACAGCCATAAAAGTGCAAAGCCATATGATGTATTGGATCAGGGATGATGACATCACCATTGCTCTGTGTTGAATTTGATGCTAAAAAATACTGATGTGATAGCTGTTTGTAATTGACTGTTGTAATAAAACAAACAATTGTGGTTAAAAATTGGACTATGAAGCACATTTTGTTTTCAGTGCACTACTCTTTCTTAAAGTAGGTATACATGACCCAAAGAATATTAACTGATTCAGTTATCACTTTAAAGGGGATTTGTATATTGAAATTATACTGTCTGCAGTTAAAATATGAGCACATTTCTAAAAATGCTTCTAAAACTCAAGTCCAGCTTGATTTAATTGTAGCAACCAGCTGAATGCAGTGCTTGCAAAGTAATGAATATAATGTGCATCCTGAAGGTAATTAAAGCTACAATTAATCACAGCATTCCACAGGCAGTGGGGTCATATGACTGTCCTGCTTACTAAAGAGTTCAATGGACACAATATGATGATTGATATATATATATATATATATATATATATATATATAAATGAGCTTCTTAAAAGTTGTACGTAACAGTTTTCTCTGAATTTGCTGCTGGCCACTTGAAGAGATCACTTCACATAAGTGTGGTCAGGGCGATTTTCCAGGCTCTGAGCTGCAGTAGTGTTAAAGAAACTTCTGTCTGTTGCTTACGAATAGTCAAAACAAAACCTAGTTGTTAAATTAGACTGCTTATTTATCAAATGACATTCCAGTCACTGAGCCTTCCCAAAATATAAAAACAGCCTAAAGGACTTCTCCACATTGCAAGCCCAGGGGGGGTGTGCCAAAGAGAGGCCTGTATGCTGATATTTTTTAATTCACTGTGTAATGCTTAAGATAAATATATTTATTTTTGTACACCAATACTGTTCATTGATTTAAACACGTTTTCTCTTGTTGCTTGTACAGTTTCTTGTATCACAAAGCTATTTAAAATCCCTAAAATTAAGGGAAAGGGGCTGATGCCAAAAACTTGCACAGCTTACACACCTTTGCCATGGGGTGTGGAAATGAATCAACACCAATGAATGAAAGAAACTAAAAGGGAAATGGACTTCGAGCACAGTGCAGCCAGTGCTGCTTTGAAAATCAGTTTTGTAAGACCTTTTGATTTGAAGAATAAGCCCTTTGTTCGATTAAATCCTTTTTCTGTTACACTGCTTAGGACATCTAACAGTTTAGTTGAATTATTAAAAGATCTGACATATATCCATTACTTTTTAAAAATATTTTTTATATAGCTAATACCTAAGGCAAGTTGGGCTCATCAATACATCAGTCCAGAACATATCACAAAATACAGGTTTAGCTAAAACCTACCATCAAGCAGGACTGTCTTACTGAAATTCTTATACTGGGTGCTCATTAAGACACCCCATTCCTCCTACAGCGGGATCAATATAATCTGGCCTAACACCATTTCAAATATCTTGGTAATGCTTAATAGAGAAAAGTATTTTTATTTTACAAATAAACAAAACATCAGTTTAAAAAGCCTCAAGTGTTAGAAGCATTTCAGCCTCTTGATAAATATAACAGATGTCTGTGCAAGCTACAGATACACATTTATTATTACTATAATAATAATAATAATAATAATAATAATAATGGTCATCATCATCATATTTGTGTGACCCTGCATTAGGTCTGCATTTGGGAATGTTCTATTATGTTATCATGCATGCAGTCTCAGAAAACAAGCAAACAAACAAAACAAAACAAAATAAAAATGCAGCAGCAGCAGCCGCAAAGATATCTTTACTTCACACAGTATGTGCTAGGATTAGGGGTTTTCATTTATCGAGTTAATAATGTAGCCTACAGCTTCATCTTGTGATGTGGCGTAATTGGCCTAACAGAGGACAATTCATGTTTAGTACAGTATCAAATGGATTAGCACATGCCTTAACTAAAGACAGAACAAAAAATGTACATTCAAGGCAAATGCCAATGTAACACAGCTAATTTGACACCAAATATAGATTTCAAGTTTCCAGGGCAAAACTCTACCCTCACCACATGACTGCATGCCTCAGTTATCTACGTTATCTACTCTAGAACAAGAGCAATCATTTACTTGGTGTAAACTTGGACAGCTTTAATTTTTTATTTAAAAAAAAGACACTATTTCCTTGAAAAATGTCATTTTGTTTGCTCTAAGAGAGACTTAAGGCACATAGCCAATATTCTAATCTTACCTGCCGTGCATTTACAATCATTTCCTTTTCTCTTTACAATCAATTGATCAGAATATCAATATCTATGAACTCAAATTTGTTTCATAACTCACATTTCCTATTCTGAATAGGTCATGCAATGTTTCATACCTCATTTGCCCATTAATAATTACTTTACATCAATATAGTAATTGCATAAATGAAGTAATCTGAAGGCCCAGACTGCAATGAAGGAATATATTTCACACATATGGAAATAAAGTGCACATTTAAGACATCTTGATAGATCCACTTTTTCAGTGCTTGAATGAACAGCTTCATGTGATCAGATATGTAAATGTGCAGTATCACTCTCAGAAAAAAGGGACTATTCTGTTGCTGGGGTTGTGACCTCAAGGGCATGTCTGCAGTGTTTCTAGTGAGGAAACATTACTGGACCATTATTTACTGCAGTTACATTTTGAAGTTGCACTTATTCCATGTATCCTGATCTTTTTATTTCCTTTAAGCCCATAACAAGGACCAAACATGCGCCCTTACAAAAACCTACTAAGGGCATTGTTGTACCTTTGAGGATACACATTGTTTATACCGTTATGGATAAATGATACCTGTACAGTACCTGACTGTAAGACCTGACTGTCTACCATGGCAGGTTCTAGCTTCTCATAACTCCATCATCTTATAACAGTTAATGAAACCATTTGAAAAGGTCTCATATGAAGCTGCAGGCCTGGACCAGATTCACAATACTATGTGAAACCTTAGCCCAAATCTCTGAGGTGCAGAAAAATGATAATGAAGAAATAAAGTTTATAAACACTACCGAACAATGGTGGTGATAAACCAGCCACAGCTGAGTGTGTTTTGTGCACAATTCTCAGTGGAAATAATAGAGAGTCGACAGAAGTGAAGCTCCTAAGAACCCTCCATTCACGAGGATCCTCTCAGCGCGTGAGGGCCACTCGACTGGGGTCCTTGAGAGAGATCCGGCTGCTTGGGAAAGGAAGGCGGCGGCGAGATGCAGAAGTCAGAATGTGTTTAGAGGAGTGGACAGAGTCAGCGCTGGTCATGCTGAGGAGTGGGTCAGCGCAAAGTTAGGGCGCCAAGACCAGTGCGTAAAAACGAAGACACGGCGCGAGCAAAAAGTGGGGTCCTGTGCTTTTCGCGTCTTTGGATGTTTATTTCTCACTTCCAGAGTCACAAGACGAAGCACCAGGAGCAGAGCACGAGCTCCTTGAGCGTCTTTCTCAGCTCCTGGCTCCGGTAGGCGTAGATGAGGGGGTCTATGAGCGAGTTGCAGATGATGAGGATGAGGAAGAGATTGAAGTGGCTGAAGTAGCACTTGCAGTAGGGGTTGGTGGGGCACGTCAGGATGAGGATGAGGTGCAGGAAGAAGGGCCCCCAGCACACGACGAACACGCCGAGCAGGATGGTAAGCGTGACGGCGCCCTTCATGCTGGTGGCGGCCGCGCGCCGGCTCTTGTGGAGCGCGCGGATGCGGCGCGAGTGCACGCGCGCCAGCACGAACATGTGCAGGTAGAGCGCGGCGGTGAAGACGAGCGCGAGGCCGAAGAAGGTGACGAGGCACGCCACCACGGCGTCGTCCGTGTGGTAGACGATGAAGAGCGAGCTGGACGTGATGCTGGCGAGCCACACGAGCGCGATGACGGCCACGGCGCGCCGCGTGGTCATGATGCTGTGGTAGCGCAGCGCGTAGAAGATGGTGATGTAGCGGTCGGCGGCGATCGTGCACAGGAAGGAGAGCGAGGACACCACGGAGCTGCAGATCATCACGTCGATGACGTTGTCCAGGTGCCGCAGCATGCCCGCCGTCACTGCCAGCACTCCGTGCTCCGTCAGCAGCATGAACATGGTCTCCACCACGTTGCTCACGCTCACCAGCATGTCGGACACGGCCAGGCAGCAGATGAAGTAGTACATGGGGGAATGCAGGTTCCTGTTCTTCACGATGGCCGCCACCACCAGGATGTTCTCCACCAGGCTGACGAGACCCAGTAGGAGGAAAAGCTCCTGCGGGATCATGATCTGCGCGATGCCCGTGGCGTTGCCGTCTCCCGCAGACCCGTTCACCGAGCCATTATCGGAGGCCGGCGGGAGCTGCTCCTGGAACCTCGGGGTGAAGTGGTGGTGTAGCGTGTCGTTCATTGGTCAGGATGGATCGGTGCCAAAGATCTCTCTTTAACAAAGTGCACCAAAGAAAAAAAATCACATTAAACATGAGAACTATGGCTTCCAAACAGGCCTTTGAAGTTTCATTGCAAATGCTGATAACATTTATAACAAATTGGGACATGATCGAGAACAGCTGACCATGCAAAAGATTTTTATTTCTAGAATAAAAGTGTCATTGATATTTCCTGTCGGGTAAAATGTCTCAGTATCTGGGGTGGACAACATTTGATTTTTCTTTTTCCACGTTAAAAAAGGTTGATATTTGTTTTAAAGATGGCATTATAATTCTAATATTATATTATATATGCTATATATTGTTGTTTGTCTTTGTCTTTGTCGTTATTGCTATTTTTATTATTATTGGTGGTGTTGCAAATAATGAACAGTAAACGATAAGACATTGATAAGGGACTCAGACTTTTGGCCCTATTAATGCTCAAATGATACATTTACACAGAGCCAAAGTGACCACCAAATATAATTACACAAACAATAGTGCAATTTAATATAGTTACACCAGAATGAATGCCCATTACAGTATTGCTGTGAAGACCTTGTTTTTTCTTACCTCGGTTTAGAGGTTATTTCCAGCAGCTGGGTTGTTGGGCACCAGCAGAGAGTGTGGCTTCAGAAAAGCGCTCCACTGCAGTCCAGCACTCCTCTAGAACACTCCCGCTCCTGGATAATAGAATTTGCTGGTTTGGTAACCACACAAATTACTTTATTGCATAATGTAGTCCGCATCTAAAATGAAAAAATAAGCCAAGTCTAACGCCGGTGGGTACGAAAGCTCCAAATTAAAATTCTGCATCCTGCATGAGCTGGAGTGGGTCATACCGGTCCGTCCCAAAAGCGCTTTGAAAAACTCAACAGAAATGTCCCACCAGTGGGAGTTAAAGCCAAGACACCGGCCAGCGTGAGTGATGTCCCTCTTAAGAAGAAGAGAACCAAACTCCTCCTTTCTTACAAACCGAGCGCATGACTGAGAGGGGAATCCGTCCTCATGACAGCATCGCAATGAGCTCCTCTCAGAAAATCCACCGTAATGAACTTTTCATTCATCTACATTCATAGAGTTTGCGTGACTGGCACGAGGACACTGCGCAGAAATAACATCTTGTAGCGCAAGTTTTTAGGCCTGACTGATAAACTGCATTAAATAAAAACTAATTAGAAAAAGATCTCCTCCCATCCTCAATCAAGCCCCGCCCCCACTCCACCACCCCCCGCTGTAGGATGGACCATCCTGTACTGGGATTGGCTGCTTCCGATTCCAATTAAGGGGCTGTCAGGAAATGCGTGCGGATGAAGAAATATTTTTCCCATTCAAGGTTTTACAGTCTCTCTAAAAGAGTCTCACCAACTGACCCAAAAACAAACTTTAATGCATTATTTTTGCAAATTAGAGTTAAACTGAAGGCGCCAGTTCATCATCTGTCGGGGGTCAATTTTCCACCAAAGTAGCATGTAGGATACAGCCATCAGTGAGCCACAGGCAACACTATCCAATAGAAAGGGTAAAAATAAATAAATAAATACGAATGAGCTAAAATAATAGTAAGCTGACCACATGCAGAAGGAATGTTTTATTAGTTCTGGATCAGCCATACAGCTATGAAATGTTGAGGCATGGACACCACAAGTGAGGTGTGCTGTGCTTTCTGGCAGCAGGACGTTAACAGCAGATCCTGTAAGTGTCCCGTTAGTCAGGTCCTCCATTCTCCAGTGCATCCCAAAGATTATAGATCACAATAGGATCTGGGGAATTTAGAGATCAAAACCATTAAAAGGCCATTCTAGTATTCTGTGGAAAGGCACCATTGCCCGTTGGTGATATTCCTACCATGAAAGGGTGTATTTGGTCTGCAATAATGTTGCATGTCAAGGTGACAACTAGATAAATGCCAGGCCAAAGGCTTCTAAGGTTTCTAATTAAGCATCCAACATACACACAAACAGTTTAGATGATGTTAAAGTAAGAATGATTTATCAAACTTTTTCCATAGTGAACAGGAGGAACAATCAGTGGCTATGCAGCCCTGTACACAGCATGCTGAAATGCACTATGAGTCAATACACCTTTCTATCATGGCCAGCATTTTTTTTTTTTTGCTTTTTAGCAAATTATGCTTCAATAGCTCTACTGTAGAATTTGACAAGCTGACCTTGACCATGACCTTGACCATCACCTTGTGGCCAGATCAATAGTTTTCCTTCCTGGGACGTCTTCTAGTAGGTTCTATCCACTGCATACTGTGAACACAACACAAGACCTGATATTTTGGATTTCATTTAACAAAGCTATCCAGCCATCACAATTTTGGCCTTTTTCAAAGTTGCAGAAATCCTTAAGCTCTCCCATTTTTCTTGCTTCATAAAGTGACAGTTCACTTGCTGCTTAATATATGTATATTGATACAAACCACAAATCATATTAACAGAATAAGTTTTTCAATCAGCTGTTATTTATGGTTGCCCATTTTAACATAAAAAGGGTTTGTTTTTCATCCACAATGTGAAATGATCAGGTGCAAAGCAGTCATCAGTAAGTTTGAGCAGATTTAATTCAACACAGACATATACACACACACACACGTGAATAACACCCAGTGAGTTCTTGAGAACATTTAGTACCCTTGTATGAATGATCAAGTATGAACCTACAAAACAAATTTAATTATGAACCAAAATATGAACCAAAAATCTGAGAAACATTTGGCAAAGGACTGACAAACGAATACATCCAAATTAATTAATACGATTTTATTATACGGTTACATGAAAAAATCTGGACACTATGATTCTGGAAACAAGCAACTACCAATTAGTTGCTTTTTTGGAATATAAATAAAATAAATAAAAAATAAAAAGCCCTGACATGCTGCTGATATTTTTATTAAGTTAAAAATTAAGAAATTCTATGACTACACTGTGTGCACAATTACAAGGCAATTGAGTATTTTAACCATATGATTATTTTTTGCATATATTTCGATTCCAAGCTGTATAAACCTGAATGCTAACTGGATTTAAGCATATCAGGTGATGTGTATTTGTGTAACGAGGGAGGGTGTGGCCTAAGGAGATCAACACCCTATATCAAGTCATGCATAATTCTTAGGCAGCTTCTTTCTCCTCAGGCAAAATGAGCTAAAAAGAGATATAACTGAAAGTAAAAAATTGTAAAAAGTCTTTCAGAAGGCCATGGGTTCGAATCTCAAACCACAAGGTTGCCTTGAGGTACCCTTTAGCAAGGTACCGTCTCCATCACTGCTCCCCGGGCACTTTAAATAGCTGCCCGCTGCACGTGTGTGGGCTAAAAGCAGAGGTTATAATTTGTTGTGTCCCACTGTGTGCTGTGCTGTGTTTCACAATGACAAATAGTCACTTTCACGTACAAGTACAAGGTGTTCGGAGCTCAGAGACATGGTCATGGTAAGGAAGCCTGAAACCTGAACACCACAGAATAAGACTTATTTTGCTGAAATGTCAAGAATGGAACAAGCAATATCTCAAGACACATTTATCTAAGGTTTAATGGACTAATGAGATAAGAGTAACTCTTGATGGACCAGATGGATGGGCCCATGACTGGATCAGTTACGGGCACAGAGCTCCACTTCCACTCAGACGCCAGCAAGGTGGAGGTGGGGTACTGGTATGGGCTGGTATTATTAAAGATGAGCTAGTTAGACCTAGTGGTTAGGGAGTTGGTACCAGGATCAGAAGACTGTGGGTTCGAATCCTAGGGCCAGTAAATTGTCCTGAGGAACCCTTGAGCAACTGTCCATGTCACTGCTCCTCAGGCACTTTCAATAGCTGCCCCCTGCTGCACGCGTTTGTGTGGGTTAAATGCAGAGGTGTAATTTTGTTGTGGTTCACTGTGTGTTGTGACGTTTACTCACAATGACAGGAATGGTCACTTTCACTTCACTTTACAGGTTGAAGATGGACTCAGAATCATCTCCCAAACCTACTGTGAGATTGAGGCTGTGGTTGCTGCTGCAGAAAAACTGACCTTCAGCAGATCAAGAAACTGACAGACTCCATGAATGGAAGGATTATGAATGTTATTGAAAAGAAGTCTGGCTTTATGAAAGTGAAAGTGCCTCTTTGTCTTTGTTAAATGCTGCACAGCACAACACAATGAGATTCAACCTCTGCGTTTCACCCATACACACACGCGCAGCAGGCGGCAGCTATTGAAAGTACTCCCTGCTTGTGACAGGGTCGGTACCTTGTTCAAGGGTACCTCAGGGCAACCTAATGGTAAAGGAATCAAACAAACAATCTTCCGATCCGGGGCCAACTCCCTAACCACTACCCCACCGCTGCCCCTGCACCCTTATTGGTCACTGATTTGGTCAATGACTTTTGTTGAAATGTTTATTTGTAAATTTTGAGATGAAAATAAAACAAGTGAGATGGGAAAATACTCCCCCCCCCCCATTTAGCTGCAAAATTATGCACACTAATAGTTGCCTAATTGTGCACACACATGTATCCCCTGAGAATGTTCACTCACATTTCCTTTGTAAAATATTCATGTTTCAGGGTTGTAACATTTTTCATTGATTGATAGCGCTGCAACTGTTCCATATTAAAATTAATCCTCAAAATACTCACTCACCTAATAATTGTGCACACAGTGTAGTGAGGACTTACTCTAAGTCAGAAGTAGACGATTTATGCTTATACTCAGCAACTCATGGGTGGCGGTGGTTTAGTGGTAGGGTACTTGCCTATGGACCTATGGCTAAAGAGGTCCCAGGTTCGAATCCCACCTCTGGCACTACCACCACTGGGTCCCTGAGCAAGACCCTTAACCCTGAGTTGCTCCAGGGGGACTGTCCCTGTAATTAGGACATGGAAGTTGCTCTGGATAAGAGCATCTGCTAAATGCTGTAAATGTAAATGTAACTCATATGCACACCTGAAACAAATTAAGTAGATATAACTGAAGTGAAAATGTCAGATTCTCCCTGTGTGTGATTTTCTGTCTGAATTAAATGTTGTGAAGAAGTATACGTTAAGGGACATGGCTAAAATCAGCCAATGTCTGCAGTTCTAAGAAAAACCAAATGTGTGTAAACTGTTCAGGAGCCTGTAAAGCCAAATTCCTCTTTCACTATCAAAGACATTCTGGATGATTTAGCTGATTATTTAGGTATTTAACTTGGAGAAGATGAAATCCCCAAAACGACCAGAGATATCTTAAAGCATTTGTTGATGTGTCGAGGTCATGAAAAAATGACATGGAGTCACACGTCACAAGTGAAATGCAAAGAATCTGCAATCAACTAATTAAACAAATTATTAAGAAAATAAGATTCCTGCTTAGTATATTACATATAAAGCTGAGATTGTGCACGTCGATATTAGTCCTTCATTCTTAGTCATGTGATGCTATAAAGCCAACCCAGAATGATCATGATGTAATTTTCTTATTAATTAGAGGCTACAGTACACTACTTACAGAGTTTATATACAATACTCAGAGTTTAAGGCTTAGATAATGCCCATGTAAATGTCTTTTAATACATAACAAAACTATAGTATCAGAAGACATCTGGTAACTCAGAACCATCAGTCTTTTACAAATCATCTAGTTATGATCATCCTAAATTACACATAAATGCTTTGTGTAAGAAAACAAGAAAAATATATAATCAACTGACTTTGAAATCTTTTTGGTGAAAGTGCTCTAGGCTACAAGTGACATGACCATTACATCATTTTTATCGCATTGGTCATGCATAACATTTATTTCCGTAATATCTCAAGGGAGTATGATGTCTGAGACTAATCTTACTTTCCAGCCCATGAATATTCCCAACTAAGTTAAGGTGGGGGATATTGCCCCTCCACATCCCCCAATAGTGTGTTATGTTCAAATGTAACTTTTATTTCTTTTATTTCTAGTATTACTTTACGTTTTCTAAATGCAAACAGAGACTTTTAAAGGCAAGCATAGTCAAATGCTTGGGTAGTTATCAAACGACGGATTTTTTCCAGGAGAGAAAGAAAACCTTTTGTTTTATACTGTGACCACAGTATTTGGGAAACCACAGTGTGTTTAGCCTTTTTCATGCCTATAAAATTGTTTATTCATTATTAGATGTTAACAGGAAGTGAACCAAAGAAATTTTTCTTGTTAACAGGAATGATAACCATTAATCAATCTTAACATATCCTTGTAAAACAGCATCTACACTGGGCACAAAATGCTGCCAGCATTTCCAAAACACAAAAAAATGAAGAAAGCATATGACTTCTAGTTTCCATTGATAGGTTAGGCCAGCTTGGGATCTGGGATTTGTTTTACTGTTAATATCCCACCACTGTCTGGACCAGACTACGAAAAGCTTGGGGACTTTCATCTTTTTAAACACATTATCTGTTTCAATATGTAAGACTGGATGTAAATCATGGAAATAGAGGGCTTTGTAGAATGCAGAGAAGCCTGAAGGTGCACTTGTTCTAAGTCTCAGAGTGGCGACACCTCACATGAACACTCCTCATGACAGCCAGTAGCTCCAGGTGAATTGGCAAACAAAGCTTGCAGTTCACAGTTATTTTCCCTCCTAACATCTGCAACGCCATTAAATAATCATGTGGCTTCTTGAACAGAAGGGGGGAAAAATGCAGTGGACTGTTGGGCTGCACACTGCTTGTTTTCACTGCTCAATGGGATTTTCTCACGTTCATTACAGACCACTATAGGCTGTAAAGAGGCACTAAGGTCATGGTGAGGGTAAAAAGTTATAAAACTGAAAAAATCATCTGCACATTGAAGAAACAAATAGGAATTAAAACATATCCAAACACAGATTAAAAATCAAACTACGTTTTGGGCTTGCAGCAATCTTAACAACTTGGATTTATAATTATGGCATATTGTCTGGCTAAAACATTCAGCATGTTGATGAATATTATGTGATGCTGGCTCATTTCCTCAGAGGTAAGTCATTTTAGGTGAAGACATTCAGGAACAGCACTCCTTTCTTTGTAGTTTCCCTCTGTGCAAATATCAGAACCATTTTGTTTGCATTTAAAACAGGAATTTAGATTAAAGTTATGCTGTTATCTACGCAATCAGTAAGCAGTACCATTGTGCTATTATGTCATGATACTATCTTCCTCTGGTCAATTAATAAATATAATAAACTATTCAGTTTTAACACTGACCTTCTGATCACTCTGAGGACGCAAAGACAAAAAAAATCATTGTTGAAATACCAAGCTAAAATAATGGTTTTATTCAAAATCACTGTGAAACGGGTAAAATTTGAATGCTTGATAAATGCCTTTCTTTTGATTCGGATCACCAGGAGGTCAGCCAAAGAGCATGATATAAACATGTTGAGTTCTTTTAAGGTCTCAAACCATCAGGGCATCAGCAGTTACACTTGTCAGATAATGATGAGGTTTAATTTTGGAAGGGGATAAGAGATATCATATAATAAACAGCAAAATTTAAGTTAATTCATTAACTTTGAGACTGAGAACTATACATCTTCAATGGGAGATTTCTCTATATCACATTATTTTATACTTTTTTTATACATCATGTTCTCTCTGAATCATTTTGCCTTTCTCCTTAACTCAGGGCCTTTTTCAATCCCATTCCTCTTCATCTCTGTCTGGGTTATCCTCCCTCTGCGGCTCTTGGAACTGAATATTAGCCAGCATGTCCCTCATGGCGACCATCAGGCGATTCACCTCCTGGTTGAGCTCTCGTCCAGCTCGTGCCACTTCCAAGTCATCCTCAGGCCTCTGTCCACCCTGAAACAGTCAATTTCACCTTCAGTTTAACTAACCTCGTCAGTTACATTATAATATGGTTGTGTGCAAAGACATTATAATTTTTTCTATGCATCATGATTTATCTGGGTGTAAAGTATTTTTTTTGCTAATATAACACTAAGCTAGAGGAAAAAAACAAAACAAACTAAAAAAACACCACTGGATTAAAATTAAGTGTTTGATTTACCATTTGCAAACTCCATGTATTTACATCTATCTATTTTCTCATTCTGCTAAGTAAGCCTTTGTTACATTAAGTCAGTCTCTATGTATTACCCTAACAACCCCATTCTATGGCTGTAAAGCACAGAGAAGTCAAGGACCAAATCTGTGTAATTCCAAGATAATTGTCCGAACAAAGATACAAATTACTCCGCTAACATTCCTGTAGTTGTTTAACTGTCACCAAGGTTATTTGAATCTATTCAATGTATATTGTTTTTTAAGTTTTTAATGTTTTAACTGACAAGACAAACTAATCTAACTTCTAAAATCTTCATTGATCATTGCTTGTAGATCATTTGCACAGTACAGTGACAAAGACGACAATCTTGACTGAATTTAAATACATACTAACCATTCTTCAGGAATGGACATGTGAAAAAACATCAATTTTCATGTAGAATGAAGACACAGAAGTGAAAGGCCCAAAATGCACAATGTCTAGTTTATTCAGATTTTATGGTCCATTTTTGAATTTGGATCTAAGATTTAATTTTGGGCTCAATGTCTTTAGTAATTTACACTGATGTTATTTTCCACACTTAAAATGGGTTTTCTTTCATGGAGCTGCTGAGAGTGTTGCCCTTGAGGAACCCACAGACTAAATATCCTAATTTCACCATTTAAGTTATTTACAGGTGCATCTGAAAACTTTGAATGCTGTGAAAAGTGCAATATTTTCCACCAGTTACTCATGAAAGTGAAAGTTATATATTCTAAACTCATTACCGCATTACACCTACAAAAAAATAATAATAAAATGCATTTTTATGAGATATGGCCATAAAAAAAATTAATAAAAAATTTAAAACAAATTAAAATTCTTTTTGAGTCTGAGTAAAATTAGCATAAAAACAATATTATTCCACAATCACGACTGACTACTGACTTGACATTTGTTCAGGAAATCAACACCCTTCTGTTGTGAGGCAACAGAAGGTCACTGCTGAAAAGTCTAGCTGTTCAAAGAGTGTTGTATCAAATCACATACTACTACAATTGTTGCATTCCTAAAATCAAATCACTCCCAAAGCTAAGAGAACGTCAGAAGCGTCTAACCTGGCCTAAGGAGAAAACAAAATGGACTGTTGCTCAGTGATCCAGAGTCCTCCTTTCAGATTAGTAAACGCTGCATTTCATTTGGATTTCAGTTTCTTGGATTCGGAAGAGAGGATGGAATGGTACAGCATCCAAGTCCAGTGGAAAGAGTTCATGGTCTGTGATAATTTGGGGTGCCATGTCATCAGCTGTTGTTGGTCAACTGTGTTTTATCAAGTCCAAAGTTGACACAACTATATACGTGAGGTTAGAGCACTTCATGCTTTCAGCTGCTGACAAGCTTTAAGGAGATGCTGATTACCTTTTCCAGTAACACGAAGCACCTACCCACAGTGTCAAAACTTCAACACAATGGTTTGCTGAATGTGCTGTTACTGTGCTTGAGTGAACAACCAACACACCTGACCTGAACCTCTTTGACAGTCTATGGGTATAGTAAGGAGAAGGAGGAAAAACCCAACAGAAAAAAAAAAAACAAAAACAGATGATAAAGCTGATATAAAAGCAACATGGTCTTCAGTAACAGCAGTGTCACAAGGTGATCACATTCATGTCCCTATACAATGATGCAGTATTTGTTTTAAAACATTGGTGGGTTCTTCTACCAAAGAAGTATGAACTAAGCTGACCTGACTGTTGTTTAGTTTAAGGCCAGCCCAAGCTTTCCTAAATATCTTACTTGTTCATTTACTAAAATAAGTAAAGGTTAGGTGTATACTTTACTGAGCAAGCAGTGGTCAGAGGAATATCACTGTTACCATGGGAGTATGGGTCCTCAAAAAAAAAAAAAAAAACCTTAAACAAAGATTAAAAATGTTACAGAGGCAAACCATTTTACCCCTTAATGTCTTCTGTTAAATGTTACATTAAAATTAATGTAGGATTTAACAAATCACATGGTGACTTGTGATGGCGATGCTCATGTAAACTCACTTGAAACTTGCTAGTCAAGTTTAACACAACAGCTGTAAAACTAGGTTAGCAGTTAAGAAGAGTGAAAAATAGCTGCTATAACAATCAGACAGCCTCCTCTGTTGGCCAAAACAAGCACAACGTGAGACTCCTGCCTGAAATTTCCAGCCTATTTAATTCACTGGAATGTGGACATTTTCAGGGACAGCCAGTGACAGGCTGCCAAAAATGGGGATTATCCACAGAAAACGGGGACGTTCAGTCTCCTAACTATGAGAGTGACCTGTCTCTGCCCTCTGTGTCAGTCTGGCAATTAGGTCTAAGCAATGGTACAATTAATTACATTTGTTAAATTTTCATTTTTATCAAATTTGTTTGGGAGACGAAAAGGTTTTATTAATTTTTCTCAGCTGAGCAAACATTAAAGACAAAAAATTATAAAACATATGAATATTGTTGATATTCACAAAGGTATTTAGCCACAGCTTTAAAATCTGTGAATTATTTACATCACAAGGTTCTTGATAAAGATCTCGATCTCTGGCAATTTTGCTGCACCTTTTCATTGGATAATTCAGGGATTCTGATTTTGAATTGAAAATTGTCCTGGCATTTAAATGAAAGAAGTTTCTGAAACATCACTCTGTTGATACCATCATCGATAAAGATGAGAGCCAATTCCACTGGAAGTCGTACACACCCAAGTTAATATGGTATCTCGTGCTCAGGGCAATTTGCAATGAATCTCTTTCTATTTTTTCTTTCCATCCTACTGATCAAGAGATATCTTCAAATCATTTATTCCACAATGCTACTGTTATCTTAAGAGTTTTGGTCATAGCTCTAATGATTTATCTGGCATCAGCTGCTGTGGTTGTCCTTGAAACACCCTGTCACTGAAAAAGGTTCCCCCCCCAACCTTTTCCATTTTATTAATATTTTTGATTTAGCAAATTTGGCAAATCCTGATTGCAAAAGTTTTAACTGAGGTATGCATTCATACCTTGTTAGTGCATTAGTAAGGCAAGCTAAGCAAGTTGTAGGGGCAGTGGTGGCCTAGTGGCTAGGGACTAGGCCCCGGATCGGAAGATTGTGGGTTGGATTCCCCTCACCAGTAGTTTGCCCTGAAGTACCATTGAGCAAGGTACTGCCCCCGTCACTGCTCCCTGGGCGCTTTCAATAGCTACCCATACCTGCACGTGTGTATGGGTGAAACGTAAAGGTTGAAATTTATTGTGCTGTGCTGTGTTGTTGCCCTTCTAAGCCAACGGATTTCTGTTTGTAGTAACAGGTTACCATATTCAGCTGGCAATAGAGTTCAATCTTTATATCATCAGACCAGATAATTTTGGTCTGATGGTCTGAAAGTCCTTCAGGTGGCTTTTGGCAAACTCCAGGTGTGCTGTCATGTGCCCTATACTGAGGAGTAGCTTCCATCTGGCCATGCTACCATAGAGGCCGAATTGGTGGAGTGCTGCAGAAATAGATGTCCTTCTGGAAGGTTGTCCTCTCTCCACAGAGCGATACTATATATAGCTCTGTCATAGTAACCATTGGTTCTTAGTCACCTCCCTGAGTAAGGCCCATCAAACCCGATTGCTCAGAATGGCTGGCTGGCCAGCTCTAGGAAGAGTTCTGTTTGTTCCAAACCTTTTCCGATGATGGAGGCCAGTGTGTTCACTGGAACCGGTGTTGCAGCAATTTATCGGTAACCTTCCCCAGATCTGTGCCTTGATACAATCTTGTCTCTGAGGTCTACAGACCTTGGACTTCATGGTTTGGATTGTGCTCTGACATACACTGTCAAAAAATGGGACCTTATATAGAAAGGCGTGTGCCTTTCCAAATCATGTCCAATCAACTGAATTTAGATCAGTGGAAATAGGATCCACCTGAGCTCTTTTTCTTTTTTCTTTTTTTTATTATCATTAAGATTTTTTATTTTATTTTAATTATGGAGTTATGGATATTGCATGGATAATTTTGAGGTAAAATGAATTTGATACATTTTGGAATAAAGCTGTAACATCATAAACTGTGGAAGAAGTGGTGCGCTGTGAACACTTTTTGCATGCACTGTATGATCTTCATTACAGGAGTCATCACAAGATCAAAGCCAGTCAATTTTGCAAATATCGTCGGCTGATAAATGTTGCAGTGGCACTGTAGAAATTTGGTGAGGCTGTGCCATCTTTGCATTGTGCAATGAAGCCTGCATGTCATGCTGTCATGCCAGGAGCCCCGTCTGTAGTCACAGACACCAGCTTTTCCAATGGTACCATTTTTCTCCACAAAGAACCTCTTCACCATGTTGTAGTCAACTCATTGTTGTCTGCTATTTGCCCTTAGCTGCGTTTAATTTTGCTGCCTGTAGTGCACTGCCAGGTAGGCAGTGAGAATGGAAGGTTTTAAGACACATACTGAAATGTCTCTCTGCATTGTGCCTCTTTCCTGTTGCTACAGTCACCCCAACAACAAGACATATACACTTTCTTTCATGTTAAGCTCTTTTCTGCCATTTTTATCTTCTTTTATCTAAAATCTGCATCTAGCTCTTAGTTGCACCTGCTTTCTTGTCTCAAAGAGTGAGATGGAGGATTGTCTTGCACACAGCACTGAAATCTGACCCAGGACAAGGTCAGTCTTGATATATACATAAAATATTTTTGTCTTTAAAATTTTGTATTCAATAACACCATTTTCAAATCAACATTAATGCAAGTGTAATTGATTAAAAAAACAATAGCAACAAAATTAAATGCAATTTTAAGAGCTCCACGGTGACTAGTGCTACATTTAGAACATGCCCTGCGAGTGACTCACGCGGGCGAACAAATACTCCAAGACACTGTGTTTGCTATCTCTGATCTTTTAAAAAAATAAATAAATAAAAAATCTCTCTCTGAGCATCTCCAAAAGTGGTCAAATTTAGTTTCAGAAAATTAAACAGCTTTTTAAAACCTTTCAAACCATGTTATGAATCATTCATCTTAATATGTGTTTATGTATGAACTCAATAGGCAACAAAAACAAAATTTAATGTTTTTAATTCTGTTTGAGCACATGGCTTAATTGATATATAATGCACTACTTACAGAAACCCAAAAGGAACATGATCTCAGGAAATAACTTCCTGTAAAGTGTGGATGTGAGCATTGAAAAAGTGTATAGTCAATATTTTGTCAGTTTTCATTCCTTAATCTGAGAGAGAGTGGCCTTATTATCACACTCAAGGGGAAGAATCCACTCACCTGCAAGTTGAAGTTTGGTAGGAGGGATCGGAACAAGAGAGACAGGGTGCTCTCATTTGAGGCTCTTGCATTCTGCCTACAAATATTTTGACAAAAAAACATTTTTTTATTGTATTTGTGTATGTTCAACTTGCATTGTGGACCATGTGTTGCAGCATTAAAAACCAGATACTGAAACATAAATAAAACAAATGTTAAGTCTGGGTCAGACTACACAAAAAACCAGGAGCAAATTCCACGACTTCTCTTCTGTGAAGACCCATTTGTTGCCACTGTCATCTACTTAAAAATACCTATTTATCTCCCAAAGCTCTTACTTAGCTCATTAGCAACCATCACAAGACCTTCACACACACACATACACACACACACACACACACACACACAACTAAGAAAGAGGTCTAAACTAGCCTAATAATCATTGCATGACTGTTGTTTAACACAAGCAAAGAGATTAAGTGAACATAGAAAAGCATCAAGAAGTGAGTGTTTGCATGTGTGTGCGCGCATGTGTTAATGCATGTGATTTTAACCTAGAGTGGATTATGCAAGGCCAGGGTAAAGCAATCAGACCTTTTAAGAATGGCATCACCCCATTACAATAAAACTCTGAGCTGAGTCCAGGCTCTAGATTAACCTCAATACCTTAAAAAATATCTTAAGTTTATTTATTTACAACAAAATTATTCATTACAAAAGAGAGCTGGAAAGTAAAGTACCTCTCTGGTCTGGTGTAAGACATAATAGAGTCCAGAGGTGGAAGGGGGTCATAACTCATCACTGGCTGTGTGGTCACTTCCTGTGAGAAACAATGCAAAAAATCTAAACACTGGGTGGAACAATGCTGAAGTAAACTATCAATTAATATACTATGTAAAATATGGCCAATAGTTATGACGACTCTCCTCATTATTGTTTAACAAATAAAATCTAGCACATAGCTGTGTATCTTCTTAGACAAACACTGCCAGAAATAAGGGTCAATGTGAAGAGTTCAGACACTATAAAGACAGCACTGTCATACCATGACACCAGTCACAAATCAGACATATTTCAAAATGGTGTGAAAAGCTTTCTCGACATATTAATGGTTGTAGAACAGGTTGTCTTATAATGTGTGTATATTTACACTGACAATACATTAGGTTAATGTATTTAACAAATACATACATTGAGTAAGTGCTAATTTAGTCATAATGACCAAACCTGAAACAGAACATGGGTAAATCAGGTTTAAAAATCATCTAAGTTCAGCTGTGCAATGTTCCTCACCAGAGGCAGAGTAGAAGTGGCTTCTTTAATCTCAGACAGTAACACATGCCTATGGATGTTTCTTGGAGCACTCTGATAACGCTGTTTTCTCCTGGCCATGAGAGAGCAAAAATACACACATTAATATGCATCTACAAGTGCACTCAGTGCGAAGTATCAAATGAAAAGAACTGGGGCTAGCCTTAAGCGCCATGTGGCCTCATTGATGCCTGGTTTATAAATAGCAGAAAATGTAAAAAAATGATTTGCACTCATTCAAAGACCTTATGTTCACTTTTTCCTCTTCACACATGGATCATAATGTTATTATATGATTACCTAAAGCAACGCTTTGCAAAACATCTCCTGAAGGCTTCTTTTTTGAGGCAATAGTTTTTAGCAGTAAATGAAGCTTAAAGTTTAGTGACACACACACACACTGAAAAGTAAGCAGTGATATTTTTTCCCTGTGTAAACCATCATACACACATATAAACCCATACACACAGCATGAGCAGGAGCAGAAACTGTTTTTTAATGAGCGTCATAGCATTTAGGTGCTATTCTCATGATTAATCTAACTGCCAAAATGCAGAGGGTCATCTGTAAAGTCCCCTCGGCTTCAAAGAAAAGAATCTCAACGTCACTCATGCTAGAGAACTCCATGCAGCAATGAGGGACCAAGTCATATTACATATTAAAGCCCTTGTAGACTAATTCCTTTAGTTTTATGTAATCCAGCAAACTTTTGCATATTAATTCAACTCTAGTATACTAAACTACACTCTAAGTCTTACCAAAAACTTTCAACTGGGCATGACTCTGAAATGACATTTTCAATCTGAATATTCTATGCAGCTTTCATGTGAGAGCAAGTTGGACTACTAACAGTTTAAAATACAAAGACAGAACAGAGAACTTGAGAGGCAGGGCAGTGTGTCCTCTCTCGTCAGATGACTCTTGTTTAGCTACGATGAATACCGGAGACACACTCATCAGTGTCCGATTTGTATACATGTTTCAGAGTAATGCAATGTAGGTCAATTATAGATAAATAGAACAATATGAAAATGTTGTCCTAAATGCTTCAGATACTTTGATCTGTTCCACTGCATGATTTATCAAGTTTTGTGGTTTACATTTTATTTCTCTGGTTTAGTTTAAGTCAAAAATCATGAACAGGTTTACTTGGCCTGAAACAATATTTAGGTAGGTGGTATGCCAAAGTAGCATCCGAATGAATGCCAGCATTCAAGGTTTCCCTGCAGATAACTGTCCAGAGCATGATACTGCCTCCACTATTTTCAGCATATTGAGCTATAGTAGCTCTTCTTTGGGATAAAAACAGAAGGGCCAAGTTTCACTCCACACACACACAGCTTTGGGTGCCCATGTCCTTCTTAAGACCACTTTTTGCTGGTATTAACCACTGCATCCCCCACATGACCTGCTGTTATAGAGATGCTCTGAACCATCTTTTTAGGTGTAACTGTTCTGCCCTTATCAAAATTGCTAAGATCCTTTTGCTTGATTGTTTTCTCTGCTTTGGATACATTGAATTCAATAACTATTTGGTTGTTGTGTAATACTTTGTACCTGATTGGTGAATTCATCCCATTTTCCTGTTTAATCGAGTACCTGTGTAAGCCCTACAGTTTTAACTATTTTTAATAGTAATAGTAAAAGAATTTATGGGGGCTGTGACACTAAATTCTCTCTTACTTCTTCTGGCAGTCCTCCACAAAAGGATCCTTTAAGTCAACCCTTTGCAACACCTCTCGAACATTGCCCTCCATCCAGAGTATTACCCCAGGCTCCTTCCACATGTTGTGACAGCGGCCCACATAAAGACCCTCCAGCTCTGTCAGAGCTGGAGGCTGCCTGAGAAAGAAGGATTACCGTTTAATTCAATCTAAACGCATATGTCAAAAACAAAAAGAGGAGCATTCAGACAAAGCAGTCAGTAACAGTTACCCTAAGCGGCTTTTGGGCCCAAAGAAAACATGGGAAGACACAGCTGCATCAGGCTGGACTGTGCACAGCTCTAACAAAGGCATCAAAACTGTAACACAAAGACATGAAGACAAATCATAGTTGGAAACTACAGCTGTTAAAGGTTAGTTTCGTGTTTGACAGTTAGAGGTGCACATCCGGATTTCAGTCAAGGTTAGAAAGTCAGACTCGGGTGCCTCAGGGAGAGTTAGTACACCCTCGACTCCAGTTGTAGAGCCCTCAAAGTCCTGCAAGGTTCTGTCTTAAGTCTCCTACTTTTCAAACTATACATGCTCTCTCTGGGTTCAGTTATTCGTAAACATGGAATCAGCTTCCCCTATTACGCTAATTTAATGCTAGACTTTGCTAATTTTACAGTTAACAGTCACAATTGACTCTGATCTATCTCTAGATACACAAATTGGAAATGTTACTAAAATAGCTTTTCTTCACCTTAGAAACACTGCTGAACTTTAAGCGCATTCACACTAAATGATGCAGAAATATGAATACATGCTTTTATCACCTCAAGACTAGATTATTCTAATGCCCTGCTGTCAGGATGTTCTAGTAAAAATTTTATATCCTCTCAATCTAACCGACCATCATCAGATTCCTCTCCCCACCTGAACTCCAGATCAACATCATCATACTGGATCATCTGTATGAGCCACTGCCACTATTAGTAAAAGCTCCAACCAAACAGAACAACCACCTCTTTGTTATCTGGTGTCGACCAGAGGAGGATAGGTTCCTCATTTGAGTCTTGGTTTCTCACAAGGTTTCTTGCTCCTGTTTTAGGGAGTTGCCTCTGTCGTCCCTGGCTTACTCACTTGAGGCTCGGACCCTGACTCCGTAAAGCTGCTTTGTGACAACAGTTGTAAACAGTGGTATATAAATCAACTGACGATGTGACACACACACACACACACACACACACACACACACACACACACACACACACACACAAGCATGTGAATAAAAGGTCTGTGATTTAGCACGAAAGTCTCTAAAAATAAGAACATTTGATCAAAAGTGGTCCTATCTATAGACACAAGTTGCCAGGTTCTGTCACTGCTAACAAGCTAATGAGAGACAGCACAGCCAAATCCCTTAATGCACTCAAGGTTTAGTTTCTCAGACATTTCACTGCTACTTAAAGCTAAGAGTCAGTATCCTTTGTGATTGTGTGTGTGCATCTATATAAAATGATTCTTACCCCCTGGGAACATGATAAGTGCATCCTGCAGCATTGTGTCTGATTTGAGTTTCATGCGTTGGCTTTCCTCAGGTGTAGTTTCTTCCTGCTGACTAAGGTGATATAAAGCCAGTGCAACTGAGAAGGCAAAGTTAGGTAACTGCGACAAGTTCCGATGAACCTAAACCAACAGACAACACTAAATTATTAAACAAACACACAAAAAAACGTCAGTATATCATGCTGACCTTTCAGCTGTACAAAGAAGCAAGAGTTAAACAGTAGCAATATGATATTTACAGAACAAATAATTTAGAGTGCACTTTGATAAGTTTTTATAAAATTTAAGTTATAAATTATTATAATATCACTACTGTTTTTTTTTTGTTTTTTTTTACAGGCTATAAGAGGAGTAATGAAATGAAGAGTCAGTGTTAAATAACTGTAGTACACGGATAGGCCTTCTCACCTCCCACTCCTCATAAAGTCGGATGAGGAACGCATACTCCCGACAGCGTAGAGACAGGAAATCAATCAGCAGAAGCATGCACAGAGGATCATTATCTGGGTCCAAACTACACACACACACACACACACACACGTACATGGTACATTCATATTGCATTCTGAAGCAATCTCTTTCTGGTAAGTGAGTATCAGAAATGAGAACAGTACTGAAGAGCAGTAGAAGTTGTTGCCTGGTCTAATTATCTTTTTCTTTTTCCAGCCACATCAGCTGAACAGCAGGGTGCACACGCACGCACACACGCACACACACGCACACACACATGCACGCACACACACACACATTTATCTATTATATGTGTCTGGGGCATTACACATAAGAGCTTATAATGATAAAATGCGTATTTTACTTTGTACAGCGGTAGCTGGGGTGAGAAACACATAGTACTGTCTACCTGAGAATAACTTTGCAGTACTCCAAAGCAGTGCGAGGACATCCTCTTTTTTCCAGAAACATCATGTGCTTGTAAACTGCCAAATAAAAGGATCTGCACAGGAAAGAGAAGGATGAAAACTGCTTATTACTAAAACTACTGTTTCACCTGAAGTAACAGTGAAAATGTTCAAATAAGAACCCTGATGTATCCAGATTTGAGTTAAGGGCATGATTTTAAATCCATCAACTAACCATTCATCAGTGTGTTGCTAAACACAAGAGAGGAGCAGGTTAGCATTAGTAGAAGACAAATGACTGACACTGGAAAGACACAAAAAATTAAATCACTAAAACTTGAGTTGAGCCACATTAGCAGGCCTAAGAAGCTACAAACCACAGTAAAAGCTAACTGATAGTTGTTAGGAGGAAAAAATAACTCCTTTCTGACAGTACAATTCATCAAGTGAACAATGTTGGTCTTTTAGTCTTGCCTAAAATGTTTAGGCAACAATGTATTTTAGTCTTGTCTAAAAGTTAAAATTCATGGTTGGATGTCCTAGCATGTAAGTCTAAATACACACAAAAATAGTTCATTGAACACATATCAACCTTTTGACATGACCATCTTAGTATCTAAATCCCATTACACATCTGTGAGCTGAGCTGAATATAAGAATTCAAATTATGATTTGGGTAAAACTATGTAATTGCATTTCACCAAGATTTTGTAATTTGTTCATATATTGTATTAAATTTAATTTTTTATTTTTGTTTATCCAACACGGTTTTATTCTGACAAAAAGTCATATTTTCAGTCTTGAGCACTTAATGTGTTGTGCCAGAATATCTGTTCAGAATTGCTGCATTTTATATTAAATCAAACTCACCTGATAAGAAAATTTAGGAGAATACAGGATATCAGAAAAACTGCACTTTTAGATTGTGATTTAAATAATGAAAAATGATTAACTGTTGATGCCTAATTTCAAAATATTTACAACAGAAACCTATAAAAAAATTGTGACTTAAAAGATTTTTTTCTATTAATTTTTTTCTATTTTTTCTATTAATTTATAATAGTTTCTCTATTTATATATTTTCTCTATTTATATATTGTATATAGAATTCATATATAATTAAAACATTATCAATATTTCATTTTACACGATCATGTTATAAACATATAAATATTTTAAGATTTTAATGGATGACTATGACATTGTTAAAGACAATCAGCTCAAATAACACTATTTACTCAGATCACTCTTCCTGGTGATGAGAATGAATGTGCAGTGGTTGAAGATTGAGGCGCAGTACTAACCTGTTCTCTTGTCTGCGGTAATCCAACCTGCTGGTACTGGAGGTCAGGCTGAACACAGGATGGAATGCACACTCAAAGCTGTACAAAGCCCTCTCTGAAAAGTGAACACACAAATACAAACATATGTACAATCCATGCTGAGAGAAAATATCCAAAAACAGAAAACAAGCAAATCAAAATATAATTTGAACACACAGCATACCATTTATCTAAAACGGTTCCTAAACGAGCATCGTTTTTTCCTTCCCAAAGGATTTTTTAAAAACTTTAAATTTGCACACCATTAAGGAAAAATCACCCCGCCAATAAACCAACGAATAAATGAATCGCTTTATAAATCACTAAATTCATGTGTGGTTTATTTAATATATTGAAAGATGACACATTTTACAGGCACAGATAAAAACAGTTTGCACAGCGGATTTTTTACACTGTTAAATACTGAGGTTTATTTCATTCAGCAGTCACTATTAGATAGGCCCATGGTAAAACAATAAGTGAAGTGAAAGTGAAAGTGATTGTGAGCACGCAGCACAGCTCTATTGGTCCGGGATACAACCTTCCAATCCTGGGACCTATTCCCTAACCACTAGGCCACCACAGCCCCAAAGAGCATAGAGGTATGGGACTACATGGATGCAGTGAATATTTAGGACTAACCTTTCCATGTAAGCTTTAATAAATACTACTCTTTTGGCCATTGAAAATGCTTTGGGGAAATGGTATGACTGTTGCAAGGAATAGTGTGACTAGTATAGACTTTTAGCTAGTACATAACTTATATAAACTTGAAGAATCTTTGAATTTGGGTGTTTCTACTTTTTATATAGAGAGACAGATTTGGAAACAGCACAGGCTCCACAGGTTAACTTCTGCTCACTATTTCATTGACCCAACTGACGCAGAAGGTTGAACTCCCACCACATTATTTAATAAAATAGATTTTTAGGAAAATGGTTGCATTTTGATGTCACAAAGTTTCCAAAAATTAACTATGTGGTACCCCCTTATCTAAGAACTACTGTAAAATCCAGTATTAGCAGGGAACAGGAGATAGGGATGCTATGAATGAATTAAACATCAGTGCAATCACCAAAAATGGAGCACAAGATTTTATGTTCATCATTCAAAAAAAGTAATTTCTAAAAGTTAAAATGTGTTAGTAATTATGAAAGACAAGGAAGTTATCTTTAACTGTGCTAGTATGAAAAAAAATGACTGAAGAAAAAAAGCAGCTTATCTTTTTAATAAAGCTTGAGATATAAATGCACATGGGGTTTTCTTAATGTGATGATTTTAGCTCAAGTCATGAATGGTGCTGTGCACCAAGTCAAGCTAGTACCACTTGATAGAAGCTGACTCCAATTTAAATGTATACAAAGATAAAATCAGCAACATAACACACATTTCAACAGAGAATCTCAATGCCTCCTTCTAGTGGCTGAAACATAAATAGCACATCATACCATCAGAAAACTCTTGGAAAATCTGTTCAAAGCAAACTTCACACTATACAATTTTAGCCCTGATTTTCTTTTCTTTTCCCCAACAGTTAAAAATAAATAAATAAAGTTAAAAAAAAAAAAAAAAAAAAGTTACAGATTGAGTATTGTAAATGAAATGTATTAATTAAATAAGAATGGAAAATATATTTGCAGGGGAAATCCAGAAAAAAGTTAGTATTTTTTACTTTCATTTCCATATGTTTTCCCTTATGTTACTTGTTTAGCTGGAAAACAGCAATTGGACTGCTTGAATTTTGTTGACATCAATTTCACAGTACAGTCATCAAACAGCTCCAAAGGTCAGGTACTAAGTTATGTACATGCAAAGTCTTAAAAGACTTAAAATCACATTATAGAAGCGTTAATTCAATAACATGAATTAAGGCTGCAGTCAATTTTGAGTACCTCCAAAGCAAAATACAAAGAAACTGAACAAAAGAGATTCTCTTACATAAATGAAAAAAGGTCAAAGAGTTCACTTATAGACTGAATGATATAACACTGTGAAGAGGGTCAAAGAAATGTTACCACTTGCTCCCTTTCAATAGGTTTTCCCTGAAAGACACATCAGTAATTGGAACAGAAGCTTAATCTTATTTGATATGTAACTGCTTTGCTCCAGCCTCTGCAGCTGCATTGTAAACCAATAACAAATTATATCTGAACAGAGTGAGCACTTGATCTGAATTTTGGGGTGGTGGAGGGGGCATATCAGTTATCGCAATTATGTGGAGATATAATGAGCAGGGTTTGTGCGTTTTCAAAATATCAGGAAACACTAAAAGGTCAGATGAGTCCATCATAGCTTGGTGAATAACCCTGAATAAAGCTTGAACTCTTAGATGCTTACAACTATCACTGTTGTTTTGTTTAAATGTTGAGACAAAATAATACAATACAAATATGTAGGAATTATATTTACATTTCAGTAAAATTCTGTAGCAACTAATTATTCTTCCTTTCTGGTCAATGGGTGACAAAACAGAAAACTTGAAAGAAGTCAAGAAAAAAAGAATAAACTGCAAAATACATAACAAAATACACTTTTTTAATCCAAAGGTTGTAGAAACCTAGTCATTAAACAGCTCTTCTGAGATAAAGGGTATTAAAATGGAAGCTGTCCACCCTTCGCTGCAGTGAGCTTCTGCTCTTCTTGGATGACTTTTTACTAGATTGGAAAATTGGTCTAATTTTTTTTTTTTTTTTGCACTCAGCCACAAGACCCAAGAGATGTTAGGTCCTGATGCTTGATGATCTATTCTGGATAATAAAGGCTGCTCCAGTTTATCCCAAAGATTGGATGATGCTCAATTGCTCTATTGATTGCAGTTCCGCTCTTCCACAGCCCGATAGTTTGCAGACACCTGAGTTTGGCAATCTCACAGCAGATGGATTTTTAAAAGCTATGCCGTTTGAAATAACTAACTTACCAATCAAGTCCCTGGCAGTTTCTTGGTCCTCTTGGATGCGACAGACATCAGAAAGTTGCAGTAGTGAGTCAACGTGGTAGGGATTAAGCTGCAGTAGTACCTGTTCACACACAGGAGGTTAATAATGGTCAAGTGTTTGAACAAGTGTATGAAGTGTGTAGATGTTCTAACATCTTGATTCAACAAATTTTAAGTTAGTAATGTGAAAACACAAGCACTGAGTTTTGTAACTAAGGTGTGCTTTATTTACCACGATGTTATTAGGATCCATGGATTCCAGGGCATCAAAGAACTTGAACTGCACCAGCTGGTAATCGCGGCTGTGGTCAAACATAAAGAACTGTTGTCCATCTCTGGACTCCAGTAAGCTCATAGAGATGCCTTAGGGAGAAAGAGAAGTGAAAGTTAGGTTATTATAATAATGCCATATAATAGAGCCATGAATGTTATATTAATGCCATACAGTATATTAAATATAGTACAGTATGTCACACACACATTTTTTTTTTTTACACATTCACACATCAGTGGAACTCATCTCAAACACACCTGTTCGGCTATACCGAGGCCAAGTGTCTTTTGGTGTGGTCATCCATGTGCTGCGGCGAAACTGTCTCTGTCTTTGTCTTGGCCTTGGTACAAAATAAATAACAGAAATATTCATATGCAAATAAGTCACAAAGCAGAATGGCTACTTCATAGAACAAAGCACAAAAAAAAAACAAAAAACAAAAAAAAACAACCAACTTTTGGTCTCCCAAAACAGCCCGAGCTCCAAAATATCTCTTTAGTTCATTCTCAGGATTCAGATTCCTAAAAGACAAAAAAGGCAAAACTAAAAATCAAATGATGACTGATAAAAGTAAACTTCTGATTTACAGCCAATTAAGTGTAAAATCCTAAGTACACATTTTTCTAAGCAAAAACAACCTGTGTTCTACATAAAGCACAGGTTTATTGCTTGGGACCCCACTGTCCTCAGTCTGGTGTGACAAGCCATTGGTCTTTTCTAAGGTGTCCAACAATGCATCTATGTCATCCCCAACATCCAACTCCTCCTATAAACACAAACACAAAATGAAGATATTGTGAGATGAGAAATGCACAAATAGTGTGAACAGAGTTCATATTTTTAATTAATATGCAACATAATCATACCTGCACATCACCAGCAGAAGCCTTTTTTTTCTTCTTCTTCTTTTTCTTTTTTTTCTTAGCACAGTCCGACTACATGAAAAGAAAAGCATTTCAAAGATTGAGTGTTTCAAATTAAACAATAGGATCTTTTCTCTGAAAAGAGAGGAACACATCTGTTCCTTATGTTTAATTAGGGATATACAATCAAACCAAAATCAGGGACAGGGCACATAAACATTAGACCCAGGTTTACAAGTGTCTGACAATTCCAAACACTATTTTATCCATTTACTGTGTTCTTGAAGAGAACAGCATTTAGTTGGAAAAGCTCAAATTCACTGGCACAGAATTATGGGGCTTACCAACTTCCTGGAATGCTCCTGAAATTCAGCACTGACCTCTACAGTGCGGAACAGTAGACTAGTGTTAAGGGACTAGGCACCATGACTGGAAGGTTGTAGGGTTAGGGTTCATGTCCCAGTCCACTACTCCCCAGGTGCTGGATATGGCTGTCCAGTGCTCCACTGTGTGTGTGATGTGTTGAACGCAGGGGCTGTCGGGGACAGCACTTTGCACAGGGGTTCCTCAGGGTAACCTACTGGTCTGGGACTCAAACCCATGACTTTCTGATCATGGCGTCAAGTGTCTAACCATCAGTGGAAGAAAACCAATTTCCTGATCATGGGATCTCCACCTTCCAGGTGTGTGAGTAACCCAGATGGACCATTCTTACACACTGTATGCACTTTCCTGCCAGAAAAATCCGTATTTATAAACGGCTCTGAATTCATGTAACTCCGAATTCATTTAATTATGACGTTTCGCAACTGCCACTCCAGATGTTCTTCACAAAGTAACCAAAGGACCTTTCTAAAGAAAACCATTCAGGCAGAAACCTTGGTGTCCTCGGTCTGGAGTGGACAGTCTTGCTGTTGTATTCGGGGGCTGAGCTGCTTCTCCTCCACACTTCTTTTTCCAGCGGAAACTCCCTCCTCGTCGGTGGGAAGAGCGTCCGCCTCGCTGTCCGCGTCGCCGATCTGTAAGGTGACAAAGGGCACAGCTGGAGTCTTATCACCTCGTTAAAGGGCCGAGATTACAATCTGGCATTTTCAGACCTAAAACAGCCTCTAACCAGCTCGAAGATGTTGCAGAGCTCTTTCTGGGGTTTGCTCTTCTTGGCTCTCCGGCTGCTGCTGCTCGCTCTGTCCGCCTGCTCCTGCTCCTGCTCCTGCTCCTGCTGCTGCTGCTCGTCCTCCGCCTCCGCCGCCGCCGCCGCCTCTTCAGGACTCAGGTTCAGCTCTTCGAGGTCTAAATCCTCCTGGACCCGCTGTTTTCCCTTTAGTCTGCGGAGCGCCCGGGTTGACATGTTCAGAGAGGCGGCGGTGTGAAGGGGCCGACATGGGAAATCAGCATAACCAACAGAACCACAACACAGCAACACAGGCTCTGATTGGACACTTGAGCGGAACCGCTTTGACTTTAACTGGAAGTACTGTAAACGAAATAAAGTCAATTGTTTACTTTAGTGAAGAACTGCAAAGCGTCCACATATTTTTACCCAGGGTTCTCTTCTCCATAACCTGCTTCACAATATCGCGTGTACCTTAAGCACTAAGCACCATGGGAAATCTAAACGCCTTCTACAAAGTACGGGACCGCTATATTAAACTTTTAGGAGCTCATTTTTAGTTCTCTTTAGTTCTCATCCTGCACATTATTCCGAAAAGGCTGTAGTTTTTAATTTGCTATATATATTGTTATCTAAAAGAGAAAATTCTAAAAAAAAATACTTTTACATTTTCTATTGAGTTCATCAGTTTCGCTTATATTATTTATTTCTGGCTTTGAACTGAATATAAACTTTGGGGTATATAAAGGTTATATGTTTTCCACATAAAACATAATCCCGTTTATAATAATTCGCTGAAAAATAAAGACTCTTAATTTGAAAAAATAAATATATTAAAAATAAATGTTGACCACAGACACTAAGGGGGTCAATGCTGTCCAATGGAAAAAAAAACCTTATGCATGAAATAGATAACAAATGAGTGGGATTAAACTTTCCGGAAAACTTTTCTGAGTTTCTCCAACACTGAACCAATATATTTAATTTAGTTTTTTTTTTTTTTTTTTGTACTTCAACGCTCATTATCAGCACCTCCTGTTTTATGTATGGTTTATATTTTTGCAGTTCCTGTTAAATATGTCATCAGATTTTGACCACCAGGAGGCGCTTGCCAAATAAAAGTTTTGTCCGAGTAAATAAAATGTAAACTATAACGTTGTCTCTTGGAAATGGTCAGATGATAATGTTCCAGTTTTGGTGTGTGACTAAAACTAATTTTATGGGTTAATAATAAACCAGTTCAAATACCTTGATCGTTGTTACTCAAGTAATGTCAACGCTTGTATTAAGAGAAGTGCACTGATGTAGGATCAGTTCCTGTCAGTAAGGACATTATAAATAAGAGAAGAAACTGTTCCTAGAACAGCAATCTTGAGACAATTAAAGGTTTGGCCCAGTAAAGACCTTACTTTTTGTGCTCATCATGTCTGGGCTAAAGTAAATAACACAGGACATTGTTGTGCAGATTTGATTTTGCTCTTAAAGCAAACAAAACTCCTGCAAAACTCTCCAGAAAACAATGTTAGTAGATTATTTCTGAACTTTATGCCAGATATAACATGAAAGAAACAAGTTCTCAACTAACTGAGGCAACCGAGTAATATGAGGAACTCAATTTTCAGGTTTTAAAGTCACCCGGCCCATGAACAGGCTTTCCTGTAATCTCACCAGATTAATTTATTAGCGATACAAGAGCCTTCGATGTTAACCTGTAAGAGGAAGTGTTCTTTCTTCCTTCTTGTATGGAAGTAAAAGGTGTGACTATGCCCTTGCACAACACTCTTTATGGAATTACCTCCGCAGTATCTCACTCTTACAAATGGCACATTCCAGGCATAAATGTCATCCAAGAAACAAAGGACACACCTGGTCATTTTTTCCACTTAAAGAAGTAATATTTAGAAGTAATGACAAAGGCATACTTCACTGTTGAGATGGTGTTTAAACAAAGGTCAGAAAAATACAACTTCCTTTTGCTAAATATGTGACGATGTGTTGGTTTAACGTAATTTCACTTCGGTTGTCTATTACCCCTTGTGCTTGAGTCATTTTGTATACTGGTTTGAGAAAAAGAGCAAGGGATTTCCCTAGGTTTTGCAACTGGAAAAAAAGAAAAAGCAGAACTATAACTTGCCACACTGCTGTGCTCCATATTATACTAGTGCATTTTGTAAACTTTATCTGATTTCATTTAGAAAGATGATTTCACATCCAGCAAACAATATTTCATGTCCTGAGTTTATTAGAAGAATATACAAGCAAGAAAATATACACTGAGGTCAGTATTAATTTCTGAAGACCTAAAGCAGTATCTGTTTAAAGTGTGAAGTTAATGGACTGACACAGTGTGTTAAAACATTTGCAACCTGGGACTTACTCCATTTTTTCATCTTTACATCATAAAACACTTAGTATAAGCATCTGTGACCAGTTTCATAAACAGGGATTAAGACTATTTCTATACTGATCAGATTTGCAATGAAAGTAAAAACATAGTCCATGACTAGACTTAATTCCAGTCTGGGAAACCAGTTTTGGTGGAGCTGCTGTCTCCAACTTTACAGACAATTTGTCCTCTCTTACTTGATAGAGTCAGCAAGTGCAACTAAATATACAACAAGAATAACAGCTAGTGACAACTGAAAATTCACTCATCAATGATAGACAGAAGCAGAATGCCCAGAAAAATTAGGCAGCAATTGCAAATTAATGTAGAATGCATCACAAGCATTGTAACACAACACATAATAACATATAAAAGCTTTTACAGTTCAAACTAACTTCATTTTACTCCTAATACCTTAAAAGAAAGAGCTCAACGGTGATCAATCTAATCTCTATCGATCATGCATTTAGCATATAGTTGATCATCATTTAAAACACACTTATAACAGAAACCAATAAGCAGGTGCTGAAGCAACTTGAATGGTTCATCTGTTCTTAACATTTTTTTTTTTTTGAAAACCACCACATAGTGCCGATGTAACAGACAGAGACTGGGTTGAAGTGTGTTGCAGGTTTCCTTTTCCAGTGTAAACACAACAAGCTAAACCTGTAATTTCCTGTTCATACTATTATTGCCTTCATACAGCAGTTGTCAGCATGAGAGTCCTCTGGATGGAGAAATATGGCTGATCAACATTCATTGGCAGTCACAGGTAGGGGGTTAACATAAGCTGCCGACTCCAGGTCATCTGTTCTCTTTCTGCGCAGTTCTGCGGGAGGGCGTGGTGGGGGGTTCTGAGGGGGCTGTTTGATGCTCTCTCCGATTTGTTTTAAAGGCTCCTTCTTGGGTAGAATTGGCTCCCAGTGCTCACCGTGAATAGCTGCCTATATAGCAGGAGTAAAAGAAGGTTTTAGAGAAGTGTCTAGTTGTAGTTCCCCATAGAAGCCATCACATCAGGAAAAGCACAGATGTTGCAACCGAAAAAGAAAGCCTGCTTAACCAAACTACACCTTAAGAAAAAAAGAAAGTAGCTGCTAGCAGATGAGCTCGAATGACATAAATTTGTCTCTATTAAAAGTAACTAGAACTTCTTTTTTCAGTTTCCTTATAAAACAGAGAGCTGCCTTCATGTGCCTTTCTTTAACCTGCAAACAATATAGCACTGCTTTCTATTTTATTTTTCCTTATCATTTCAACACATTAGCAGTTCTTCATGTTGTGAGAAACTTTTATGATGGTTAGAAATGCTCTAAAATTGCTGTCAACGTTATCTTTGAATTTACTTACATTAAAAGTAAAAAAAAAAATTGTTTTCCTCTTGTATTTTGGAGACTTTGTATTTTTATGATTTTTTTTTTTAGGCAAAGACAACACGGTCCCATGATCCTTTAGTTGATCTGAGCTAAAGCAAAGTAGTCACAGATGCAAACATGATACTTACTGACAGGTAGATGAGGCTGGCCATTCCAAGACAAACACACCCTAAAACTGTGGCAAGCATAAAACCTCCTGGGACACAAAGCCTGTAGATACAAAAAGGCATTTCAGTGCAGTAAGAGCATTCCTTAAACTGGAATAACAGTAGGTATTGGATAGTGTTTGCAGACACTGATTGGGCAAGACAGTGGGATTTTTAGAGGCACAAAGGAAACATTCAGGCTTTTAAAAGATAAAGTGTTACTCACGCCGCGTGCAGGAAGGCTCGGACATAGTAATTCTTAGTCAGGGGTCCAAATGCCTTCACGCATACAGTGAAGCAATACTGACCGCTAGAATAATAATAAAAACTCAGCTGACATTACTGTGTGAGGTGACATTCATGACATCTGTTGTGTATGTTTGCCTTGTTAGAGGAAACGGTTACAATAAGAATAGCTGTGTATTTCCTGAAACTCAAAAAAAAAAAAAAAAAAAAGTACTTACGTTCTCTCCACACTGGTTCCTTTGGCCCTCTTGCTCCTTGGGTACTCAAGCAAACAGACAAACACACCTGCAGCTCTGTGCAAGTCAAGGGCACTAAACTATGTGAAAACATCGGCCGCACATGCAGTAAATACTGGCAGCACAGATGGGGCAGTCCTGCTGGAGCAAACCCCTCACATCCATTAAAAACCAGCTTTATTGAACCCCTTCAACCCCTTATAACCCACTGTGCGATGCAAAAAGCAGACACTAAAATACATTTTCATATATTTCCTATATTTTAGTCAATCCGAATAATTAAAGTACAGTGCAGGTATTACAGATTATTATAGGGCAGCATTACGGGGAAATTATAGTGTCACCCGGCATCCTGTTTATTTTAGTATTTTATTTACTTATTTCTATTTCATGACTTCTTTTCAGAGAAATGACTGGCTCTTTAGAACTGTAATGCGCAGGTGATCTGCAGTGAGCACTTGCTGAAAGATGGCTTTGATTTAGGCTGAAGCCGTGCAGGTGAGGATACATCCCGAAGGCGGCGAACTCCCAGCCTTTCAGCTGCCCCGCCACCCCGACGATGCCTCCGGTCAGATAAACTGAAACAGGGAAGTGGGACAGAAATATATCTTACATGAATCACTCCTGTAACCCCACATAACAAGAGGATCAGGCTGGAGCCCAACTTCCCCCAAACCCTCACATGTCCCAGAGAGGCGCCCTCCCTACTGAAGCACCCCGAAACTACAGAGCCACGCTTGAAAAAACGCGGACCTTTTAAGCCCTCTGGATGGACAGTACGTTTACAAGTTCGCACATGTCCTGAGGGTTGTGTCCCAGCTGAGTGAGTGTAGTTTGGGATACTCACTGAGTCCAGACGCGAGGGCTTGTTCATTCGCCCACATCGCCCACTCGATCTTCCCCATCGTGTCAGAGAGAGCAGAGAGAGCAGAGCAGAGCAGAGCAGAGCAGAGCAGAGCAGCCCGAGCAGCGAACACCACCTGCAGGACCACTCAGCACATCCTCTAAAATCACTCACTTTTATTTACTGAACAAAAGGTGGGAGGAACACAACACCACAAACCCAACCCCAAGAGCTCGTCACTTCCTCCAGTCAGGATTCCTGCCATGCTTCAGTTCCTTACTGTACAGAGGACACGTGTCCCGGACAGACCTGCTTTAGAACTGTGCTGCTGGGTGTCCTGCAGGCAGGCAGGCAGACAGAATGAAAAGGAGAAAGAAAGAAAGCAAGCTAGCAAGAAAGAAAAAGAATGAAAAAAAGAAAGAATGAAAAGGAGAAAGAAAGAAAAAGAATGAAAGAATGAAAAGGAGAAACAAAGAAAGAAAAAGTTAAAGAAAGAAAGAAAAAGAAAACTTCTTTTGGCTGCTCTGGTTTAGGGATCACCACAGCATAAACCTTCTCTTTGGTCTTCCTCTTCTCCTCTTTTCTGGCAGCTCCATCCTCAGCATCCTCCTTCCAGTATAATCCTCGTCTCTCCTCTAACGCAGCCTTGCTTCTCTAACTTTGTCTCCAAAAATGTCAAACCTGAGCTGTCCCTCTAATATACTCATTTGTAATCCTGTCCACCGGGACTGGCACAAAGAAAAATACTGGCTTGTGCAGCCTTAGTGGCTGGGTTCAAGGAAGACAGAATGAATGAAAAAAAAAGAAAGAAAAAGAACTAAAGAGAGAAAGAATGAAAGGAAGAAAGAACAAAAGAAAGACAAAGAAAAATAGTGAAAGAAAAGCAGAACGAATGAAAGGGAGAAAGAATGAAAGGGAGAGAGAAAAAGAGAAAAAAGAAAACAGTAAAGAAAGAGAGAAGACTTGAACTGCTCAGTTACAAAGGAAAACGCATGCAGGCCGATTGAATACACGATTGAACACATGATTAACTTTATTACAAAGTTCAAAAAGCTAGAAATACATAGAAAAATATTAAACAAACTTCATGTTTTAAACAGTCATTGTAGAAAATCTGATTAAAACAGTGTCCAGAGTTCCCAGAGTTCATATACTGAAGTCTGTTTCATTACATTATTAAAAATGTAGCTCTAAAAATCAGTGTTTAGATTTAATCAGTGATTTGCCTCCATCCATGCTCAGGTGCTTTTCTTGGGAAGCCCATCTGGGCCTAACAGATGAAAGTTTGGGTCCTCCACCACACCAGGACCAGGGCCAACCTGATAAAACACATAAATTATACCCTAGATTTTTCACTTCACAGTTCCTGTTGCCTGGAAGTATAAAGGATGTCAATGTCTAATCTCTCTGGAGGTTAATTATTACATAGAATGTATCATATTCTGCGGAAGTTGTTTTATAAATATAGTTTCATTACATTTGAGGCACGTCTGAGTCACGTACCTTACTGCTGATGATATAGTTGATGCCCTTTGGAAAAGGTTCCATCCCAATGGCTCTCTTCACTTCGTCAGGCAAGGAGGACGGACCAACAGGAAGACCCTTCACAAACCTGAAGGGACACCAAGCTCATTAAAAACAAAATAAAAAAAAACAAAAAAAACAAAAACAAAAAGGCATGTATTGTTCACAATAATAAAAACAGATCTTTCCTTTTTGTTTGTTTGGTTAAGATGATTCATTTCACTGGGACAGTGGTGGCCTAGTGGTCGGGGACAAGACCAATAGGTTGCCCTGAGGTACCTTTGAGCAAGGTACTGTCCCCAACACTGATGTCTGTCGCCTGTCATACTGTGTGTAAATGCATAGAAGCATTTTGTTGTGGTTCACTGTGTGCTGTGCTGTCTTCACAATGACAATTAGTCACTTTCACTTCAGTTCAACTAGAAACTAGAATATCTACTACTGCTTTTACTCTACAGATTTTAAAAAAGATATGCTGACATGGCAGATATGAAAAACGTACTCTCCACCGTTGGTTTCTGGGGGGAAGAAATGGCGAACAGCCTGGACAAATTCAGGCACATGGTCTTGTAATATGTAGATCACAGCATTAGGACCGGCATCAAAAGTATATGCTACCTGGAAAACGTAAACATGTTAAAAGTTTGAAATTAGTTTAACTTTACAGATGATATTCACTGTTTTTACATCATTGGAAACACTTTGATGTATGCATAAGTAGAACAAAAATGGCATGTCATACTATGCACAAGTTGCAAAGGCTGTGTGGAGTTCAAGAAACCGCCCTGTATAAACACCCAAGACAAACCACTGTCTGATATTAATGCCAATAATCATCATTAGTCAACATCAAATTTTTTTCCATTCTGTTTGTGTCAAACCGATATTATCAGTATCAGCAGTTACAATCTGGTTTGTTTAAAGGAAACATAATACTTTAAAGATGATCTTAAGACAGTGATGTTTTTGGTAAATTAACACAAACAACAATGTATCAGCACTGAATAAGGAATAAGGAAGTTGTAAAACAGGTAGGCCTCAGATTGCTGCACTCACTCTGGTCTCTTGATAATGCTGATTGTAGCCATGCACAAGGCTGATGATTCTTCGTGAAATATCATTGAGGTAGAATATGGGAGGATAGGTGTCTAAGCAGGTGGCATGGAACTGGTTACTGTCCTTCATAGTTAGTTCACCGAAGGCTGTAAAGTCTCGTCTCTGGATGGCACGGATCATCTCCTTCATACGACCAGGAACCACACTGTCTGCACGATGCTGACGGGAGGAGTTGCAAAACATCATCCTGACTGTTTAGTAGGAAATGTGTTTTTGTGCATACATAATTAACACACTTTACAGGTAATTAATAATGATGTACACCACAACCAGCATAAACAGCAAATGTCCCATAACAACTTGAATCTCATCACGAAGACATGAAGTCTCTGTACCTTCAAAAGCTCACTTGTCTCCACACTAGTTTGCATACCAGAGGTACTTCCAACAGGCTTCTTTTCAGCACTGACCTAAAAGCACACAAGAATATATAAATAAACACATTTTACATTTCATAACACATTTTTGCATTGCACTTTTAATCATTATATATTATTACAAGGATGATTTTAGTTGTGCAAAATTTTGTCCAATTATAGATAAGATGTAATATACATGTAATAGCTCAGCTCAGTTTGAAGCAAATATGTGATGACCTAGTCTTGCTTATTAATGCACATTATTACCTATAGCTACAGTGCAAAACTCTTAAAAAAAAAAAAAAAAAATTGTATGGGTTTATACACACGGACTAATCTGGAATTAAAGGATATTGGATAAAGTGATATTGGATGATCAGCATAAAGTGTTGCGAATGCCCACAGTCCTCCAGCTGTACTCACCACCAGGACAAGCACTCTGAGCTCTGGCCAGTGACCCTCAGATTCGACTTGTTCTGCCAGGCTGTCTTTCCCATCCTGTCTCTCACCCATCTTCCACTGGACAAAGCCTCCATACATACTCCTACAGGCACTGCCCGAACCCTGCCGTGCTACCACAGACAGCTCCCCCTCAACGCCAAACAAACGAGACAGGGAGTATACTGACAGTCAGACACAGAAAGACAACATTTAAACAAAGGTTTTCCAGATCATCCTCATGACTCAATGTATATACTGATTGTCAAACTCACCCAGGCAGGCATAGCCAGCTGCAGAGGATGCAAGTCCGGCAGCAGTTGGAAAGTTGTTGGCAGAGCAGATATGGATCCGGTGAGATAAAGTTATGTCATTAGCAGGATCTTCACCACTCCTCCTCTTCCGTGCTAACCTCCGTACTAGCCAAGGGAAAAAAGAGCGATCAGCATCACAAATCGTTGGCTCCATGTGCATAGAATAGCAAAAATGTCCATAATCATGGGGACGTTTCACTAAGCAGGATTTTGCAGTTTGTCCGGTAGGAGGAAAGTGAATGGACATTCCTACTGTATTGATTCCTATTACTAATAAACTACAGGACCAGTAACGGGAATCATTGTGACTGGATCTTTATATTCTAGAAACAATAAGCAGACACATACTTTCTTTAAGGCAAGACTGCAGTCTAGGCAGGTTTATATCTTCCTCTTTGCCATTCAGCCACATTCGGTCCTCCTGGAAATCTCTGCTGCATGCAACTGTTGTGGTTGTTTTAAGCTGAGGAAGGTGTGAAGAGCAGGATGACAGCAGTACCACAGATCAGTTTCTTAGGTAATCTCAGCATGCATGAGGAACATCCCAGAGATTAAGAAGAGTATCCCTTTATTACCTGGTCTTGGTGCAGAGTGACACTGAGTGAGGAATTAACGGGCAGAATCAGATCCTTATCTCGTTTACCCCCTGTAAGGAAAATATCAGAGAATTTGCTACTTTCACAGGACGGAACTTCAGCATGACTTCATGAACACGAAATGAAATAACTGAGTTTACTACAGAGCCCCCTGATCCCACTGAGCCATTTCTTACAGTATTTAATGACGGCGATGTTTACTGGCGCAGTGCAAGTCACCATGGAGATACTCTGGCTGCTGGTTCCCTGCATATTTGTTCCTTTTTTGTGAAATTAACTCACACTGCTGTAAAAACGGAGAAATGCTGTATAAAATGAGCTCGATGCAAGCAAAAATACTCCACGCAGGATTTAGGAAGCCATGGTATGACAGAGATGAGTGTGATTGGTTAGTGAAACACCATGAGGTTCGACTCTCAACCAATCCGATTGCGCTCTGTCCAGCCTCCTCAAGAACTCAGCCAATCTGTGACGTCGGACCATCCTCACACCAAAGTGTGGTTTAGCCGCTCTGACTCCGCCCTCTTCACTCTGACTGCACAGCTTCAGTTTACAGTTCAGTTAATAATATTAAATAAAGGGAAATTCATTTTTATGAATAATTGGCCAATCAAAACTTTACTGTTTCTAATTCAGATTTTTAAAATGGTAAGATTAAATACACACATACACACTTTAAGCAGTGAATTTGTCTTCTGCATCTAATCTGTCCTGCACACCCCAGGAGCAGCTACAGGGTTAAACAAACAGCATTTCAGATACAGGAGCGAGAAAGCATCGTTCATGTCTCCCACATTTTCCCTGGAAGTTCCGGGGACTGAACCCCTTCACTTCAAACCCTCTTCTCCCTAGTTAAGGACTAGGTCCCAGGATCAGAAGGGCATGTGTCATATTAAAATGCAATATGAATAGGCTGGGGGTACCCTTGAGCATGGTACTGTCCCCATCACTGCTCCCTGGGTGCTGCATATTACTACCCACTGTTGTATAGTGTGTTTGGGTGAAAAGCAGAGGTTGTTTTGCTGTATGTCAAGTTTTTTTTCAGTATTCCATTAAAATAAGTGAATTTGTAGTGTTTTTTTTTTCCGTTTAGCCATTTATTGACAGGATGTTTATCAACACAAAAGGGAGCGTGAGACCCTGCTAGAGACCATTATGACTATGATTTGGTTGTAGATGACCATGATTTTATTCATGAAACTTGCCACCTTGTCACATCTTTTGCACAATTTTACAAAATAAAACCTATTTTGCATATAATGTGTTATTTGCACATATTTATAGGCATATTTAAATGTGAACCATCTTCACTCAAAATGATCTACAGTGAAATTTTGGATGTATAACGCAGGACTGTGAATACATAAGCCATAGTCTCTAACAGTTTAACAAACCTACATCGACTTACCACATTTATGCCACGATCCATAAACCAAGAGGTAAAAATGGATGTCAGTGTAACAGATCACGGAGAGCCAGGCTGCCGCAGTGAAAACAACACTAACATGAACAAGTAAGAAAAGTTTGGGCTGAAAAGTTATCATTTAATATTGAAATTACAATAAAAACTATATTTGTGCAATATTTATACCCTTCATTACTGACAGCTTCTCATTGCAAAGGATTTTTTCTCATTTAATATTAACAGTTCTTTCAGTTGGAAGGTAGAACACAATATTAACACCATGAAAGTGCAGTATTATCAGCCCGGTTCACCTGAATGTTGTTTTGTGCAGTCTTTCTGTAAAGCATTTCCTAAGACATTCTAACTGTTGGCCCCAGGATTAGAAGATTGTGGGTTCAACTCCCTTACCAGTAGGTTGCCCTGAGGTACCCTTGAGCAAGGTACCATCCCCATCACTGCTCCCTGGGCACCTTCAATAGCTGGCCCCTGCTGCACTTGTGCGAGTGGATGAGTTAAATACAGAGGTGTAATGTCATTGTGCCGTAGTTCACAATGAAGAATGGTCACTTTCACATTGTAGTAACTGATGTGAGGGTCTCTGACCAACCATTCTTAACATTCACACAGTACACAGACACAAGTCCTATAAAAATGTAACCGTTGTGTTTTAAGGCTTTTTTTTTTATTATGTAAACAGTTGCACATACATGTCAGAAAAGGAGAAAATCTAAATGTATAACGAGGGCTATTGCATCGTGATGTTAAGAAATGACTAAAAGTTCCCAATGTGGTTTCTAGCAAAATGCAATTGCAGTTATACTCCATTTCTGCAATTTATTGGCTTGGCTTGTGATATAAAACAAAATCAACTGAACCGTAATGAAAGGTGTGATAAGAGAAACAACATGGGTGAGAAAGTCCTGCGTCACCAAAGGTCTAAAGTCTCTATTGTGGGATGCTCTCCTTAGAGAGGGCATTTGGCTGAACACAGTTACACACTCTGGTTGTTTCTCTAAAACAAAAGCATCCCAGCAACATCTAAGCAAATGGATTACAGTCAGCCCTCATTTTAATCATCGTCCTCTTCATCCGAGTCCATCACTCGTCGCCTGTTAAACTGTTAGAGAACCGAGAGTTCCAGTGAAAACAAGTATGCTAAAGAATAAACTGCTTGCTTTTATATTTAAAATTCGAGTAAATACTGTCCTTGTACAACAGTGTTTCTGAAAGATAAGTTCACATTTGCAAATGCTTTCCTAGTTTAGCTGAAATGTATAAAATCATTATTAGAGAAAATATTACCTTGACTGTTGTCTTTTTATCTGTTTGTTGACTGACTTTTTCAAGGATCTCTATCAAGCTGTTCTCTGTGATCTAAAAAAAAGGAAGAGGATAACCTTTATATACCCTGCATGCACACACACACACACACACACTTTCACATTCCTCACCTTTCCCCCAAGCTGACCAAACCGTGCCATCTGTATCAGGTAATTTTCAACTGCTTTTGCTTTGTCTGGCTTTACTAGTGCCAGGTTACTCACTGAAAACAAAAAGAAATTTGATTATGATTTTCAGAAGAACACTGACATCTACTGGAGAATGGTTATGTTGGAATTGAAGAAAAATATTTGATCTGACAACATGACAAAAAAGAAAGAAAATGAACTGACATCTGGCACGCGCCGACTGATCCAGGACTTGGGCCAATATAGAATTTCTCATTTCTGTTTCTCTGTTTGAAGAAAATAAAACAAATTCATCAGACAAAGAACATCTATGAATGGCACTGCATTGGTTAGCATATCTCCAAAAACACTCACACCATTTTACATAAAAGCTTTATGTAAATCTTTAGATTTTTCAAGACGAACCAAAATAAATGGATTAGTGGATAAAGGATTAGTACTGTGGAAAAGTCTTGAGCCAAACCTCATTTCTTTATATTTTGCAAGGGAATCAAGTTGTTGATTCAAAATTACAAAAAAGCCTGTCAAACAGTCTCATCTTTGGCATATAGAGTAGATTATTATACAAATTAGAACAAATGTTTTACCTTTACAGGCTGCAAAATGCATAAAGATACAAGGTACTCTGGAAGAGGTTCTATCCACTGGGCTTTCAGCTTCACTAGTAAACTCATCACCACCTGATAATCTGTAATCATCTGTTCCTTCATTGATTCATTAAGTTAGATAACGTAATTATGCCTGAGTGATTTAAACAAATACAAGACAATCTGTTTTTTTTTGCAAGCAAAACATATAGTAGCCAAGACTTAAGACTGTTGCACTGTACAGTGCACTTTAAGTAAAATAATGTTTTGCCAACTCAACATTTTTGTATTTTTATTTTGGACAACAAAGCTATATAATAATAAAGTAGATAGCCTACATTTTAAAACACCTGTTCTGGCAATAGTTCACAAATTTATATCAATAAAATATTTTCCTTTAATACAATTAAAAATCAATGAGTACTTCAGACTTATTTTCAGTAGTTCTTTATCAGCATTAGAAAATCACCGATATGATTCTGATTTTCTATACCTCTGCTTAGCTTCTTGCTGGCTTTGCTGATCACTGGAGTCCTACAAAAGAGATGAAACTGTTAACCGTTAAAAAATAGCAACAGTTATTCAGGCAATTTTATAACACAAAGAGACCATTTTAAAGACTTTAGACAACATTCATTGTTCAGTGCCATGCCTTTAAGCAATGCATATATGTTTATTCAATACATAATATAATATTTGATCTCATAATTATTCACATATATTCAACCTGGCAATGTTACAGAAGTAAAGCAGACTAGTGGGAGTGTGATTCTTCCATGTGGTTATTTTATGAACAACAAAAAAGCCACATTTGCAGATCACAAAAAAATTACAGACAGTTTCAAACCCTAGTTTTCAAAAAACAGTTACACTTTAATTCAGACAATCTGAATGGTTACTTAATGCTAAACCTTATTTCCATTTCCGTCTCTCCACTGGAGATTTCCAAACCAACGCAACCTTGCTTCTCTAACTTTGTCTCCCAAACATCTAACCTGAGCTGTCCCTCTAATATAATCATTTGTAATCCTGTCCACCCTCATCACACCCATCGAAAATCTCAGCATCTTTAACTGACACCTCCAGCTCCACCTCCTGTCTTTTCATCAGCACCACTGTCTCCAACCCCTATGGCATAGCAGGTCTCACTACCCTCCCGTAAACCCTCCTTTTTTCCCCTCACTGGTACCCGTCTGTCACAAATTACTCTGGCTACTCATTCTCCACCCATTCCAACCTGCCTGCACGCTTCTTCACCTCTCTTCCACACTTGCATATAATGTGTTATTTGCACACATTTATAGGCATTTTGAAATGTGAACCATCTTCACTCAAAATGATCTACAGTGGAAATTTTGGATGTATAATGCAGAACTGTGAATACATAAGCCAGAGTCTCTAACAGTTTAACAAACCCACATCGGTTCACCACACTTCTGCCACGATCCATAAACCAAGAGGTTAAAATAGATGTCAGTGTAACAGATCACAGAGGGCTGGGCCTTACTGGCTGCAGCAGTGAAAACAAACACTAACATAGGCAAGTAAGAAAAGCTATCATTTAATATCGAAATTACAACAAAAACTATAATAATGTGTGCAACATTTATACCTTTCATTATTGAGCTTCTCATTGCAAAGGTTTAATAATAAAATGCAATACTGCATTCCAATACCGGGAAGAAAAAAAAAATTGAGAAATTGATCGGTGCAATGAAAAACTGATGCAAAAAGGTATTTCCCCCAAATCTTTCAGGCCTAAAGCAGGAGCAGTAGAGCTCTAGACTAACATGCGCCAGGTTGGGACCAGATCTGTTAAACATGCCAAAGCTGAACAAAACATTCATCGCTGCATGAGCAATTAACACACCGTCCTAAGAAGCACTTTAAACTGCCGATGCCCCAAAAAGCTTTCTTTAAATTGTTAATCGTAACCAAGTCTGCTGCATGAAGCCCAACAGAGCTTACCAGTTCCGTCTGATCCCACCCTAAACCCTGGGAGGAAAAGCTGACATTAATTCACTCCACTTTCAACACTTTCCAACTGGTTATGAATCAAAATGTTCACTTTGAGATGCTCTTATTAAGAATGCATATACAGTGATATACAGTCTCTTCAACAGTTTCTCAAAGACTCCTCCTGGAGAGGGCTTGACTTTAGGGCCAGATTTAACTGCACAGAACTGAGGTTGTGAGAAAGGCTCGTGCTTGTGCTAGTTTTACCCAGTCCTGCCCAGTCTTCACGAACACACCCATTAACCTCAGGAAGGGTGTAGAAAATGACTTATTGAATGAAAGAAGGGGAGAAAACACCACCCAGTGCACGGTGGACTACTTAACCTCAACAATGTAAAAGCCAGTCCTTAATTTCAGTTTAACTGAGCCATCAATCACGACGGAGGGCTATCAGTTAGCAGGCTAATATTAGCTCCATTATCAACCCTGTATTACAGTGGAGAAACCCGCACTGCACAAGCAAACTGGGCCAAAATCACGAGCAGTGAAGGAGACATGTACTCCACGAAGAGCTAGAAAGTTGAGCTTCGGCCTAAAACGTGCGCTTCCATATAAGGTGGAAACGTCGAGCAGGCGCTGCTGTTTGCTTTGGCTCACTTACCCCGTGTTTGGCCTGCAGTTCTGCCATTCGCTGCCGCCTTATTGCCTCCAGTTCTTCATCAGCCATTTTTAATAATGTGTTATTACTTTTTAAGGCCGAATTTCAGCAGGAGCACTAAAACCCAAACGCGTTAAATGAATGTTTCACCCCGCAGCAGCTAGCAAGGCTGTATTAATCGACAGAGGAGCAATCGAACCGCCCGTGTGTCCCAATCCGCGCCTGAGCGCACCGCACTACAGAGCGCAGTTCTAATGGCCGAAAACGAAACTGTAGTGGTAGCTTGTAGTTTGGGACGCAGCCAGAATAGGCCTAGGTCTAGGACTCTCTCACTCTTTTTTAAGCCACTCTATCCATCATTTGTGGAACACCTGTGGATGTGCACTACGGAAGACTATAAAGGAGGACAAAAAGACAAAACACGTATCAATATTTCATTTTTATGATACATGAATTGTATTATATATATTTTTATTTTTCTGCAGGTTTTCTTCTGGCCAACCTTGTTGTCCGAGCTCCTCCACCACACTGCTGGAAATGAAACTGGTATTTGTAAGAAATGCACAGTCCCATCTGAGTATATATACATGTACAGGTTTTATACATGAAATGATAATACGTATTATATATAATAATATAATAATAGTTATATAATAATAATTATAATAATATAATAAGGGTGCCGTTGGCTTTAACATTTTTACATTTCATTTTTTACATTTACATATGTACCTTCACCAAAAACATCCATAAACGGAGCTTAAATTAAAAGACTGCACTCACACTGCTGTTTTCATGTGCTTTAATAATAATAATCTTTTTGAATTTGGAAACTTTTAAAATCATTGATAATCAATAAATCAAGCAATGTTTGGCAAATAGAAAGAAACGCCTCTTCTTTATGTATTAAGATGGCTTACATATTTAAGAGGCAAATACATTTTTGCTTCCTGGACAACGGTATTTGGATATTTTGGTCATGTTTTTTAAAAAACAGATTCCTGTTGTTCATTAGTAAATGACTACATGAGACTATAGAAGGAACCTTTTGCTAGACATCACTTGAAGATCTTTTTTATGCAGATCAGTATAAATACAGACATTTGAATATTTAACTTCCTCTGTAGGTGCTGAAAGAGAAGCGACTAAGGAGAAGTGGGACATGAAACTTCTGAGATGCATCAGTGATGGTGAAGACGATCTGTGGGCAAGACGATAGAGTCACACATTTAACCGAGACGTTTTTGTTCAGCACTAATTTACGCTGCTGTGCACATCAGTACTCATATATTAGCGCAGTCTATTTAATGAAACAGTTGTCAAAATATTCTTCTCTTGCCTACCTCAACATACGGGTAGAAGCATGTCTCTCCCAGTGCCTCCCAGTACCGTCCAGTTTCAAAACGGATCTTATAAACACCAGGAATAAAGGCTTCTCTAGTGATAAGGCCTGGACAACGGCCGTCATTGTTGGTAGCTCTAGGAAAAACAGTTTCGTCCATGTAAAAGATTTGTTTTGCTGATGTGCTCCACTGCACACGAGATGTCCAAAACTGTCCAGACACCCGTTTTAATTATTTATTTTAGCTATTTTTAGGATCCAGTCCAGACATAGGTATTAAGTTGTGCACCTTGTTTAATCTACAAGCATTGCTAATAGAACGAGACACTGAGAGACAGCATCATATGAACCAAAGCTCACATGTTGGAGCGCAGGACTCTTGTGGCTGAATGCAATAAAATCCTCACAGCACTTTTCTTTAAGTAGATTCAGTTACTGCAGCCAATGCAGGGACAAACTTTTGTATTTTGCAGTGGTGGGTAATGGTTATGAACTTGGCACTCAAATGGGTTTAAGTCCCAGACAAGTAACCCTTGAGCAAGGAACCATCCTCAACTGTGCCCCCCGGGTGCTGTATATAGCCACCTACTGTTTTTAAGGGCTTTGATAGCTCATCTATAGAGCATCAGGCAAGTTTAATCATGTTAAGCCAATGAAACAGCATAGGCAGCGGCAGCCTAGTGGTTAGGAGCTAGGCTGCATAATCATAGTTCAAATCCCAGACCAGTAAAGGTGCTCCTTGAGCAAGGTACAGTGCGCACCACTGCGCCCTGGTGCACGGTATATGTGTTAAATACAGAGAAGCATTTGTGGTTGAGTGTGCTGTGCTGTATATTCACAATGACAAAAAGTCACTTTCACTCAAATGTTAGATGAATAGGTGTCTACAAACCTTTAACACAGAATGTAGGGAAGCCTTGTTACTCTAGTGTATAGATTTAATATCCTGCTGCTTTACCCTGTTCTCAGCAGGGTCCAAGTTGATGAAGGTGGGTCCAGGTGGTAAAGGCTGAGGTCCATGCTGGCGGCTGGTATACCTCGGCCAGTGTTTAGCACATGAGTGGTGAGGGGACTTGGTAGAGAAGCAGTCATTTCTGCACACTATAACAAAGGTATGTTAAATTATTACAATTCTCAACATTTGTTCATTGATAACTCTAAACTAGATGTCGTTTGTTATCTTTCATAAGCAAAAGGTCAGATTTCATAAAGTATATTTGAATATCTGAATGCCCATCACAATTTTCAAAACAATAAAACACAAATATTAAGAATAGTTTTCATGGCTGTCAGATTAGACAATGAAGTTAAGAACAGACTGCTTTTGCAGCCTTGTGGCTGATATTACTTGTTTTGCTGCCAAAATATGGTCTTTGATGTGCTGCAGCCGGACACTCATCGGTAATGCTTGCTTTGGCTCAGCAGATTTCAACACCTACACATAAATGATTAAACTGAGCCACTCCGTGGACATGTTCAGGGGCCCAAACGCATCACTCCTAAGCCTAATTAATACAGTAGTAAATAAATGTTTATATAATATTTACATGAGATTCCTGCCAAAATGCATAACAGCGGTGTGCAGTTCATCAAATCAGTGATGTAAAGTTCATTGCCTTGTACAATGTACAGTTGAAGTGAATTTAATTTTAGGTTTGATTTAACTTTAAAAGCACTGCTAACCTGTTATTTCAGTTGAATGTATGAAGTACTTACACTGTTGAGGTAGAATGCCTCTATCCTGGTAAAAACTTTTGCAGCGCATGGCACTGACCCCAGGGTATTTCACCTGCTACTGATGAGTCAGTACAAAGTGCAAATACATGTACATATTCACACAGCTTTTTATGATAAGTAGAATGTAATGAAACGTCTTTCTAGCTCTACCAATACATGTTAAAAGAATATTTCATTTTAAAAATGAACCACTATGTGATGATTATAACTAAAGAATATAGTTCAGAAGACATTAAACACACTACCAGGCACCAGGCAGTGTGTCCACACTGCGGAAAGCAAATTCAATTAATTCATGCTTAATTTTTTTTGGGGTATGATCCGATATGTAACTTTGGAATGGGAAACAAGAGTGACCATAATTTAAAAATTCTCAATGCTTTCAGATTGGCTATTTCCTTTTTTTAATTAATAATATAATATGAAGGTAGAGTCATATAGAGGTTATCGGCAGGCAAATAAGCATAAGTATGTGTCAAGCTAGCTTGGAAGAAAAAAAAAAAATAGGATGTGTATGTGTATATATATATATATATATATATATATATATATATATATATATATATATATATATATATATATAAGGATGATTACAAGTTTTATATATATATATATATATATATATATATATATATATATATAATATATATATATATATATAAATAACTGCAACCATCCTAAAGAATGAGTTGTAGCGTAGTAAAAGTGTAGTATGGGTGTTGGTGGTCTAGTGATAGGGTACTTGCCTATGGACCAATGGCTCAAGAGGTCCCAGGTTCAAATCCCACCTCTGGCACTACCACCACTGGGTCCCTGAGCAAGACCCTTAACCCGGAGTGTCTCCAGGGGGGACTGTCCCTGTAATTAGGACATGGAAGTCGCTCTGGATAAGAGCGTCTGCTAAATGCTGTAAATGTAAATGTAAAACGAAACAAACTGCAGATGGCGATAGAGTTCGATTTTTCAAATGAAAATCCTGATTTAAAATGGCTAATCTCAATATACAAGCCTTTTCTATCACTCAGTTTTAATCCAGCACTAATTCCAAGACACCAGAAAAATTGTAAATAGGACATTGCATTAAATAACAGTTAACATTATCCTTGATCAGTAATATGGATCTGTGATGTAATTTGGCACAGCACATATTTCGACTGCATGAATCTTTTTTTTTTTCATTTTCAAAGGAAGCATTCACATCTCAAGTGCACTTGTGAGAAAAGTGAATTACTTATCATTCCTTAACACCTTCATTGATGGTTTCAGTGGTTTATCATTTATTTTAGATTTTAAAGTAAAGAATAAATTTATGATAGATTTTAGTTGCTATAATATCACATTGGGGATGTAGTTTGACTTTAGTTCTCTACTCTTGTACATCTTTGCAAGATTTTTTGGAACTGTCATTTTATGAATCCCTTGTGTAAGGTACCATCTCCATCACTGCTTCCCAGGTGACGGATATATGGGTGAAAAGCAGAGGTTGCACTTCCGTGTGTGCTGTCCCATATTTAACAGTGACAGATAGTCACTTTCACTTCACTAGTTCTAGTCATTGTTTGTTGTCGTCTTTTACCTTAACATGGGTTATGGCTACTCTACACACCTCTAACAGATTTTGAGTGCCAGCCACAGTAATTAACTATAAATGTAACTGGAAACTTGAGTATGTTCCAAGCTTTTCATAATAGCTTCCTTGCCTCCTACAGAGAAGTTAAACATCTTGGCAACTGCAAGGAGAGCATGAGGCCTTGGCTCATCCATTTACTTCTCCACCCTGCAGGCTATTGTGCTAAAAGAGCAAGCTGGGTCCAAGCTTTCTGTTCAATCACACTGACTCACACTGCACTTAGGGTCTTACTGCTCACTGTTGGTCTTATTTGTTGCCTTTATTTGTCCTAAATGTGACAATTATGCATTAGCTCTGGTTCTGGAATGGTTTTGATGCCTCTGTTGCCTATAGACCGAGCTGAAACTGTGCTGTGCACTGACCTGACATCATGCAGTAGCCAGAAGGCCTGCAGAGCTAATGAGCTTTATTGTGTTGGACACAGAGGTATATTGGGTTCCTCCTTAATCACGGACAAATATTAAAGTACATCAATTGTCCATTCTTTTCCTGGCTCTGTAAATAACTATGGGATCAACATAGTAAAACTGTCATCCTATTGGGTTTGAACAAAAAAGGAAAACAAAGACAGAACACCCAGAGGCTTTTTAATCAATATGAAAATACTTTTACTACTGTGACAATGTTTCCACTCAGCTTAATGTTAATGCCAAAGAAATATAAAAGAAACCGGTTGTTTCTAACAAACAGTACTAGAATTCTAATGAAACAGTCGTAATTATTTCTTTTATCTATTTTTTCAAAAATAAAAACAAAATAAACAAACTGCAAGATAAAATCAGACAGTGAGAAACACATGAAACAAAGTTTACAATATTACACAATATTACACATTGACCCAGACCTTTTCTTTCAGGCTGAAGCGCTGTATACACAGAAGAAGAGGATCCGTTATTATGTCTCATTCAGAGAGATGTTTCTGTCATAAGAGGATGAAAAGCAGTCTGTAGGACAAGTGCCACCTCTACAAAAGTGAACAAGGACCAGTATATTTCTTTTAGAGGGTGAAAAAAAAACAGAAATGATAAACCTTTCACAGTGAAACACAGAGAGCTTTTTGGCCCTGATTTTATCTTGGTTTTGGTGTGACGTTCAAGTTTATGGCTAAATTACCTTCAAGGTCTTGCATGTGGCAGAAAAGATCTCAAGATTACTTCAATTTCAAAGCAAATAAAGGTCACAAGGGGTTTTAAAGCAGAGTTTACTAACAGGCTTAAATAACTGCTCAAATGTTCCAAAGACTTGCACAAAGGATAATGGGAATGGTCTCCAAGACTTGAGGCCCAGGTATCACTATTTCTCTATAGGTTCTATTTGATAATTTCTAACAGTTTTTCATAGTTGTTACAGTTTACCTGGAAAAAAAAGAATGAAAGTGTTCAAATTCATATGACTGTGGGTAAATCACTTGACAAGGGTAGCATTAGTGCATGTAGGTGTCATTTTAACAACCAATAATTATCCATAAAAAGGTCAAATTGAGCTTTGAGGAGTGAATAAACATACATCCTCTATACCTCCAAACCAATAAAGAGGCTTTTCAATTGATGTTGTTTAGGGTTTTTGTTGGAATCGTTGGCCTGAATATAGATGTGCTCATAAGTGTTCTCCTCTTCTCCGGTTGGCGCTCTTTCACCTTGCTACATCTTTCAGCAGTCAAATCTGAGGAACAACCTGAGTATTACAATCTTCACCAAGCACACACTACACAGTTGTTAAGCACAGACACATTCACGATGATATCAGCCTTATTGTAACATCCATTTTCACACTATTCAAAGAATATCATTCAATATGAATGAACTAATAAAAATCTAGCACTGCCAATAATTGAAAACATTAAAGAACCTTTTCTATTCCGTGAACTTGGAGGTATTAGTTGTCCTATTAAAGTGATGATATGTAAGAATAGAGAGTAGCCTGATGACTGAATTGACAGTTTTGTTGAAGAATATTTTGGTTCGTTCTATGAAACACTTTTTTTTTTAAACTCTTTTTGAGTTTGGGAAAAAACTTGCTAACATTCTGCCATGAGGTTTTTTATTACTATTATGGAAAGGACCCATATCCTGCAGTTTGCATACTGTATAAATTAAATATATCATCTTCTTCTTCTTCTTCTTCTTTCAGCTTCTCCCATTTAGGAGTCATCACAGCGGATCCTCGATTTCCATTTCTTCTGGTCCTCTGCATCCTCCTCCTTCAAACAGACCAACTGCATGTCCTCTCTCACCATGTCCTTAAACCTCCTCTTTCATCGTCCTCTTTTCCTCTTTCCTGGCAGCTCCATCATCAACATCCTGCTCCCAATATAATCTTCATTCATCTCCTCTGGACATCCAAACTAATGCAACCTTGCTTCTCTAACTTTATCTCCAAACATCCAGCCTGCGTTGTTCCTCTAATATACTAATTTCTAATCCTGTCCATCCTTGTCACTCCAAACGAAAATCTCAGCATCTTTAACTTTAACACCTCCAGCTCTGCTTCCTGTCTTTTCATCAGCACCACTGTCTCCAACATGTAAAACATAGCTGGTCTCACGATAATTCCCTTTCACTCTTGCTAGTACCTGTCTGTCACAGATCACTCCTGCCACTCTTCTCTATCCATTCCAAACTTACTTACTGTCCAGCCTCTCAAACAATTCACCATACACCATATCTTTAGCCTTCACCACTGCTTTCTTCGCCCTGCCATTCATTTCCTTGTAATCCTGTCTACTTTCTTCATCTCTCTCGCTATCACACTTCTTCTTCTTCTGTATACACTCCTGGACTTTTGGGTTCCACCACCAGGTTTCCTTTTCCTCCTTCTTCCTTCCAATTGTCACACCTTTCTAGCTGTCTCCTTTACCACCCTTTGCAGTAGTTGCCCAGCAATCTATTAACTCTTCATCACCTCCCAGTGTCTGTGTTAACTCCTGCATTAATTCCACCTTGCAGTCTTCCTTCTTCAGCTTCCACCACTTGATCCTCAACTCTGGCCTCACGTTCCTCCTTTTCTTGACCTTCATGGTCATCCTACAGACCACCATCCTATGCTATTAAGCTATACTCTTGCCATTACTACTGTGCAGGCTCCAATCTCCTTCAGACTGACCCTCCTGCAAAGGATGTAATCCACCTGTGAGCATCTTCCTCCACTCTTATACCGCACCCTGTGCTCCTCCTTCTTAAAATAAGTATTTACTACAGCCATTTCCATCCTTTTACCAAAATCTAAAACCATCTGACCTTCAGCATTCCTCTCATTGACACCATACCTACCCTATCTAACACTCTCTTCACCTACAAAACACTTTTGAAATACTCTTTTAGGATAATACCTCCCCCATTTCTCCTTCCAGCCACACCATGGTAAAACAATTCAAACCCACCTCCTACACCTGTCCTTACTTCCCTTTCATCTAGTCTTTTGCACACAAAATATCAAGCTTCCTTCTCTCCATCATATTAGCCAACACCCTTTACCAGTCAAGCTGCCTTCTCTCCTCCTGCCTCCAGACATGCCTTCCTCCTTTTCTTCTACTTCTCCTTTGGCCAACAGTGGCCCAATTTCCACCTGCACCCTATTGGCTAACAGTACTGGCTTGTGGGGTCTGGATGAAAATGTGTGTGGTTTTCAACCCCAGCAAAAATAAATTCAAAACGGGTATTTAAAAAAGCAGCTTTACACATGGATCACAGGAACTGTGAAATTAATGGAAATAACAGTTTCTGTATACTGTATTAGTCTCCTTTATTTAAAAAAGCAAGTGATTGATATCAGCCTCAGAAGAAAAGGATGCTAAACCTCAGTGTCCCAGAGATCACTGACCTTGTATCTTCCCTTTTTTTTTTTTTTTTTAAATTGTAAAGCTAATGTAATTTGGAATAAATTATTATCTAAACATACATGAAAATTAATAATTTTTTTTTATCTCTAAAGTTGCCCTTTAGAGATAAAATAAGTGTTTGATGTGTTTGTACTTTTTCTTTTTCTAAACACGTGTTCAGTACCTGAGCAGTGCCTCGTTACATTTCATCCTCCAAGTCAGAGTTGTGATGATTCATCTGAAGCAGAGAAAAACAGACTCATTATAGTGGTTTCCAGTACTCTGACATATACCTACAATATGTTCATAACCATTATGAAGAGAGCACTGCAAGCCACCTGGAGCTTCTAGCTCAGAATTAATGACATGAGTCAGTGTGCTGGGGCTCATTTCAGTTGGTTGGGCTGTGGAGATGAGCTGCTGATTTCCCAGCAGCACTTGCTAATGGGTAGGAATGGAGGCGCACTGAGATGACAGAGAGAGACCCGTCGACTCTTGCTGAGACGCTCTCCTCTAACATATGGGCTCTTACTAAGAACAAGGGAACATTCAGCAGTTATGGAACGATGCAACCACAGTGGAAAACAACAGCTTGTGGAAAGCACTATTAGGTAGAGAGAGTGAATAATGTAGCCTTTGTAGCAAACTGATCTATCAAACTACTGAACCAGGCCAATGTTCTTTTCCAGAGGTGGTGACATGCCCCATCTTAAAACATACATTGGCACAAAGTGCTGGATCTGAACCCACTGGACAACCAAACAAATTGTTCTCCATTATTACCAAATTTAATAAAAGACCATGCTTATGGTTTTTCATCCCTACCTCTTTAGAAAAGGTGTCGATGTGGCTACTATAGCTATAGTTAGATTTGCTGTGTGCTTGTTTGTGAAAGTACATCTTTTTCAAAGCAACTGATGCTGGTCAGAAGAAGCTTTACAGAGTTTGAAAAAAAAGACAAATTAATGGGAAATCATAGCAAACAATTAAGTATTTGTGGCAAATTTGTTGTTATTTCAACATATTTCATTATATATTGTTTTAATAGCTCTGACTGATATGGATTAGAATTTTTACATTTTCATTGCTAAGCTATGTTTTATGTTGAACCCAACACAATTTTTGCCAGCATTCTATAAAGCAAGTCAACCCTTGCATCTGCTATTAAAATACATTTGTGGGTTGAGCATACAGGTCAATTATTGTTCCACTTTCTCATTTGTTTTGCTCCACCAGTGGGACATGACAATCATTTAAAGGGGGCTATGGGATTTCTTCTGTTTCCAAAGTCAGAGTAAGGGTATTGTCTACACATTATTTTTCTTGAGCTTTGAGGTTATTGTGAGAAGGTGATTGAGTGAATTAGTGTTTCACATTGGAAAGCCAAAACACTGACTGAGGAAAAACAGCAACGCAAGTGTAAACATGTGGGCTGAGATGTAAGTGTGGGGGTTGATGGTGCAGTTCTGCAGTATTTGGCAGTCCAGGGGAAGCCCTTGGTGACATGAACACTGCAGTAGAGTAATTGAGGCCTTGCTATTGTGTGCAGGAGACATGGAAGAGGGCTAAAAGTACTTAATGTGTCACTGTCACCAGGTGGGGGGATACTCTCCAAGGTAATTACACATAATTGTTATGTGCTTTCTGGGGGATAATAGTTGTCTATATATAAGGCACAAAAAAGCTGACAGTGAAAGTGTTCTCTGTAGTGGCCATTGTCCTTCCTCTCTGTTTGTCTCTTTATTTCCCTCCCTCTCTTTATACAATTATTCTATAACTTTTGTTTTTGCTTATCATCCTGTGTGCTTCCCAATAAGTGCTTTTACAATCTGTGTGTCTGTCTGTGTGTGTGTGTGTGTGTGTGTGTGTTTCAGAAGTTGCTTGCTTAACGAGTGCTGGAGGTGGATGCAGTCTAAGAATGGGAGCAGAAAAAAATGCCCTAGCTTAGCGTAATTTTATGCTGCCATGAGCAAATCTGTCTCATAATAAAGCTGTGATGTGTCAAAGTAATGACGGTGTGATTAGATTTGTTTTTCTTTGCATTTGTTTGTGTGCTTTGGTAGGCGTGAGTGATTTAGGGGTAGGGTATTGTGTGTAGTGAGTGTAAAAATGGGAGTTTAGGTGTGTGTGCGTATGTGTGCACGCACACGTGTACGTGTGTGTGTGTTCTATGCCTTGGCTATTTTATGTGGAGAATTGATGAAAGTCTGTGGGAGTAGTTGTTGCTTGTCTGCAGGAACCAGGCATAGTTTTACACTTGCAACATTTGAGAGGCACTTATCAGCTGTCAGACTGATTTGCCATGCAGCAGCTCTGCATTGTGCTTATCTCTTTTCACCCACAGTCACACACTCTCTGCACAATGACACAATTTGAAAACACACACACACACACACACACACACACACACACACACTTTTTTCAAATCCCTGGAGTGTACAGAGGAATGAAAGCTGTGCTGCTTATTGTTTGGTTATCTACAGAGAGACACAGGGCATGCATACTACACTGGCCAGCAGAGTAAACTTCACTAGCATGTTTTTTTTTTTTTTTCCATCAGCTTGAGTTTTTACCATGTGTGAATCTTCATCACTGGCCTCCCCCAGCTCAGGACTGTCTCTCCGAGCCCGGCGGGGACAGGGACTGGGGCTTCTGGGTGACCCCTCTCGACTGCTGGCTGATGGATTATATGGTGACCCCCCCAGACTCCCACCTTGAGAAAAGGGTGAACCTGGAACACACAAAGACGGTCACTGAAAGTAGAAACTTGAAACACAAAAAGTCTTTCTGCACATCTAACAGCATCCTTTAGTCATGGGAAAAAGCACAGGCTGTCATTAAAGACAGAATTAAAGCACAGGCTGTCATGGCCCATAGGAAAGTAATACAATTTGATAAATTGACAACTTTCAATACTATAATTGATCATTTCATTTATACTAAGCAGTTTTTAATGGTAAGCTATGATTAACAAGGAACATTACAGCCAATCTGAGAAATCTATTGCTATGTGCAGTATTATGTTTTTATATACAAGATTTTAAAGCTAGACACTATCAGCTTTATGAAGCCAGTTTATCTTAAAAACCAAAAAATAAATAAATGAAATAAATTCAGTCTAATTAAGTGTCTGCTTTTTTTTCTAAAACCTTTTTCCTATATTGTAGTAATTGAAATGTTGTGAATGATTTAAGCTATAGAAATTTGGAGTGCATTCTGTGTAATCTAAGCAAATTTGAAGATATCGAAAAAGTGTGCAGAGCCCAGTTGACTTTAGATACAACCCAGTTGCATCATCTCTGCTATTCTCAGTTCCATGATTATGGCAATGATTCAGACTAGCAATTTGCTTAAATGCAGTTTTATAAAGATTTACATTTTAATAGAAGGCTGTAGGTACTGGCAATTATTCCAAGATTAATGTACAGACAAGAACTTGCTCCACATATTGACACTCAAAAAGTTCTTAATGGGGAGCATCCTGAGAGAATATGTGACCACCAGGGGGCAACATGAGTTCAAACAAGGCCTTTCATGTCGCCACAGTTAGTTCAAGTCAACCTTATCTCAGCCTAATCTTATTTAAACAGAAATGTCCAACATTTGAATCTAGTTAAAAGATCTGAGGTCAAGAGGTACAATCAGTGCCTCATGCATCTTTTAAAAACTGACCTGTGTGCTCCTGCCTTTGTCTGTCCATCCTGTCCAGACTGTCCAACAGCCCATCGATTTGAACCTTTATCAGCGTCAACTCTCGCTTTATAGTCTGCAGTTCCTCCATTTTCACTGAAGAGAGAAAGAGTGAGACAAAAGAGAGAGAGACATAGAAACAAAGAGAGAGAAAGAGGTTAAACAAAAAGCAAAAGCAGGCAATAAAACAAATGAAAACAACCCTTCTAAAGAAATATTGACTGGCTCAAGACAAGCAACCGTCTCATAATCTGTACATTTCAAATAACTGGCCACCCAAACTACTCTACAGTTCTGGCAAGTCTCTTTTTTGTCTCATTCTCCCCCTTTACAAATTCTTTCACCCATTTAGGCACAGAGCCACCCCCAAGCTCATCTTTATAGAGAACTCTAGAGAAGGCCCTTTGTCCCCAGATAGCTCAGCGCTCTGCCTAGCTAGCCCAGAGTATGTCAGAGTGGTGGATAAAGTTCTCTGTGGTAGAAGAAAGCAGACAGAGAAGAAAGTGATTAATAGTCTAGAGAGACATTCTGCAAATAGGAGCATTACCCAGATCCAGTCAAAATTACTGACAGAACAAAAAGATAAATGAAGAGACATTATGATGGAGACATGGAGTCACACAAAGTTTAATTGAAAAAGCCAACATTCTGACCCCCTAGTTGAGGTGACCTGGCAATGAGAACTGGTAATGACGATCTAAACACTTCCTATTCGTTCCGCTCTATTAATTTAGTGTAACTGCGTGTTCTGATAGGGCTGTCTCTGTTACTGAAGGAGAAGCTACAGAGACGAGCCTTTTAATGAAAAGCCATCTGGAGTCTCTGCCCTTCTGAGCCCAGTACCCAGCAAAAGCCAAGTATGCCTAAATGAGAATTTGTGATGTATAGAAATCAGATTCAAAGTTAAGGACAAAATTTTGGCTTCAAGATGTTTGTACACATTTTAGATATACTGCATTTGCTGATTGCCCAAATGTTTGTGGACACCTGCTCTTCCAACCCCTTTTTTTAAATCAAACAAATTAACAGGGAATTTAGTAACAGCCTCTAATCTTAATGGAAGGCTTTAGGCTAGATGTTGAAATGGTGCTGATGCAGGGTGATTAGGATTAGTCAATGCTTGGCATTGGGTAAGGTGACTACAGCTTCATGTGCAATTGCTCCAGATCATTACAATCTATTGGCAATGCTTTTCTATGGAGATTGTACAAACTGTGGGCATGCAATAAAAAAAAACAAAAAAACTGTAGGCAATGGAAGGACAAAGTACCAGAATTGATCAATTAGGAGGGGTGGCTAAATACTATTGGAAATGAAAAAAAATTAAGTTTATCATACAATGTCATAAACCATGTATTTTATTCATTGCTATTAAAAGAAAAAAAATATATATTTCAGATTAATTTTTCTACATCATTTTAATTAGTCAAACGGCATTTTATATTGTGTAAAACTTTAATAATTAATGGATCATAAAGGTTTAAAATGACTTTTTTACATGATTAAAATGAAGTTCTGTTACTTTTTGTGATGATATAGGCAGCAGTTTGCATGATGTGAATATCTGGCAATATGCCTCTATTACTTGTTAGTTACTGTAGCTTCATCACTCTGGTTCAAATGCCAGCAAATTTTCAGGCAAAGAATATGCTTCAGTTGACTGACTACATTTGAAAAAACAATACACCAAACAACTACACCATAAAGAACATTCTCTCCATGCATACACAGATGTGGTGATCAGGCAGTGGTCTGTGTGTTGTGTGTTTTTTGTGAGTATTCAGGTGAAAATAATGAGAGTATCTGACCAGACACGTGTGTGTATATGTGTGTGGGGTGGATGAGTTTTTGTTTTCTTACACTTGGCTCTGCTGGATGAGTGGGGTCTGGAGCTCTTGGAGGATGAGTGCTCTCGGCTACGTCTTTGCCTGGAGGAGGACGAACGGGCTCTCTTGGCCAGGCTGGAGCTGGTGGCCAGTGGAGGTGCCACTGATGGGACACGCTGATAGTCATACACCCTGAAAAGCACAGAACACCCTACCATTATAACCACTGGCTGCATTACACACACACGCGCACACACATACACGCACATGCACATACACTTTTCATACAAATAGCAGAGGATGGTGTAGCACAGTGGGTAATAACACTATATTCATGGGATTCTTTGGGCAAGACTCCTAATCCTGCACTGGACTACATGAGTCACAAAATGTAATTGTAAGTCACTGTAACAGTATGTACACGCTAATGTACTAATGAAAGAAACACAAACCAATGAAATCTGGCTTTATGTATCAGAAATTTGTTGAATATATATATATATATATATATATATGCTATATGTGTGTGTGTACATATATATATATATATACATATATGTGTGTGTGTGTGTGGGTAGCGTGTGTATATATATATATATATATATATATATATATATATATATATATATATATATATATATATATATATATACATTTATATATAATACACACACAACACACACACACACACACACACACACACACACACACTATGTGTGCACAGGAACAGACAATGTTCTCATAAAAAGTGTTTTGACATTGATATTTTAGGGGTGTTCCTATGACATATTTGAACCTCTCTCTTGACAAATGAAAATAAGTAACCTTCAGCCAGTAAAGTTCAGTAATGCATTCAGTTTGCATAACATTCCGCATAATGGATGTGTGTGCATGCTATCAGTGCATTTCAGTACCGCTCATGGTGGTTGCATTTGAGCAATAAGGAGCAGCGAGAGCCAGGCAGAGAAACATCTGGGTGTGGGTGCAGAGAGGTTTACCACCATTCTGTATAAATCACAAACAGCTAGTGATTTGATACATATACTGCAGCACCTCTAGACTGAAGTATTTATTTACTACTTATTGTACTAAATGTCCAGGACAGTATGCTGTTTAGATTCTCAAAAATAAAGATTAAAGGCTTTTTTCCTTTCCTTTAGAGGGGATTTGAGTTTTTTCTGCAAAGAGATTTAGGTAGTTAGGTAGATAGGTGTCGAAACCTTTTTAAAGAGCTGCCACATACTGTAAAAGCTCTATGCTAAGTGAAGATTTTTCTTAGAACATTTCTCTCATTTTTTTGGTAATCAAAGCACATACTCTGGCTCAGATTTGTGAGGTGCAACAGAATGCCACCCCTAATCATAAAAAGAGAAATCACTTCTTCTTAAAACTGAATATGCAAATATTAACTCATCAGCTTAGCTTTAACAAAATGCCATTGTAAACAAAGGAATTAGATATAGACCACCACAATTCTAAACCATCACTGGATTCTGATACCTTGGTATCACACAGTAATATTCTTAACTTTAGTAGCATAAAAATGGGTTCAGACAGGAAAACAGTTATACATTTCAACAACATTTTACAATACAAAAAAAAAAAAAAAGAAAAAACAAAACAGTTCATTCCAAAGATTTCTGCTGAGCATTTAAAATCACGGGTTAGAGTACTGTAATCTATGTAGCACTGTAATAAATTATCTTCGCGGGGGAGTGCTGGAGTCCATCCCAGCTCACACAGGGCGAAGGACGGGGACGCACTCTGGACAGGTCGCCAGCCCACGCAGGAGGAGCGTGACTTACATCGGCACCCTGCTCAAGCGTACTCAGGGCAACCTATTGGGAAGGGGCTCAAACCCCCGATCCTCCGATCATGTGGCCAACGCCCTAACCACTAGGCCATTGCTGCCCCGAATATGGTTATTATATTATATATTGAATTTATATTAAATATAACCAGGATCTGTGATACTGTAATATATTGACAAAATATTGCAATACTGAATTTTGACTAACTAGTGTTTCTACATTATAATGATATGAAACTCTCAATTTCACTCACTAACCCCCCACTTACATTTTATTTTCTTTCTCCCCTCGGCCTCCTGAGACATGCTTTTCTCTTTATGAGCAGTGGTAAGCTGCTCTTATCTTCCAAAAAAATCAAATTGCTACTGTCAGAGCCAATCAAGAGCTCTCTGGCAAAGCACTGCAGAAGCTGACAGAAGAATTTAGGAGCATGTGTCACATAAGACACAGATACCAGCCATGATAAATCAGAGGAGAAAAGAGAGAGGAAAAAAAAATGGAAAAAAAGCAGAGGGGTATCTAGGGAGGCACATTAAACTGGCCTGCTCCAAGTTTGATCAGATCAGAAAGTCATGTGGAGATGAAGTAAAAGACATGTGCCAAAATAACATCAGCTGCCAGTAGGTATCATCACATGTCTGAAATACAGTGGATTTTCTATACTCTGACTCCCAGAGGCTTTGGCACATTAACCTATTAAAAAATCTAAATGTTCTATAATGGTCTCAGTTTAAATGTACAGATAAAGGAAGAACATGCTATTAAAAAAGTGTACTGTTCAGTTACATGTTTGAAATTCCAGTTTAAAAATGAGAAAACTCTTTCACTGTATTTCTTTAGGGGAGGATTCACAATGGTCATAGGTATGCATTACACATGCTAGGTATTGTACTAAGGTAACACTAATAGATGCAACCACAAAAAAGAGAAATTCTGAATTCTGTCAAATTAATGAGACTTAAGGATGAAATGCTGCACTATAGATTATTACCTAACATGATAATGACACATACAAGCCCCTTTACAGATCAACCCAGTGTGAAAAACATCCACTACTTGTTATATACAATAGCCTTTTAGCTGTAGTGCAAACAATATAAAGTGAATTTCAAACACCAAACAAGACCTCTTTATGATCCTTTATATGTGGAGAAGGGGAGAAGCTGTATCAGTGTAACTAAACTATTCGTGTTCTATTGCTTTCTGGCTGGTTACATTTATTATGAATATTTAGTTAAAATTTGGGATGAGGAGTGTTAGCAGGGGAGCTTTTTTTAACAGATATCTTCAGGAATGTGCACTAAAGAGACAGTGACCAGGTCATCCTGTGTGTTATTATTGAGTGACGGCTGAAATGGTGTGCTGATTACGAGTGTATCAAGAAGACAGGATTAAAACGAGAGAAAGCCTTTAAGCTCCTAATCCACAACTGAGCAGATAAGACGGAGTAAACAATTACACAGATACTCCTTTGGCAGCTGCTGTTCAGAGCACAGAGGGTTCATTTGCAAATTGAATGGTTTATTTAGTTGCTCCATGTAAACCTCTGAAGCTTTTACACCATTCCTGCTAGAAAAATAAACAAATAAATAAATAAGTAGCCCTTGTGCTTGGCCTGAGCAAATTGTTGGCGGTTTGGGCTTTTTATTAAACAAGTTTTGAAGTGTCTGCAGTTAATTGGTGTGGGGAGATGGAAGCCATGTTGTTTTGTGATTTCAGTGTAGGTGCAGTAATTGCAGCGGGTGCCAGTCAAACCTTGGATAAAGATGAGGAAAAGCCTCTGCTCTTAAATAGAATCTAAATCTCCAGCCCTGTTCTCTTTCTCACAGATGACTCCTCAAATGAGCAGCTTATGATGGAGTGAGAGTGAGAGAGAGAGAGAGAGAGAGAGAGAGAGAGAAAAGACAAGTACTGCACAGGGGAATGAAAACAGTGAAATATATCTCCAGGCCACCACCACAGATGAGTCGTAATACCTCTCTCACTGCACTCTGTATAGAGAGAGGCTTTAGATTCTTACACGCTCTTTTGGTGGTAAAGTCTTTAACGGAGTTGTATTATGTAAAGAACACCGGGCACAAGAACTTTGATGTGCAGTTGGGAAGAAAGCAATCCCTGAATGAGACAATGAGAATTATTTCTGTGTTTTTCTCTCTCTACCTCTGTCTCTCTTCCTCTCAGTATGACGTAGGTGGAGACCAGTGCTATCAGAGTGGCGCTTTGTGTTTGTGTGCATCAGAGAGAAAGACTGAGGGGGTGAGGAAAAGAGAGATGAGAGAGTGGTGAGAGAAGAATAGAGTGAGGAAGACAAAGTTAGAGAGAGAGAGAGAGAGAGAGAGAGAGAGAGAGAGAGAAGCAGTCAGGCGCTTATCGCCCATCAGTGTGGAGCAGCTGAATTAGCTTCTCATGCGGCGCAGGCCTCCAGAGTGACGGACTCGTTTTTCATACTGTCAGCATCCCCCCCTCCCTTCTTTCTCTCTCTCTCTCAACATATTTCATTCTATTACTTTTATCTTCTTCCTTCCTTCATCTCTCCATTCTTCTCTTTATTTCTCCCTTTCTCTCTCTCCAAATTTTATAATGCTGCTATTTTCCTTTTCTTCCCTTCCTCTCTCCCTCCTTTCATCTCTCTTTTCATGCCTTCCTTTCCTTCCTTTCTTCCTCTTCCTTCCTTCTTACTTCATCTCCTTCATTTCTTCTTTCCTTCCTTTTTCTCCTTCCATCCATCCTTCCTTCCTTTCTTTTTTTCTCCCTACTTCTAATATTTCTTTAGGAAGAAAGCTGCAAAGGTATCAGAATTATAACAGCAGTATCTAGAGTGCCTGAAAAAAAGTAATTCTTGCAGAAATATAATGTGGGTGTAACAGTGAGCAAATTAGGCAATTTAATGCATTAATAGTTAAAGAAAACAATACAGAAACATTACTTAAAGTCTAGACACAAACACACACACACACACACACACACACACAAAATGTCTTCTATTCTATAATGGCGTTATTAGTTACCATGCCTCATTAACATTGTGAGGAAAAGAGTCTCTCTTTCATTCTGTATGTGTTTGTGTGTGTGTCCTTATCCGCAATTCCAAAACAATCTCTCCCATAGTCTGATCCGTTGTGCCTCAAAGCAAGCAGACTTTTTTTTTTTTTGCGGTCTCAGCATCTAATCAGTCTAATAACTCATTGTTTGCACAATGCAACACAACAGTCAACAGAATGACTAAAAGAGGATCTTGAAAAGCTTGACATAACTTACTTTTGTACATTTCTTCCATTCTTCTTGACAGAATCATTCAAGCATAACCATGTAACCCAGCCTGAGAAACATCCCAACAGCTTGATCCACCACCATGTTTGACTGCTGGGAATGTATTATTAAGATGATGTTCAGTCCCTGGTTTCCTTCACGCACATCATTTAGGAATTTGTGCCAAATAGGTCAATCTTTGTTTCGTTAGGTTTCGGGATTTTGCTTCTCATTGGGCAAACTCCCGGTTCCTCGTGCTGCAATGTGCCTTTTACTGAGGAATGGGCTCTGTTTTTCCACTCTGTTTGCCTTAAATGCCTGACTGTTGGAATGTTGCACTTATGGATAAAGGTTCTCCCATCTCCCCAAATGAACTGCAAATCTTATTCATCGAAACCTTTGGGCTGAATGTCTGAAAAAGTTCCCTTCATGCCCGATTACTCAGTTTGTCTGGGTGTCTAGATGAAGAGCAACTGTTGTTGGTTCTAAAACCTCTTCAGTTTGAAAATGATGGAGGGTACAGTATCTTAGCTACTTTCCATGCTTCAGAAAGTTTCTTGTGTCCTTCCCAGATCTGTTTTCGTAACAGTCCTTTGTCTTGACACTATCGTGTGAGAGCCTATAAAGACAAGTGCATGCTATCCTAATTGAGTCTAATGAGTTCATTTGGATGCACAGAAACATCTCAAGGACCACTGATAGAAGTGGGATACACCAGAGTCAAATTCCAAGTGCCACAACAAAGGGACTATTTTAGTCTTTTATTTTAATCAATTAACAAAACCCTCCAAAACCTTTGCTGTTTTGCTGAATTATGCATTTAGCCTGATACAGAAAAAAACTGAATAAGAGAATATGGAAACCTAGAAAATGTCTCAGAATTTTTCATATCTATAACAGGTAGGTGAGCACAGATCCTATGCACCTGATTATTATTATTCGTCTCAGTCCCACTCATTGAACGGACAGAAAAGGACACAGGACAGTCCTGCTGTGCGCCTGACAGAAGATTCCTCAAACAGACTTTAACGCAGCGTAAGCTCAGATCCAGTTTGCTCTTAAAGCATGACACCTTTTTTTTTTTTTTTACTAGATACAAGTGTGTGTTTTACTACCAGATAATAAAATAAATTACATCTATATATTTGTCTTATGAGTGTTGATGCATTTGTATTGATATTATAAGACCTCATATTTTCACATTGTCAAACGTTAAAGTAGAAGAAAAAATTATTTTCAATTGTAAAGTAAATGTAACAAGATTGTATACTTTGGACCCTTTCTATTTGTTCAGCTTTAAGTGGCAGACTTACAAGATTTTAAAATTTAAAAAAATAATGCACACAGCTGAATCAAGGTCGATGTAGCACTATAATTTTATAAGACTAGATTATTCTCCTGCTATCAACTTCTAATGCCCCTAAAGTCAGCAAAATCAAAAGCTGCATTTTCTAACTTCATACTTTCTCTTCCAGTGAAATAAGCTATTTGAAGTCTACAAACTGAGCTTTAGGTGGTAATGGTGGGGATGGTGGGGATGAAGTGAAACTGAAACTGAAAGTAACTATTTTGTCATTGTGAAACACAGCATAGCACACAGTAAGCCACAATGAAATTCATCCTCTGCATTTTACCCATACATACCGTGCAGCAGGGGGCAGCTATTTAACAGTGCCCATAGAGCAGTGATGGGGATGGTACCTTGATCAAGGGTACCTCAGGGCAACCTACTGGTGTGGGATTTGAACCCTTGACTTTCTGATCCTAGGGCCAGCTCCCTAACCACTGAGCCATCGCTGCCCCAAGTGGAAGATAAAACATGGAAGATGAAGATGTCATCGAAACTCATAAATCACTGTACTTGCATTGATTACATAGAACCCATGGTTTTGTCTGTTGAATGAATGAATACTGCATAATATAAATGAACTTAATAAATAAATAGGTCATTTCAATTTCAACTAGACTTAACGTAATGTAACAATAAATACTGTATAATTTGCTGTTTTGCTTGATGTCTTAATCAACTACCTCTGCATTATTACTGTAAATACAATGACTGACAGTTAATTTGTGTTTTTAGGATTTTGTCTGTGTTTGTAAGGAGGTTATTCTCCAGGTAATCATATTTGTTTGTTTGTTTGGGTGTAGGGGGCCAGCATTCCCCTGCAATTCAAATTTAAATGTGCTGACTTTCCGGTTTATGAATGACCTGTGTCCCCTTCACGCTGCATGAGGGAGGCAGTTAGCTCCCAGAGCAATTATGAGTACGAATGAACAACACACACACACACACATGCATGCACACTCACTCACTCACACACACACACACACACACACACACACACACACACACACACACAGATAGAGAGCAAAAGAAAATATGTACTTGAATTGCATTTTTGCATATTTGAATAATTTGACATTCGCACAAACCATAAAAAAACACTGCAAACCTAAGTCATTTATCACACTCTGAATAATGTCTACATGCACAGTTCAGGTTGCTCTTTTCTCTCTTATTCAGAGCATGCTCTGTCAGCACTACTTTTGCACTACTGCCCATCTTCATAGGACTGCAGAGCAAAACTTGACAAAACTCAAGAGTTCCACAGCTGCACAAGCCTTCTTAAAGTTGCCTTGAAATGGGCATTAGCACAATGGGAAAGTCTTACATAAACTGTGATTCTACATTTAAAAAGGTGTATTTAGTACATTAAGAAGTTCAGTACCTTTATAAAGTTAAAATTCAGAGTATCAATACTTTCCAATTTGTGCTTACCATTCAGACAATAAACAGTCCCCTCCTGCCTCCTGTATCTGGGTGGTTTGAAAAAATTGGCACTATGTTTGTTGTATTTTAAACATATTCATATGTGATAACCGGCTAAAATAAAAAAAGCTCAGTAAAAGCAGAAAATGTGATCTCATATTCTTATTTTGATTTCATAGCCAATGTCTCCAGTTCCTAACAAAAAAAAAAAAAAAAAAAAAAAAAAGCAAAAAATAAATGAACCCAAACAAACTGGTCTTCCAACAACAATTTGGAGGGCACTGTATATACACACAGCATACACACAATATATTATATACTAAATGTGCTTACATATTTATAAACCACGACATTAAGACCACCTGCCTAATATTGCGTAAGTCCCCTTTAAACAGCCAAAACAGTGCTTCGGATGTGCTGCAATATCAGGTACCATAATATTACCTTGTAGATTGCATACTGTGGCCTCAATGGATTGTCCAGCACATCCCACAGATGCTCAAAATCTGAGAATTTTGGAGGCCCAGGGAGCACTTTGAACACCCTGAAAGCCAATCCTGAGAATTACTGCATTTTTTGTAATGTGGCATGTTGGACTTATCATACAAGTGTAAGTCAATCTGGAAACTACCACAGGGTGGCATGACAATTTATTAAAATATGCATTGTACTCACAGTTCAATATTAGATAACAGAAGTGGAGTCAGGAAAAAAAACTAACTTATTTTAACAATTCCTGCTTTACTCCAACAGCAATTAGCCAGGTTTGTTGTTAGATATGCACCGAAGCAGCAATGCTCCCATAACTAATAAGTAACCAAGCTTATACCCCTCCAATTAACATGGTGTGTGACACATTATTCAACACAGACTTGCAATAAACCAAGTTGGTATGTTAAGAAATTGTTTGGGGCAGCAGTGGCCTAGTGGTTAAAAACTAGAACCTAGGATCAGAGGTTTGTGGGTTCTAACACATATTAACTATAAAAATGGATACAAGAAAGCCTGTCTTGCTAAAAACAGTGACTGTTAGACCTTTTTACTTTTCATAAGTGTCATTCATTAAACATTTGTGGTTTACAAGGTAGGGCAAATTTATTTTTTTATTTATTTTTGCCAAACCAATACTTTAAAGGCCTTGATGAAGTCTGTGTCAGCAGCGAAGGGGCATAAACATCACACCCTGCATCACTGCATCTCTCTGATGTGGAACTCTTACCCACTGCCCCATTTCATTTCATCATCAGTTCATTTCATCATTACATGAAATTTTAACAGAAACCTCTTACATGCAGTGTCTTTTAAGTGAGATGAGAAGCTATGTATAAAAGACAACACTACTCTGTGACCCAGTACACCCTTCCATGCAATTGTTAGCACACACAAACAAGCACGCTGTTAAAGGCCAAACAGGGGTCCATGTGTGAGCGCTGTGACAGTCATACAGAAACAGGACAGACACACTAGGTGGCTATGAGTTTCTTGTCAGGCCTGATAGACGGTGCTTGGAGTGAAAGGACGGCTGTGAGCAAAGGACAGCCCTGACAGTACCTGTCATACAGATCCTCTTGATAACAATCATAGTCCAGCTCATGCTCCGACCTGCAAAGAGAGGAGAAAAGAAGGAAAGAAAGAGAATGAGTGAAAAGGACAAAACATGTGTCATTTTATTTGATAGGGGACAGGGAATGAGTGAAAAGGACAAAAAAGTCATCATTTCATTTGACAGACACATAAGCTGTCTGTCTACTTGTCCATCTTCACACCTGACGGAGATCTCAGACCTCTCTTTCTTTGCTTCGCACCCTTTTTGTTTTTCTTTTGCTCTCTCTCGCTTTCTCACACACTCTGTGGATACAATAAACCTTGATGTTTGCATTTACAAAATTTGCATATTTGAAAGCATGTCTCAAAAATTACATTAAAAGCTTCATTAGCAAAGCTGGTACATAAGGGTTTACAGAATGAAAAGATATGAGTAAAGGGGATTTATTTACATTTACAGCATTTAGCAGATGCTCCTATCCAGAGTGAATTACAAATTATTACGAATTATACGAATTACAAAACTAAAATGATTATATTGTTGTAGCAAATAACTCACTGCTGCAGCCTCACTGCAGGACATATACATCAGATGAGCTACGTTTTATCACATTTATATTTGTAGACAACTAAAACCTTAATTTTTCATAACTAAATAAATTATAGTTATTTTTCCTTGTGTTCTGACCCTCAGTGAAATGTATTTTGGTACTCTTAATAATCTTAATAATATGGTATAGTGGCATATACCACATTTTGAGGGTGGAAATGTTTTGCAGGACAGTTATTGTTCTTATACATATAGTCTTAAACTGACAGTAACAACACCATTCATTCATTAGTAAACAATAAACTGTGTATCCGTCATTTCATCAGTTCCGTCTACAGCAGAATGATGACAAATTTCTTATACAGTGCTGTGCAAAAGTTTTAGGCAGGTGTGAAAAAATGCTGTAAACGAAGAATGCTTTCAGAAATATAAATACTGATTGTTTATTTTTTATCAATTTACAAAATGCAAAGTGAGCGAACAAAAGAAAAATCTAAATCAGATCAATATTTGGTGTCACTACCTTTTGCCTTCAAACCAGCATCAGTTCTTCTGGCCTCCACAGAGCCCTGATCTCAACATCATCCAGTGTGTCTGGATTACATGAAGAGACAGAAGGATGTGAGGAAGCTACATCCACAGAAGATCTGTGCTTAGTTCTCCAAGATGTTTGGAACAAACTACCAGCCGAGTTCCTTCAAAAACTGTGTGCAAGTGTACCTAGAAGAATTGATGCTGTTTTGAAGGCAAAGGGTGGTCACACCAAATATTGATTTGATTTCGATTTCTCTTTTGTTCATTCACTGCATTCTTTGTTTACAGCATTTTTTCCACACCTGCCTAAAACTTTTGCACAGTACTGTATTTTTTATATATATATTTATTTATTATATGCACACACACATATACATATACCAAACGTGATTGATGACTCCTTTAATTTTTATGTATTCTTTAATTAATTATCATACCATGCTTTGGCTTTCAGAGCACCTTCATGTACTGTTGTAAATCAGATTTGGCTTCTAGTAAATGAAAATGGCCATGCCTGGCATTCTGTCCATCGTTAATGTGCAAACTAGCAGCCAACCAGGCATCTGTGTGGTCATGTGGCAGAGCAAAGAGCCTAAAGGATTGGGTTTCTCAATCTGGTGAATGACTGAGATCAGTCATATGAGTACCAAGTATTTAAGCCTGATTTTTTTTCACCCTTCTTCTCTGACTGCATATCCACACACTACTTTTACATATACAAGGTGTGCCAGATCTGGCAGTTGTAAAGGAGCACTTATTTTTTCTATAAAAAGAGGTAATTTGTTTACTACCACTCAGTAAACTAGAGAAACATAGAATAAAATATGTTTTGTCCATGTTCATCCACTTCAGATTAGCTCTATGCAAAAAGAGAGACATTCTTAATGCTACAAAACGAGGTCAACTAAACAAATCATACTTATGTCTCCACATCATCAATCTTGAGAAATATAAATTCAATCAAAAGTGTAATTTTTAGCAGGCCTCCGTAAATCAGGTCCTGAGGGAAAGAAGCCATAATTTCAGCACAGACAATTATTACACACTCAAAGCAAATGTTGATTCTCTAAGACTATTCCCAGAACTGCGCAAGATCACACACGCATGCACAGAAAGTGATTCAGACATGGAAGCTTTAATTAGTGAAACATGTTCAGTTCATCAGAATTCATCTGAGTTCATGATAATGCAACATTACATGTGAGCAGTGCTAACAGAAATGGTGTGTGTGTCTGTGTGTGTGTGCACGTTTCCAGCTCAAGAGGGAATTTGCTATTCATAGGCTCAGGCCAGCTGGAAAAAGACATCTGATTCTTTTGTCACTGCTCTAGTAGTGGAAAATCCCCAATTATTGTACCATGCTTTGCAATGGTAAACGCAGAACCTGAATGTTCAGATTAATGTGGTGTGTAAATCAGTGATGCTAATGATATTGAATCCATATGTGCATGTGTGTGATAAATACTAACATTAACACAAGTAGCTAGAAAGATGCGATGCGCTTGCATTCATCTTTTGTCTGGATTATTAGATAAAAATAATTAATAAAAGTTCAATGTTTTTCCCATTGGTAATGAATGGGAGTTATAGCACAGTTCTCTCAGCTATAGAGATACTGACTCTCTCTCTCTCTCTCAAACACACACACATACATACATAGAAGAGGGTAGTGAGAAGGTCCTGGGTTCGATTCCCTCCCCGCCTAGGAATCGACCCCAGGACCTTCTCACTGTGTGTGTGTGTGTGTGTTTGTCTGTGTGTCTGCCTTGCGATGGACTAGCAACCTGTGCAGGGTGTTTCCCTGCTTTTCACCCTGTGTGAGCTGGGATAGCTCAGCACCCCCAAAACGCTAATTAGGACAAGTGGCTATGAAAATGAGGGGCAGCCATACACCCATTGCCCCAAGAGTAATGATAGGGTATGTGTGAGACAGTAGGACGATAGGGACACTACTTTGCACAGCGCTAACCTACTGGTAACCTAGCCACTAGGCTACCTCTGCACCTCCACTGCTTAACAACTCTCCAGCAGCTACCAGAGATACCTTAGCTACCAAGTGTGATACCATAGTAACCACCAAGCAGCACCCTAACAATCATCCAAAATACCATGGCAACTGTCTTGCAACACCATAACAAACACCAGAGAAACCATAATCAACACCCTAGCAATCTGGAATGACATAGTTTCCCCCAACAACACCTTAGCAACCACCAGAGATATCACAGCAACACATTGCAAAGGCACACTGTCACAATTCACATTTCTTGTGGAAATGCATCTCTCTTTCAAATATATCATCATTTACATCAGGTATTTGCATTTTACTAATTTCTTTTTTCTACTTAACTGTATTGTCTTCTATTGGTGGCAGCATCTATATGGCTTTGGGGTTCACACATCTCAGTTTTGTTTTGAAGCAAAATAATAATAAAGCCTGACAAAATGAAGTGCAAGAATTTTTTTTTTACATCATTATACTGAGGTTGTTTCCAAGTTAACTATACTTAGCAAAAACGGCGCAATGTAGTGCAGAAAAGGTCTGACATTGAAAGCCATTTTTAAATGGCTATTAAAAGAAGCAGAGAGAAGAATAATTTAACCAGTCAAAGAACCGTTTATGCATTCAAATGAATCTGAGTGTCTTTACAAAAAGCCTTGTGCAGAATCAATTTTAGACTCTAAATTTAAATCCTCGTTCTCAAAAAATTAGGAGAACTTTTTACTTGACTATATGCTTTGCTATTTGGCTCCATTCAGGGAACATAAATGAAACTACATAAATGTAAATGATATAAAGCTCACAAGTGTATAACTGTGTGATTGGGTTTTAAATGTTTATTAAATACAGCTGCTGATTGTATGCAACAGAACATGCTCTGCACCAGCATTCGGGAGCAAGCCGAGAAGACATGAGTTAAACAAGCAACAAGCAAAAAAGCTTTTTAATAGGCTGAGCTGTTAGTATGTAAATAATATAGTGTTTAAAGGAAAATAACAAATGAAAATGTACATTCATAAATACAGGTCTCTCTCAGACACACACACACACACACACACACAGACACACAGACACTACCCCACTCTAGCTCTCTGCAAGATCCTGGAGAATCTCCAAATTCCTGTTGCTAACTGATGTAACTGCAAACATTTCAAGCGCTGGCATAAAAGAAAGAACCTGCTGCTGTCACAGACACACACACACATATATGCACACACACGCACACACTCTGCTTCTGCAGTCATTTTATTCCCTCTCTTATTCTTACTCACTCGCTTCTGTTCTTTAAATTCTTGGACTAAAGCACTCTCTTAGTCCCTAAGCACTGGGCTACAAATAATCACTAATAAGTGTCAACGTTTATGTCTCTTACCAGGCTGCCAAACGCAGTTTATGATGGTGCCTGAGCTGTAGGTGATTAATGAGACAGGCTCTGATTTCCTGAATAGATCAGTAATCAGAGATGGCACCCATCTACATTCTCCAGCTGCAGCTTGCTTCAGGAGATGGCAGCCCATAGTGCTCTGAATCACCACCCCTTACTCTGCTGTCGGACTTTTATTATCACGAAAGACTGAAAGCTCATTCTCCACCAGTCCCTGTCAGTGCACTCAGCAAAAATGACAAAATCTAAACTTAAACCTGAGACAACTAAACAAAGGCATTATGGCAAATAATTCAACAAAGACAACAAAATTAGAGGGAAGACTTTTATAGAAAACTGACAAGGTTGGTTACTGACGTTGTGTTTTTAAGTCTAAGATCAAAAGAAGCCTGGCAGGATGAAAGTTAAGCTACACTTGGAGCTGTCTGCTTATAGCTCAAATAAATATCATCATAAACTTGGCATTTCAAGCAATACAGACAATTATTAATTATATTTAATGACCAATTTATCTAATATATGCAGATGACACAACTAATCCTGTCTTTTCCCTCCAACAATCAAAAGGTCACAAGCTGACTCTCTAACTGCTTGGCTGACATCTCTTTATGGATGACATCTCATCATCTCAAGCTTAATCCTAACAAGACTGAGCTTCTTTACACTGAGGGTAATCAATCACCAAGACATGACTTTGCCCTTTTTTTGGGTAATTCACTTATTGTTCCCTCTAAGACTGCAAGGAATCTTGGCGTCACATTTAATGATGAGCTCTTTTTCTCCTCTAATAAAACCACCAAAGAATGCACCCATTCCTCACCATCCAGGCTACCCAGCTCCTTGTCCAGTCTTACTTGACTGCACTTATCAAACAAGAAGTCTCTTCTCGTCTTCTCAGATCATCAAGCAAGAAGAAGAGGAAGACATGCATCAAGCGTTGTCTGAAGATGCACCTGATCAGGGAATGTCTAGGGAAATGAACTTCCCCATCCAGCTCTGCTCTTATACTTTTCTGCACTTCCTTTTCTTCTAAAAAAAAGTAAAAAAAAAAAGTTCTTTGGGAGGTTACTAGAATAAAGATCAGATGTGGATATAAAGCACCAATGTAAGCTGCTATGGATTAGAGCATCTGCTAAATGCTGTAATATATCTTTAAAAAATGATGACATATTTAATCTATTATTTTGAATTTAACCACAGGTAAATATTTTAACACAAGGAACCTCACACAAATACAATTATACAAATAAATAAGCATAAAAATAAGAATAAAGAAATGGAGTCAAAGCCAATTAAACCACCTTTGGTTAAGTAAACTGTCAACTTAAGGTCAACTGACTCATCCATACATATGGATGTTTTACATGGAACAAAGTTTTCATCTGACAATATCTGGATTAAATTATAGGCTGTTTATGAGTTAGAGCAGGAGAATGCTTGGAGTATGTTAATGCAGCCCAACTCTATATATTCACATTGTTTTTTTCCAAGGGGTTTAATGTGTTTAGAGTGAAAGTATAGAAATTTCTCTCATGCTATTTTATAATCATATCATATGATATATATATACAGTACTGTGCAAAAGTTTTAGGCAGGTGTGAAAAAATGCTGTAAACAAAGAATGCTTTCAGAAATATAAATAATGATTGTTTATTTTGATCAATTTACAAAATGCAAAGTGAGCGAACAAAAGAAAAATCTAAATCAAATCAATATTTGGTGTTACTACCTTTTGCCTTCAAACCAGCATCAGTTCTTCTAGGTACACTTGCACAAAGTCAGGGATTCTGTAGGATTATAGTCGGTGTGTGATCAACCAGTTTTACCAAACAGGTACTGATGATCATCAATGTCACACGGAGGTTGAAACACAGTCATGTTTGGAACAACCTACCAGCCGAGATCCTTCAAAAACTGTGTGCAAGTGTACCTAGAAGAACTGATGCTGTTTTGAAGGCAAAGGGTGGTCACACCAAATATTAATTTGATTTAGATTTCTCTTTTATTCATTCACTGCATTTTGTTGATTGATGAAAATAAATGATTAACACTTCCATTTTAGAAAGCATTTTTTGTTTACAGCATTTTACCACACCTGCCTAAAACTTTTGCACAGTACTGTGTATATAAATCTTTACACTCTAGATGGCAAATTGCATTTTCAAATGGTCAAAAAAGTTGATGTCTAAAAGTTGAATTTTTGTGCTACAGTTAACAAACGTTCTGTTGCCCTTGTGCTCAAAATGGCACAAACCTAAACATGCAGTTTATGGCCTACGTGAAGGATAAAACTCAAAACGTGGCTCTTCCTTCATGCATATAAGTTTAAAGGAGTGCAAAACGTGGGAGGATCAACTGGCAGCACCATTTTTTTCCAACAAGGCCAGAACTCCTACGTACATTTGGCCCTCAATCACCACGTGAAAGGAGAGATATGGAATAAAAGCAATGTCAGCAGTATATTATCTGATAACAGCTTCTGATGAAATTGAATTATGTTGATTTCAGTTTTTCTCATTTCCAGTGTGATGGGGAATGAGAGAAAAGATTCCTTGATTTTTGCAGACATGTTACACTGTCTCAGACATAACCTAAAATGTTCTTTTCAATAACAATAACAGGTATTGATGTAAGAGTTTTTATGGTAGTGGTGTTGCTGTGCAATGCAAGGACAGCTTTAAAGTGGTACTATTGAAGCATCCTGAGGCCATTTCAGCTGGGGAGGACATTGGTGATTTTTTTACTGCTTTTGACCCATAAGTGCTATTAGAAATGACAGGGTTTTCAAGTCGCTGGAAATGGTAATAGTTCCACTCAGGAAAGAGCCAGCAGGAGTTCTGAACTTTACCTCCATCAGCAGATCCTGGATTTTGTCCACATTCACAAAAAGTAGCAGAACAATCAGCATCCAGTGGAGATAAGCAAAGTAAAGGTGTATGCAAACGTTTCCTGACCCAACCAGTAAATGAATTGGATGATAAAAAACGGCATGCGCATTTTTGGGTTTCAGCAAAAATTCAGTTGATAAAGCATCAGTTTTGCTTGGAAGAACCTACAAATGAAAAATTCCTTTTACCAATGGAATAACAAATTAAAAAAAAATGTAATTGAAAAGATCATTAAATGGAACATTGTCTCACTAGTTACTCTGGATTATTTTTATTATTTAAACATTTCTGCTGTTTAATAAGGTTTATAAGTCATAACTTATAAAGGCAGATAAATATCACTTAAAATCGTTACTGTTGCTGGGGGCGACAATACTGGGTTGATCAGCAGGGCCTAGTTAGCGTAAGTATAGCTTTTGTGATATTGTACATTCATGTGGGTGTGTGTGTGTGTGTGTGTGCGCGTGTGTGTGTATGTATGTGTGTGTGTGTGTGTGTGTGTGTGTGTGTGCGCACATGTAAGAGTGTGAGTAATAGTCCAGTCAGATCTTTGGCATGACAGAAGCCGCCTATTTAAATTCTAATTACCTCCAGCGCAGGCGGCCCAGTGTCAGAGGCTAAAAGAGGCTCACACTTCACCCCATCTCTGCCTCATCTCAACCTCCTAATACCCCTCCAATACCACTATCCCGCACAGCACTATAGTGGGAAGAGGGGGAGTTGGATGTGGTGGGGGGTGAGTGAGACAGAAACAGACAGCAGGGTCACTAAAGGCTAATTAATTTCTTTTCATAATTTCTCATGCAGCAGGGCAATCCATTAGATATGGCTGGTTATAAATCATTCTTGTTCCACAATGCGGGTGTGTGGCACTCTGTGTGTGTGCTTTAGCAGCCTGCTTTAAAAGGGATTACAGAGTGTGTGAGTACATGTGTGTGCCTGTAGCCCTACACTTGTCTGGCATGTTTTAATGTCTTTCCTCATTGGGCCTGACAGACATAAAAATACATGCACACACACAAATGCACACATGTGCCGCTGTCACCATAATTCACTCACACTCTGAAACATAAAATTTAACTTAAAACTTTTGGCCCCCTAACAAGAAAACGTTCCATGTATGAGTGGAAATGAAAGCTGTTTCATAACTTCTTGGAAGTTGATAGATGATAACAATATTTCTGATATGTATACTCCTGTGCAAAATTTCAATGTAGCGCTGGAGGTGGGCATGGAACCTGTGACCTCTTGGTCCATATGCGATTATCCTGCCACTAGCCCACCACCACCCCGGTTTTATCTTTGTAATTGTGCCAAACTGCACATTTTTCCCAACTGAACTTGTACACAAATGTCAGAAGAAGTATCAAGATACATATGATGTACTGCGAAAATGTCAAGCATTTTAATATTTCTTTTTTGCTGTGTCACCCATGCGTTCATGCACCCAAACCCACAGGAATCTGACATCACATCAGCACAGAGGTTATTAGAGATTATACCTCCCTCCTGAAACCCTCCTGCAGTAGCTGGTGTGCACTTCAGCTCAAGAGCTCAACCACTACATACTACAAGCACTTTCTGCTGTATGTGTGTGTGTGTGTGTGTGTGTGTGTGTGTTCGTATATGTTTATTCAGGAAGTATCACAACACCCCCTGTGAAGCAATTCCTTATCAGTGCACGCCCTTCACAGTTTTCATTTAATGTAAGTAGATGCTCTAAATGTACAGTAATTACAAACACACACACATGCATGCACACACACACACACCATCTGCTGCAGCACTTTCTGTGAAGGTACACTAGGCATAAAATATGTTGAAAGCAGACAACAGCTATTCATCCCAGCTATTGTCTGAGAGCACTTTGAACCAAAATCCAAATCAGACACGAAGAGGGCTATTCCTCTTTTACTTTCTCTGATGCCTTTCTCTGCTCACTCTCTCTCTTTCGGGGTTTCTCGCTTTCTCCTATCTCTCTCACTTTGCCCAGCCCTCTAGCCTGTTCCCCATATTTCCTCTTCATTTAATACTATCTTAGACTCTTGCAATGTGGCAGTGATGGTCCATTTCTCACCACAGTGGAGCAGAGGTTCAGGAGCGCTGGAGGAGTAGTAGTTAGTCGAGCTAACACTAAGCCCCCAGGTGAGAGAGAGAGAGAGTGAGAGTGAGAGAGGTAGAGAGGTAGGTGGTTTGGAAGGAGTGTATATGTATTTGTGTGTGTAATATATATATATATTATATATATAATGCATGTCTGGGTCAGAGTGTATATTACACTGTAAGTATACAGCTTGTTCCCATAGTCAATGTATTAGAAGGGCTAAACTGTTATGATTAGATGACTGGACTGAAGTATGTTTGCAATGGCAAGGCTTGCATGGAATTTTATCCTACTTTAACTAACTATTTCCTCTGGTGCAAGGAAGGACTAACAAACTTTATTCTCAAGGCCCAAAGCAAGAGAAGGGATACGGTGGCTGAAGACATTCCTAGTGCTTGTTGTTAGAGGGATGTGTCTTCCAAGTGAGTCCATCACACCTCGCTGGTTGTGGGGCTGAGAAATCTGGTCCTGATTGTGGAGTTGTGAGGTTGAGTGAGTGTCCATGCTACTGTCAAAAGTGGACAGGGGTACAATGATGTACAGTGATGTGTACAATGGGCACAGACAACAGTAAAAGAGAGTCCCCAGGTCCAATGAGTAGCCCTGACCCTCTTGATACAAAATACTTTCAAACACACACACACACGTGCAGACACACATGCACACACACACACATGCGTGCGCATGCAAGCTTACACTCACTCGCACACACGCACGCACACACACACTCCTTGACCACTCTGTTGTTTGGCGTTCTGTAAGCCTTCTTTCTAGGAGTGTTTTCAGGGGCAGACTGATTTACTCTCAGATAATGTTCACACTCAGAAATGCCCCCATAGTAATAAATCAGCTACTGCTACAGCGTGCCTAATGGCCTGGAAACTTGATTTCCTGCCACTTCAGCTGTTCTAAAGTCCAACCCAGTGAGATTAGTGCTGAATTACGAGAGGCACAGTGACACACACACTCTCTCTCTCTCTCACACACACACACACACACACACATTCATGCACACAATCACACGGAAGTCTCAGATAGTTATATATATATATATATATATATATATATATAAAACATACATACATACATACATACATACACACACACACACACACACACACACAGAGTACTGTGCAAACGTTTAAGGCAGGTGTGAAAAAATGCTGTAAACAAAGAATGCTTTCAGATCAATTTACAAAATGCAAAGTGAGAGAACAAAAGAAAAATCTAAATCAAATCAATATTTGGTGTTACTACCTTTTGCCTTCAAACCAGCATCAGTTCTTCTAGGTACACTTGCACAAAGTCAGGGATTCTGTAGGATTATAGTCGGTGTCTGATCAACCAGTTTTACCAAACAGGTACTGATGATCATCAATGTCACACGGAGGTTGAAACACGTTTGGAACAACATGTTTGGAACAACCTACCAGCAGAGTTCCTTCAAAAACTGTGTGTAAGTGTACCTAGAAGAATTGATGCTGTTTTGAAGGCAAAGGGTGGTCACACCAAATATTGATTTAATTTAGATTTCTCTTTTGTTCATTCACTGCATTTGCTGACTGATGAAAATAAATGATTAACACTTCCATTTTTATAAGCATTCTTTGTGTACAGCATTTTTTTCACACCTGCCTAAAACTTTTGCACAGTACTGTACTAACAAATATATATTATTTTTAAAAAAGTACATAATTGTTAACTTCAGTACTCCCTAACTGAAGAAACCTGGCAACTATCTGTTTTAACACCCTCTTTGAGAGAAAAAAAGCAAGAGAGAGAGAAAGAGAGAGTGAGATGGAAGGAGAGGAGCGAATGTTGTGTGTGTGTGTGTGTGTGTGTGTGTGTGTGTGTGTGTGTGTGTGTGTGTGTTTGCATTTGTGTGTAAGAGACTGGCATAGCAGAAGGGGTAGCTGCCCAGAAAAGAGAAGACTGAAAAAAGCTGTGCGGGCAAGAAGCAATGAGGTGTGTGCTTGTGCATGTGTATGTGTACGTGTGTGTACAAGAAGCAGTGAGGTGTGTGGGGTTGTCTGTATGTGCTTGCTTTCTTTGCTTTACTGCTCACTCCACACTTTTTCCTCTCTGATGTAAGTGAGCATTTCCTGCTAGGCGTGCAGGAAATTTCTGCTTATTGCTCCCTTAACATGGTCACACTAGCTTCCAGCATCAATCCACCTGTCTGTGTGCTGGCCTGCAGTTAGGGCTTGAACACGGCCTGCCTCAGCTCCAATGCCCCAAGCAGGACGCAGCAGGTTAAACGCTGCTTGGGTTCTGCGCCTCTGATATTACAATGCTATTACTGAAAAGTGCTGAGAGTCTCTTAACTTCTAAATGCTCACCTTAGGAAAGCTGCTCTCAGGAGCTGAGGTGTAATCGCTCTATGACCCCCCAGTGAGAATTTAACACACACTTAAAGGAGGACTGAGAGTGGACTACACACTCTGCACCAACACTGCAGTTTGTAACAGTGTCGAGTACTGGCAGCAAACACTGATTACTTATTTCAAGTTTTCTAAAATATCTGCCTTTTATTTAACCAATTAATTATATTTTAAAATGTCTCATCCTTGAAAAAGTCAATCCATGTACAAATATCAAATGTCTATCACCTGCCCCTTTATAAAAATGTTAAATAATGTAAATTATTTCAACGATTCATTTAAAAAAAGTTTCAAATTATATTTCCATTTTTAATAACCATTCAAACGATTATTAAGGCTATATAAAAACTGCAGACTTTGAACCATTGGTGCAATGTAGAATTTCCAGAATTGTTCTTTGATCAGATGTCAAATATTTCCATTGCTCAATCTAAGCATCCTGGAATACTCAATTCGTCTCAAACTACTCCGTGAAATGAATCCACATACACTTTAGCTTCAGATTCAGAAACAGGTAAGAAATTACCGAGTTTATTCAGCAGTTTCAGCGTCCGGTAATGATGATGTAATGATGTATATTTGACGGGTGTGTTTTGGAGGCTTGGGCAGCTGCTCTCTAGACACAGGCACTAATAGACTCCGGATGGATTATCAGGGCTGGGGAAACAATTTCTCACTGACTAATCTCTTCATTATAGAAGGCGGCTGAAGCATAGACAGCTGCCCACCGGGCGATGAAACTGGGGGCACTATGGTGGAGAGATCCAACAGGAGAGCATGAGTGATGACAAATGTTTTAAGGACAGATCATAACACTATTAAATCTAATTTTATCATCAGAGACTGAGTACCTTTATTTTGCAATACAATCAACTATACACTATATATATATATATATACACACACACACACACACACACACACACACACACATACATACACACACACACACACTTTGTCAAATTCTCGGGTCTCGGGCATGTTTAGGTTGTGCTTTACAAATACAGGGGCACTTTACAGAGATTGACGGATACTAAGCTGATGTCACAGCACACCTTCAGAGATCTGAGTGGTCACAGCTGTTTCAGCAGCATGAGGGGGACTTACAATAATAGGGCAGGAGGCTTTACTATAATGGCTGGCCAGTTTATAAATTACATTTACATCAGATTGGATTACGCTTACAGCTGGTTTAAATTCCGCATGCATTTAACTGTGTCCATCGAAAAAATAACGAAAAGATTTTTTGCTATGCAGAGAAAAATGTTTTAAATTCAAATTATAAAAACCCTTCTTGTAGCAAAGCACTTCTTGACACCAAGACAATTTTAAATGAAACTGTAAGTAAATGTAGATTTTAAATGATATGTCATTTATTATTGTGTAAATTTGTTGTAATTAGGTAGATTTAAAGCTTCTGTTATTCTTGGAATACATTAGTAGTATATACTTAACTGTCTAATACAACTGTACAAATAATTCTAAATCTCAAATTTAGTCAAAGCCTGTTCCCAATTGCAAGCTAAGTGCTCCCAATGCTAAAACGGAAAGAACGAAGCAACTGCACTGCCAGGTTCTTTACTAGGGACTGAACTTGCAATCTTCTGATGATAGAGCCACTGCTCAAACAGTTGAACCACTAAGCTATCAGGTGTCTTTATGCCTTTAGGTGAGTAGAGCAATTGGTAAGACACACATTGTACTGCGCAAGGGTTACTTCATATGACAATAACACATTGATAAGTATGTTAATAAAATATGCTTAATCAGGTGTGTTGAGCCTGCAGTAAAGTACATCTCAATGTTTGACTTCTATTTCCTTTTTACCGGGACAGTCTCCCAGAAGCAACTCAGGTTAAAGTCTTGCCCAGAAGCCTCTTGGTGGTAGAGAGGGAGGCAGGAATTTAACCAGTCACCTCTTAATGTATTGGCAAGTGTCCTACTACTAAACCACCACCATGCACTTCACTGTCTTATACTGTGTTTTCCAGTATTTTAATCATAGTTAACACAGAGACTGATGCAGTTGGCTGCCTTGGCAGAAAAGCATACTATAGCTTCATAAAGGTCAAGCTTCAGTAGATAACAGAAACTAAAAAATCACTAAAAATCCTCACGGCTATTGTACATAAAAATGCACTTACTTAGTTTTGCACTGGGGCAAAGAGAGTTGACTGAACTCATGACCCTGCTATTGTGTGCATTCAGCTGATAAGTCCTCTATGGGTCACCTCTGGACTGAAGCCTCCGCAATCCTTGCAGTCACACTCTACTGCCTGGTAGACTGGACAACATGAAATCCAGCCTTTAACTGGCCAGAAACATACACATACTGCTACCTCCCTGTCACCCTACATGCACACAGACACTACACACATCCTTTACTTTCTTACACACAATGTATACGTTTTCTCTTTCTCCCACATTTTTCATTCTCCAGTCTGAAGCTGACAGCAGCAGACACATCCATACAAAAGCTCTTTATCACAATGTTTTCTGATTTAGATAGTACATCTGTACTGTAGCTCCACTTCCTCCGATATCAACCTCTAGCATCTTTCTCCCGTTCGCCTTTATCTCACCACTGCCATACATCAAACAGAGCAGAAACACCATGGTAATGAAGCCAGTGACCAAGAACCTTCCGGCAAAACATTGCATCGCAGAAAAGAGAGGGTACGGAGAGAAGAAAAGATGAAAGAAAAAAAGACAAAATCAGGAAATGAAAAAGGATGGCAGCTTGTAAGATGCTCCAGTGAAAATGAGGCAAATCCACATGAGCTGCTCGCCAACACAGGATAACCCTAGATCACCCACCCAGCCTCAGCCGGCCTGGTCTAGGTGTGAGGAGTAGAGACAGTGTTCTGGGGTGCACACTAAAACCAGCTAGAAGGGATTGATGTAATGTTAAAGGGACAGTTTGCCAAAGGTAAAAACACAATTTCCCACTTCTTCCAAACAGGTGATAAGCCAAGACATGTATGGGTGTCCTCCTTTAGTTTTGAACTGAGTCTTTACGACTGTATAGTTTGTTTAATTAGCACTGAATGAACAGCTGTAAAATTTTGCCTCACCCCTGTACCCTGTGTCTTTCTTTACATTTGCCATGTGTCTTCTGAGTACCATGTGCTTTAGCTATAATGGACCTAGGCTGATGGAGGTCTAATGGTAGGACACTCTCCTATGGACCAAGAGGTCGCAGGATCGAATCCCATCTCCAGCACTGCCATCATTGGGTTCTTGAGCAAAAACCCTTAACCTCAAGTTGCTATAGGTGGACTGCCCCTGTAATCAGGAATTGTAAGTTGTATTTTTCTATTTTCTATTTTCTATTTAATGTTATTCCAGTAAAAAAAGAAGAGGAAAACAGAAGAAAGCAGCAGTATGATCAATGAGGCCAGTGTTATGGTACTGTAATAAGGCAGAGGAAAAGCTACAAGACATGTAAAAGCATAGTCATTGCATGGCTGTGTGTGTGTCAGAGTGTTTCTACTACTACTGCCATGCTGAAACTTAATCTTTAATTTTTTGTGCAGGTCAGAAAAATGCAGCAGGATGAGAAGAGCAGCAGAGCTGTAAAGATGCTAAGAGGCTTTTATGAAGACAAAAGGGTCCATCAATATGCAGCGGCCAGCTCGGGCTCTGTGGTCATCACTGCCCGTTTGCTTGCGTCCTATTGATCTGTGTCTCTACACAAAGGGGAGCGCCTCATTGATTAATGTCTTCAACCACGCTAAAGCTATTACACGCTCAACCACACTAAGTACCCCACATACACACATCAGCTAATTATCGTTCAGTAGCTTTACACACGCACATACACACTCACAAAGGAACACAGGTCCGCAGCAGTTGTGCTCTGATGCATGAAGGGACAGAGAAAACGATCAGGCTGAAAGCACATGTTCTGCTACAAACAGGCAAACAGATGGCTAAAACCTCTGACTGACAAGGGATTTGTAAGCAGAGGTATACAGTATGTGCACCACAGTGTCACAAACATGTTGGCCCATGCTTGATGTTTTATACACGTCAGTCCATGATTTACTGGAGGTGACAGGAGGCAGCTGTATCGATCTAAACACACCCTCTGATCTGGAGCAAACAAACTCCAGCAGACCTCAGGAGAACTGCAGAAGTTACAGTCTATCTCTCAGTCTCACTGGCTTTCAATCTCTCTCTTACTCTTGCTCTATGACTTCACCCTCACCCAAGATGAGGAAGAGTGAAAAGTCTTTCTGCTCTAAACCTATTGCTGATGGAGGACTACTGCAATCCTAACCACTTATTTAAATCTGAAAGATCTGAAATCTGAAACACACCCATCCATTAACACACATTCACTCAGATTGGGAGAAATGAGAATTCCAAAGTTTCTTCTTTAAGTCAAACACAGTTGGTCAATAAAAGTCATTTCTTGAACATGTGATTATTCAGTTACTGGCATAGATAATAGCAAGTCCTCTTGATTCGTAAAAAAGGTCACCTGTATTTTGTCCATTTTTATGATTAAGTATAGGAGAACTGTGTGAAAAGAGGACACTTTAATAAAATATAGGACCCAAACTGCTTAACTGACCTGAACTACAGGTATAATGAGCAATGTTAACAATATCTGAGTCGGTTTTCTTTCTTTCTAAACTTTACTTACTTTAATTTAATTACAATTTGAAACTACTTTAATTGAACAATGAGCCACAAACTGACAAATTAAATGTCATATGAATAAAATTTGGAATGAAACTGCTTAACAAATAGATGGTCCCTTAGTACAAATAAATTCATTATAAGATGTAAATTATTCGAAAGTTTTGATTTCTGTTAAACAAATCGATAATGTAAAGGGTGGGTGAAAATGTCACAAAAACCTCGATACTTAATTTTTTTCCCAATACACGATATGTCATGATATTAGTTTTTTCGAATATCATGACATATCGGTATATCAGTAGAGCCACAAAAGATATGACACCTCACGCCACAGTAACCGTTTGCCCTGCCTGCTGAATTCGGGAAACGAGTTTTGTCCCGGGTCAAAAGGTTCCTAAATCAGGATATATACAAACAATGAACTCCTCCATGACTATACACCACTGTGCAACTGAAATATAATAAACATGTGAAATTTCTTTCACTCATTCATGCTTCATGCGTCTGCCTATGCAACATGTGACTTAATGCCACTGTCCATCACAAACATGCCAATTGCACATCACTTTCCACTTTTTCTATATTTTACATTTTTCTGAATTTTTACATCATTGTATATTTCTCTGTATATTTTGTATATAGATCTTTATATGTACCCATTTAACAACAGGAGAGAAGGAATGCATGTCCTAGATGTGGTCTGAAGCAGGGTTACTGTATCCACCTCTAACCAAAATGATGTCAAACACCCCCCGTTCCACCATCCAGTCACACACAAATCCGACAGCGGTTGATTACACACCCCATCACACCTCCTTTGGGTGAACAAAATGGTGTCCAGTTTTTCAGATGAGCAGAATCAATACAGTGATGCCTTGTTCAATACAGAGATGCATTGATGTTGGTGCTGTTTTTGACACATAGGCTATGCTACGTTTCACAATGAACACACTAGAGAAATAAAAAATACATGCTCATCTGACAGGGTGCTTATTCAGTCAGCTGATCATATCAAAAGTTTTTGATTTCTCTTACTTCCACCTATTTACCTTTCAGTGCTTCAGCTATTGCTAGACCAACAAGACCAAACAAGTTCATTCAAAATGTCTAATGTCACATTTTATTATTTATTTATATATTTCTTCAGCTTCAGCACTTTATCAGGCTTAGTTTTTTCATGAAAGTGTGTCCAATTAACATGAATAGCATAACGGGCAGAGCTACAGAAGTAGCTATGTCCTCTGGCTATGAAATGAATCTAGAAATGTGGGATGAAGGGTACTTGACGAATGCAAAAATATTTGAGCAAGTAAGAAAGCAGTGCATTAGCGATGGTGATAAAGTATAAAAGAAAATCTAATACAGCCTAATACGGAAAAGTCATTTAGGTTCTGAATGCCCCTGGAAATCAGTCTATTCTGCTGCTCCTGAAAAAGCCACTAATGAAAAGGAGTTAAAGTGTTCCATGGTGATAAGAGCAGGGATGGGGAACGTTTCTGTATCACTGCAACAACGCTGCACAGTCAGCATAAAGCACACTCTGGGAAACCAGCAGCAAAGAGAGAACAGGTGAATAATAATAAAAAAAAAAAAAATCTGAACATAAATGTAATTTATCAGCTCTCTTGTAGCTGAGAGTGAAAGGTTCTGTTCTAGTTTATGATAACACTGATGGCAAACACACAAACAGAATGGGGAATGCACACGTGCACACACACACACACACACAGAAATGATCCAAAAATACCTCGGACAGTATCTGATTACATTAAAGCCATGAAGATGCTTCCATTCTGTCTTCAAAGTTACCACTGGTGTTCAGCACCAGCCCAGGTTATTCTCCTACTCTAACACAAGTAACTGAACTCACTTGATATTTGACAGATTAAGTTGACATGTTTGAGCAGAGAAATCATCAAGCTTTGCTATATACCAACCCTGTAGTGCTGGAGTCACCCCTGGTAGGAAAGTCAGTCATTACCTAACATACATGTCTAGTTAGAGACATTCAAGTTATTTTGGCTAAATGAAGTCACCCTGTTAAAGTGCCGAGTGATCATTGACTGCAGGGGAATAGAGAATGACTCAAACTGTCCTACAGCTGTCACTGAGTGTGGCCTCCAGATATTCTACTGCATGGGCATCAGACCTTATATAGTAAGGTTTTGACATTTAAGTTTATTTTCTTGCCTTCTTGCTTGTGTAATTAGGTTCTTGCCCATCTAACCACTCACCAGCGTGTTCTGTTGTATATGGCCATTTTTATTTACTTCTCCTTCAGAAAATGGTTTGAACAGTGGTGCAAAAACACTGCCCATTTATACATCATTACACGCTTGAATTATACTGCTGTACATAAACGCAAGTAAAGGACAAATGAAGAATACGCAGGGCACAACAAATCTGGCTTGTATATACAGCATGTGAATGTTGCTTTCTTTTGAGTGCTCACTGTTCAGCCAGATGATGACCTTTGCTGTGGTTGAAGTGGACAGACTGACAAAGAGCTCCATAAAAGCGTGTGAAAGCCTCCCGACGGAGAGAGTAATGGAGCAGTATGGAGAGATCTCGCGGGTGATAACTGCCTAGTGCTTACACTGAATACTAAACCTACAGGATAGACCCACCAGTACAACTGCATACACCAATTTCCTATGACCTTGAGAATACTATTGCTGTACTGAAGGAAAGGAAGGGCAAGAGTCATACTTTGCCTTATAACAAAAAAGCTGCAGAAAAATAATTATAGGGTCTATATGCTCGATCCCCCACTCCAGGTTATGACATTTGTATCATATGTTAGTTTACATGATCCATTAAAAGCTTAAATTATTGGGCAATAACCTGTAACAGCCCATTTCTAGCCATCTATTCTCTCAGGACATGTGCATTCTACAAAGAAATAAACAAATAAATAATTTTATACGGGTTATTTATTGCTCAGATAATTAATAAGCCTAAATGGATAATGACATAGAATCTTTTTTTTTTTTTTTTTTATTTGTATCAAAAAAGAATAAAAGTATCTAATCATGGTTTTTGTTTCAAAGTGTCCCAAACAGTCCCAATCAATCACAGTCATCTTTTAAATCATTTTTGTGTTGTCAAGGAAACTCATCACATATATCCAACTATAACCCATTTTTTCTAGCACCATAGCATTCAGACTGAACTGATAAACGTATTTTTAAAGGTGGCTGAACACAGGACAAGCAATCAGAAGTCATTTACATACTGTAATTACCCAAAGAAAAGCATGTATCTCCTTTTTACAATATTTTTCATTCTACATTGTTTGCACACAGCAGGTGCCCTTTAAATGGTATAAAAATGTTAGTGATGAATGAGGCACCAAAAAAAACAAACAAAAAAAAAATTCACCTAGACCTAAACAGAATAAAAATTATTTGCATTTGTGGGGGAGAGAAAGATATAGTAAATGGGACCTTTAAGTGATTTCATCTTCCAGAGATATTTAGAACCTCAAACATTGCACCCTTCAAATATGGTAGGAATTCTTACCACACAGCCCTGTCGCACACAATACAAAACTGCAAAAACTATAACCCTGTTCTGTTTGACTTAAAGATTACACCTAATCTGATTTTCAAATCATGTCCAGGTTACAGGTGTGCACAAAGATTAAAGCACTAAAGGAGTATTTCTGTAATTAAACCTTTCCAAGCTGGCCAGATGTGAATAAGTGGATAACATTCATACATTCATGGAAGGATGCCGGACAGCTAATCTGATTACATGATAAATGGGTAAATCTCACAGTTAAATAAGGAAGGACAGTATAAGGTCGAAAAAAACTGCATGGTGAAAAAAAAAAAAGAAAGAAAGAACGAATGTTTCTGTAAGGGCCGGGGAGACTTTTGGAAAGGGAGGAGCCTGTGCAAAACCCATCAAAAGAGACCATCTGTAGTGCTTGTGCACAGGATGCTACCGTATACATCCTTCAGCTGACTTTCAGAAGAAAGCTTCCTCTAAGTGTTGGTAAACCAACTTTTCTGGAGTGCACAGTGCAAACACAGAGAAAGCATGATATTTAAGGCAGGCTGGGAGGGAGATGTTCAAAGCTCAGACTCCAATTTGAATGTAGTTCACCAAGTTGAACACTACTGGGGCAGACAGTGGCTGTAATTGGCCTGGCAGCATGTGGGAAAAGCATAGAGTGAAAATGCTGTTTTTCGGTCTGAGTTATTAGAAGATGTCAAAACAGAAAGATTAAAGCACTTGCTTGAAGAACTTTTATTGTACATTCTGCTATATATATATCCACAAAACTACTGTTGTTTCCTAGAACGCAGAATATCCATGTAAACCTTATTGCTCCCAAAAAACAGCAGTGATCTTACACATTATATTTCAGAACATTTTAGAGTTAAAAGTTACATTCACATTTATAGTATTTGGCAGATGCTCTCATTCAGAGCGATGTTCAGGAGTGCCTTGTATCTTACGGATAAAATGTGTCCTTCACAGTAGAAAGCCTAGACACTAGTAATCCTGTGATGTATGAAGTTAAAGCACTGCCATTTTACACAGATGAAACAACACCACTTTTTTCTTTTTGTGTTAATTTATGATGTGAATGTGAAGCTATTTTTCCCTGCTTAGATTTCAAATTGTTTTGCTACCTGTAGATTCTGTGAAGTGGGATCATTTTTCATTTGTAATTAAGGTATCACTAATTCTGATTTAGCCCACTAAACTGGAAAATGGTTCATCAAATATATTCTACATTTAGATATATCTGATGAGTTTAATATTTCTATAAATTATAAATAAATGTATCAATAGAAAATTATGTTAAAAAATAATACTATGCTACTTCAAATGAAAAGTGTTTCAAATGGTGCTGCTTTTTTGGCTGTCCTGGGTCCAGGAAGATCTCCCTCTGATGCCCTCTCTCAAGGTCACACATACAAGATCTATGGCCTGACAGAACAGTACGCTGCACGAGACAGTTTATCTATGTGGAATAAGAATGCTAAAATTGTTTTAAGTTTGTTATGGGCATGAAGTTCTGGACATTTTTTGGTAAAAGGCTGTCAAAATATCAGGTCACATGCAGATTGTTTAAAACCAATATTCTTCCAGTGGAAATGATGTCTGTTCCAATATTTTTCTATTGGGAAGAATAAATGCGCCAATATTTTTCCATCAGAAATGAGGATTAAGGGGCAGATTCTCTTGTTCATCTGGTTCTTTACCCTCAGAATGGCCCTGATCACTGATGTCAATGTGCCCAGTTATTTTAGCACAATCTGCATTCCACTGCATTAAAGCTGTGATGTTTGGCTTATGTGAAATATTTGCTGATAGTTAAAAACGGGAAAGGTTTTCTTAAGCTTGAACAAAGTTGGGAATAGAATATTGATGAGGGAGGGAGGGAGGGAGGAGGAAGGAGGGAAGAGGAAGGAGAGGGAGAGAGAGAGAGAGAGAGAGAAAAGCCAAACCAAGGGGAAAAAAAATCAAGTGGGGAAAAAAAACATTTTAATTCAAAGAGAGAGAAGACAGTTGAAAACAAATGAGAATGTCAGAGAAAACTAGTGCAGACTGCGAAAAGCCCCAGATTGCATTTGTTCTTATCAGAACTTTCAAAAATGGGAATGCAAAGAGCTGCTATATGGTCTACCAAATACCACAAAAAAAGGGAAAAAAAAAAAAAAAAAAAAAGTCAAATCAAATTACTTATGCAAAGGCGCTCACTCACACAACCCCCTCTATAAGTAATACTCCAACAGAAAATGTGGAGCTTTCTTTGCAGGTCACAAAAAAGGGGGGGTGGGATCTCTTTTAACTCCATTCAGCACTGATCGGTGATTGAGCTTTGGGGCAGATGTGATGGATTTGAGCAAAGTGTGGAATTGACATCACACTGTAAATCTTGGCATTATGCACAAAGGGACTGCTCCATGATTATGCGTTATTAGGCAAGCTTTAATGAAGAAAACATCAATCACCACTGCACACACACACATATATCACAGTTCATCACATATACAAACGTATGTGCACACATACACATAAACTTAACCAAACAGCTGTTTTAATTGTGCAAGAAGACATGGAGTCATGCTAAGAATGGAAAAAGGTTTCTATATTGCATTCCTTTTTCTAGTTTAATATTAACATTTCATAACAAATTCTCAGCATGCATTTAGAGGACTAATAATTCTCTCTCTCTCTCTTGCAACTTACATTGTCGTAATGTTTTCACATTATTTGGGGAAACACCCCCAGACAGTGCTGGGCCCATTTTGCCCTGCTGAACTCCCAGTCAAGAAGGGAGTGGGTTGATGTTTACAATGTTGCCCCAGGAGCCATGATTTCAACCTTTTTAAAAATTAAATGTACAATTATGGTTTGGTCATTTTTGTTCATTAAATGTGTAACAAACACACACATGGTGTTTCCACATCAAGTTCCTATTCCTATAACAAATACTTTTTGTCCTGTCTTTACTGGCTGTCAGGTGCTAAAGAAAAGTCTCATAGCTCCAAAAGTGCTCCTGTGTCTCGCCTTTAGAGGGACTCTTTTAAAGCATGCACCTTTTAATCTGCCACACCCCCTATACTATGACTCACAGCAGTTCTGTCCCAAATCACAGGGATTAAAAAGGTTTCTCTTTATTTCCCCTTGGATGAGCATGCTGTGAATTATGATTATGCCTGCAGCAGAACGCTTGAGTGTGCTGGATAAAACTATTCCATTTAATTTAAGACTACGGGACTTAAGAGTGCAAAGCACTGGTGAGATAGGTGCACCTCAACCCATACACAACATCACCATGGCAAGAGTCACTGTGGAAGTAAAACGCCTAACAATTTCTTATGGCATTACCCCACTGCTTTTAAATGGGTGCCAGGTTTAAAATGGGTGGAAGGACAGATCGGGTGACATTTTAATAGGAAACTTCACTAGGATCAAAGAGAGCTATTAGCACAATTGTTCTGTTGAGCTCATGTGATGAGTGCACACTAAATTTACATAAAGTGTTTTGCATGGATTATGCACTTGACCTACACAGAGCCATGCTGGCTTAAAGAGATAGTTACCACCCTGAAATATCAGCATATATCAGATTTAAAAGTAGGGTCACTGGCAGTGCATTTATTAAGAGTATGTGTGTTGAAGGTGGAGGAAAAAAGCAACAGTTCTGAGGTTGAAAACAAGTAAAATCCCACTCAGACTAAGAATCAGAGTTAGTTTAATTGGCCACAGACATACGGAATTTGTTCAGGCTGTTGTTGACTCGCTGTTACTATAAACAAACGCACAATGCAGACACGCTGTACATACACATGTACCTAAATTACAGACACTATATGGGCAATAAATAAGCAATGAACAGATCATAAACAATTGCAAATAACAGTAAGTATAACATCATGTGGAGCAGCGGTGGCCTAGTGGTTAGGCCCCAGGATCGGAATGTCGTGGGTTCAAATCCCAGACCAGTAGGTTGCCCTGAGGTACCCCTGAGCAAGGTACCATCCCCATCACTGCTCCTTTGGCGCTTTATAAAGCTCCCCCCTGCTGCACATGTGTGTATGGGGGAAATGCAGAAGAAGCATTCTGTTGTGTCTCACTATGTGCTGTGCTGTGCTGTGTTTCACAGTGACATATAGTCACTTTCACTTAATGTATACATGATAGTGCAAATAGTACTGTAATATCAGCAATGTGCATATTTTTTTCATAAATGGAAAATATTATGGTCAGATAATGTTTTTTAAGCAATTGTATGTACAGGGGTTGCTATAGCATGTCAGACAGCAGTATAGATTAGCTGATCATGGGGGTGATGGCCTGCGGGAAAGGAACTCCTATGTCTAGGTGTTTTGGCATGTGTGACTCTATAGCACCTGCCAGAGGGAACTTGTGTGTGTGTGCCCTGTCGGTTTCCTGATTTTATATAGTGCAATTTCTGGAGTGGGCAGCGGATCACCAATGACTTTTTTCTGCTGACTAATGTTCACTGCAGTCTGTTCCTAACCTAGATTGTTGCAGTCCAACCACATTGTGGTGACAGGACAGATTTGATGACTGTAGTGTAAAACTGGTTCAAAATCTCCAAATGGAGTCCAAGCATCCTCATTTGTAAACATGTACTCTAGAATATATTTAAAAATGCTTTGTCACTAGGTCTGTCATTGTAGATGCAATATGTGTAGGAAACTGTAGCAGCATACTGTAAAGGCAAAAGTATAATCTAAATATAGACTGTTTTTTCCATCTACAACAGAAATCAAAACTAAAAAGGCTTAAGAAAAGAACCCTTCCCCATAACTGTTTTGGTTATTCAGAATTAATTGAATAATTTTGCCACCATCTGACACAAATCTCAGTAAAACTGTGGCAAGGGTGAGTGGATTGTGAGTGGATTTTCGTGTGTGTGTTTGTGTGTTGGGGAGGGGGTGCAGAGGACCAGGGTGAGTGCACTCCTCTTTTCAGTAATGCCACTGCCCCTCCTTTTGTGCATGTTTATTGGGACAATTGGAGGTGATTTGAATCTTGAAGGGAAGGCAAAATGCAATGCAATTATGGCATGAGTAAGTGTGCAGGTGTGGAAGGTAGGAGAGAGGTTTAGGCAAGGTCTGTATGAGATGCCCTTTATGAATTTGAGAAAGAAGGGCCCAGTAGAGAGGTGGGAGGGGAAAAAATGGTTCTGGAGGAATAATGACCTGCCAATCAGGGATGCCTCAGGAGAGCTGGCTGGGGGTTTAGCGGCTGATTGACAGTTCTGACATTTGCCCACTCAACCTCAGAGTGGGGTCTGCAGTCCTGGTGGGAAGCAAAGCCAACCTGTGCACAAGAGCGCTCCCAAAACACATCCATAACCCTTTCAGTCTTTCAGACACACACACACACACACACACACACACACACACACACCCTCACTCTCTCTCTCTCCCTCGCCCAGTTGTACACTCACAACCACAGAACCTCTCACTATCCCCAGACTCATGCATTTAATGCAGCCTCATCGGCAGCTATTAATGATGCACACCGTGTCCAAAGGTCTAGAACTCAACATGGCTGCGCTCTGATCGTTTAAGATAGAGCTGATGAGGGCTCAGTCAAGGCCCCGAAGTCGAAACACAAGGTTCACTAAAAGTCCAATGTGAATTGAAGCACACAACACAGTTAATAACAGCTATTAAACTCAGATAAATGAAGTGAACTTCACGCTGCTCCAGAGAGCACTGCAACACGGGAAAAATCATGCTGATGAGTGACCTGTCTGTCTGCCTCCGTCTCTGTGATATGGAAATGCAGGCTAAATAGTAACGAGTAGTGGAGGAGAAATGTTGGGTATGAGTAGAAACAGATTCATTCTTTGCTCTTGTTGTGAACAAGGCAACCGTACGAGCATCAGTACAGACATATTGTACAGCTCTCCCTTACACTGCTGACAAAATGCATGCATTGTGTTTATTGTGCCACATACTGCGATTACAACATGTCTTAAAACATACTGACATACTGACAAAAACACTGCTAAAGTGGTAGTTTTTTAGAACTACATCAAAACCTATTCATCAAAACATCCAAAGAAGATTCAATCTGGATTTTGATTGGTGAGAATTCATAGCACAACAAAAAAAAATTCAGATTGATCAGTATCGACATATACTATCGTCAAGAAACAATATTTTATGCAGCTCTAGTATCACAAGCACTTATTCCACAGAATGTCTGGTTCTTGTAGACTTACTTGCATTATGCCATTGTTTTGGGCCTTTTGTATGCATTAGGAGAGCCGCCCAGTGGTTGTGTGTTTTGGCAGCATGTAAAATAAACCTTCTGAAATGGGTGCCCCGTCATGGACCTATGGCTTACCACCGTGTTCTGCATTGTTCATTCAGTAGCAGAAGACCATGGTGACTAGAACTGTGAAGACAGAAAACATGAAGGCATGCATCCTGTGCACCGTCTGCCTGTACACTGAGGTTGTTTGGCGGCGGGTGTGTGCCAAGCGTGTGGGCTAAAACGGCTGGGGGGCCAAAGACTCTGTCAGAGGTGAATAAATTGGCAGGATGGAAGAGATCAGGGTTCAAGGGTCAAACAGAGTCATTCTTGATTGGCCCACACTTTGCATTAATTAGCATAACCTTGCTGTCAGTAAAGAAATGTAGCCAGATGACAGAACAAGGTCAGTCCTGTGCTAATTTGTAATTTACTTGAGCATGGCATATTAAAACCACACACACACAAACACACACACACACACACACACACACACACACACACACACACAAAAAGGAATTTGATACCATAATCAAAGGAGCTTCTGCACCGTGCTATATTCCCTTTGCTTTTTGTTTCTCTTTTTATTTCATGACTCTCCAACTCACCTATGCAATTTAATTTTAACCATGACTCATATTTCCATCCTTCTCTGCTTGTTTTACTGCCAACTCTGCAAACCACCCTATCCTCTAGCAGGCTTGCAAAGAATGCCTGATGCATTCAGGCCTCCATTAACACAGGCCGTGAACCCTGAGTCATGCTCAGCCTCATGGGCTGAGGAATGTGGCATGGTGCAGTAGCTTCAGTGGTGTGGGCTCTAATACAGTGAACATGCAGTATGTAAAGCAAGCTGTTTATCTTCATTTTGATCAATATAAACTTCGCCCCACTCCCTTCCTTCACCCAGAGGCCAAATCTCTGCAACATGCCTGATTAAATAGGATCATCATTTATTCAATCTGTCAGACACTTCTGTGACGGTTATGAACTGAATGAATAGTGTACATTTGTGTAAATGATCTATGTAACAAAAGGGCCATCAAAAGTACCATGTTAAAAGTATATTTTATTAAAATGTACCTTCTCAGTCAATCAATAGTGATCAGCTGACCATTGATGATATATATGATGTATGTATTGACAATTCCTCTATCTCCGTTCTCTAAGAAATAGTCAAAGTAAGAGAAGCACATTCATTTAAAGCAGTATCGGCACTTATTCACTTTGTTCAGTTCTTGAAAGAAGCTAAATAGCTTATCTTATTCAAATAACAAACTCTTTGTCTACAGTGTTGGAACAGACTGGGAGTGTGATATGAGGGAATAAACTTGTGACGTGTAGCCATGTGTCATGATTTGGAGTCTGGAAATCTTAATTTGCAACATATTCTTTGGAGATTGGCATTCTCAGCACACTTCAGAAGTGATGAGTAGTTCGAAGAAGTGTTTGACTTTGAGGCAACCAGAGTTCAGCTAAGTCGCATGAAAGAAATAATGTGCCAAAATAAACGAGCTTAACATTGGGAAACAAATAAATGGGTCGATATTTCTTTTGTTGACCTGTGAACAGCTGCTATGGTCACAGTTAGTGGTTCTGACAGTCTATTCTAAAGGGTTGGTTCACACACACACAGGAAATGATCTATCCTTGTAACTCTGCACTGTAGTCCTGTGCCTAGAGAGTTGATAAGGGCAGTAGATAGTGGCAGCCTGAGGGCTGCAGTGTGCTGCCTGACTCTGTGGCCCATGGCAGCAGTGTCACTGTCCAATAACAGAGTCTTTAAACCCATGCTAACCTCTATTACAGCCACCATGCTGACTGGGAGTTTTCACAAGCTAGGCCAGTGCATTGTCACACACACACACACACACACATACATACATACACACACACACCAGCTTCCCACAGAAGCACAGAGCCAAACTCCACATCTTCTGCTCTATTCATTCAGAAGGTGAGGGTCAGCTACTATATAGTGGCCTACAATATGACTCAGTGGAGATGTTAACTCTACCTTTTACAATGTTTCTCAGTGTGCTGTGTTACTGGGAACGGTGTGTATGTGTGTAATATTCACTGACATATTTTATAAATGTCACTAATTAACACCTCAGGCCTCTCCATTAGGGCTGTCACAATTAGTTTGCCAGAAATTAAAATGCACTTTCTTCTTAATGAATTATCAATGATTAGTTGGCAGCGTTCAAGAAAATAATGTATATTTTAACTTGTCCTACTCTTCAGGCTTTCAGTAAGCTACAGATTTATAGACACACCCATTTACTGTTTGGACCTTTTTTACTGGTTTTTAGGCATTTTACTGGCATCCTGGTTTACCACTTTTCATTCAAGTGTTGTGTTGTTACTGTTATTGTGCAATTTACTTTTGGCCAACTGTCCAAAATAATTAATAACAACTGGTCCTAATAAAAATGTAATATTAAATAAGGGAAATGAGAAATTAACTACTGAAGTGAATTTAATTACAAATTTCTTCGTAGTCACAGCCCTATTGTTCTAACATAAACATGCTACTGCACAAATGTGGAGTTTCTTTAAAGCATATGGTATATTTTGTAAATGACTAAAGTGTCTCCTTGCTGTCAGAACAAAATTTAGCATTTCCAAAAAAAGTGCCATTACAGAAGTTGATTTTCAATCTAAGGTAATATAAAAGATTGTACTACTACTATTGGTCCATTTGTCATACACTCCCACAGTCTGAAAGGCACCTGCTTTGTTTTTCTTTTCAAAATGTAACAAATCATTTTGCAGCGGTGGCCTAGTGGTTAGGGAGTTTGCCTCAGAATCGGAAGATTGTGGGTTCAAACCCCTTACCAATAGGTTGCCCTGAGGTACCCTTGAGCAAGGTAGTGTCCCCATCACTGCTCCCTGGGCGCTTTCATAGCTGCCCCCTGCTGCATGGTGTGTGTTTGTGTGCATGGGTTAAATGCAGAAGTCCAATTTCATTGTGTGCTGTGCTGTGTGTTCTCACAATGACAAGAAAAGTCACTTTCACTTTTCACGTTAAATCACAGCTTTGAGGATACATTCATGAGTTATTAACCTCCATGGGAACCTCATTTTTTGTGAGAGGACGGTTTACTCTTTATTTAGGTGCAAATGCAAAATCTGTGATATTTTTAAAGAAAGAACACTTTTTCTTGTGAGTTAAAAGAACACCAGTTCATTTTGATCAACCTTCCACTACACTGGCTGCATTAATGATCCATTTTCCCACTGTTTGGTATTCCAGACAGAGGTGAAACGCGTTTATTTGTTTATTTGTGCATTGGTTTGTTTCCCCAGGGAGAAATCCAGTAGAAAAGCTCTTAATGTATGGCTGCATCGATCAGAGCCTCTCCAGGGCTCACACACACTGATGCTTTAAACAGATTAAATGACTTATTATCTCCCTGTCAACAGCCTGTCTGGCACAACCTTGTGAGTTTGTGACTTGTGAACAAGAAACAAATAAAAAAGAAAAGGCAGCGGGTGAGGGAGTGTAGGCTGTTTTCTTCAAGTGTGTGCTTGTGTGGTGTGTAGCTGCGTGTGGGTATACAGTCCCTCCAGAAGTGTCGGAAAAATCAAGGCCAAGTCATTTGTTTTTGATCTATGCTTAACATACAAAATGACTATGAAATGAGATATAGCATTAGAATTTCAGACTTTATTTCCTGGTATTTATATAGAACAAAAGCACCCAGTACGGGAACAGAGAGTAAATTAAAGTCTGTTTTGTTTAATGTTACGTTTCATATACCTTGCTTGCAAACAATGCATCAAGCCTATATTCCAGTGACTTCACCTAATGTTTTTAAAAAAATGCTTTAGTGATTGTTTTTTTCAGCAGTTCTCAGTTGCTGTTTGTTCTGGGTAGTTTCTATCTCTGGTCTCCTCTTCATGAGATGAAATGCAGGTTTAATTGACTTGGCCAGTCCATACCTTACCACTTCTTCCCCTGATGAAGTCCTTTTTTAACTTGGCAGTGTGTGTTCTGGATCACTGTCTCTCTGCGTGATAAAGTTCTTCCGGTTTGGTTTTACATCATGAGCACATCCTTTCTTTCTCCACACTTTGGCCTTTCTAGAGATTAACTTTTGTCAAATCATTCCATAAAACTTTGTCAGGAACCTTGTGATTTATTTCAGTGCATTTGCAGGGGTTTTCCAGTTTATCCTGCTGATGACTGGTTTGCAGCTGTTGGCCTCTATATTTCTTCTCCCGCGGTCTTCTTTAAAGAGTGGGTTGTGATACCGACACCGCTGCCCTATGAAGGTTGTTTAGGATGTCATTGATTGTTGTTTAGGGGCTGTTTTTTTATGCTGTTTATTTTGATCAACTCATTTGATGTCTGATGCTTAGCAGAACAGTTGTTTCCTTCTTTTTCAGGACATTTTGATAGAGGCTGTGATGTAACGTGGGTGAAATGCTTCCAAATGATTTACTCTCTTATCTCAGCTACAGAATGGTATGCTTTTAGTCCAAAGACAGCTCTCTTCATGTTGTGTACAGTTCACAGGTGAAATCAAAAGCTTCATCTGAAAGTAGATATCTGGAGCTGGTAGAGAATTATCAATCAATCAAACAGGACACACCTGTGTAACAGAAATCACCTGTCAGCGTCTCATTTTCCAGTGTTTTTGCTGACTTGAAAAACTGGATGGACAGATACCAAAAGGTGCTGTGTATTTCACATACCAATATTTAAACACTAGGAAATAAAAGCTGAAAATCTGGTCTCATCTCATAATAATCTTTTGATCACAAAACCAAATGTGAATGGGTTGGCCTTGCTTTTATTATACTTTTGGAGGGGACTGCATGTGTGTGGGTGGAGAATCTCTAAATAACTATGTGTGTGTGTGTGTGTGTGTGTGGTTCAGTTCAGGAATAGCCTATCTAAGCAAGTGTGAGTGTTTTATGTGTCTCCGCTGGCAGCCGTGAGCCGGGGCACATTGTATGTGTGGTTTGGGAATGTCTAAGCAAGTGTGTGGGTTTTTCTATGTCTCAGCTGGCAGGCGTGAACTAGGATGCATTTTGTGTGTGTGGGTGTTTCACAGCAGCAGGGGGCTGTCCTGTCTCAGTGCCTGAGGGTCTCTGAGCCCATTTCCTTTGCTCCTCTGTGATAAGTTTGCCTGTCAGATTTGCCCAACACCACAATATTTTTGATAAGGTTCGCTGCTAGTTTTCTCCACCTCTGGCACTGAGATCAATTTGAGATTGATTCGGAGTGCCCCGCTGAAGCCAGTTGTGAGATCAATTTGAGATGGATTGTTCACGCTGGGGGGCAAACGGCATGCTGTTCACTTTCCCTGTTCTTACCCCCTAACACACACACACACACACACACACACACACACAGATATGCTCACTGGCTCTGTACTGCTAGGAATAACTCCATTAGTCTATACCTCGGCCCATGCACTGCGATAACCTTAATAGACAAATAGATGAATGATCTGATTGGTAATACACACCATGAAGAGAAGAGTCAGGCGTTTTAGACAGATGGATTCTGCCCTTCATCTGTTGGATGCAGGGGGCTGGGATGGAGCCTCTCACTGGCCCATTCTTACCCATGCCACACTGTCCTGCTGTGGATAACCTTATCTACACTGCAGAAAAACCACCTTGGTTAAAAAGCGCAGTCAGCATTATGCTGACCCTGATCTCTGCATATCTGTGACTGGGGAGAATACCCCAGATCAACTGCTTTCTAATCAGAGTATGCTTCTTTCGAAAGATAAAGTGAGCAAGAAACAAAAAATATAATTTCATGTGTGAGCAATCACACATTAAAGCCTCACACTCAGGGTTTTTGAAGGAGCTGAAAAAGAAAACAACAAGCAGAAAAGAAAATCGAAGACAAAGGACATGAAAGAAGGAAAAGAAGAGAAAGAATAAGAGGAAATGGAAAAAATGAAGGAAAACAATTACTGCACTCATATACATCTATATCTTGTAGCTTTATCTTTATCTTGCAACTTTTGCTTCGTAGGACAACCAGGACAAGATTTTGTCAAAATGTAATTGCATGTGTTTAGCATGTGTTCCACAGGTCGTGTTTTGTTTTTTTAATAGACTTTTTTCGTCATATAATTAACATGAACAAAGTAGCAAAGCTGTCTAGTTTCAATTAGTCATCACCAAATAGCAACTCTAAATACACCCTCAGTTCTGATTAGACCAAATGGGTTTTTCTGTAAAGCTTGTGTAAACTCACAACAATCAATCTGATATATTTTTGGGTGTGGCACAGATAGGTCAAACAACCTTTTGCAGACTGAGTGTGAGATGAGGTGTTTGTGAGGTGTGCTTGTGTGCCAGCAGTCCCAGTATCAGTGTGTAACGAACTTGAGCAGCCCTATAGCCTAGCATGCACAGCTCTGGTGAGGATCAAGACCCTTAAAGTGGCTGAAGTTCTGCTAATGTGAGCACAGTGCAGCATCTCTCCTCACCCTATTAATCAGTCAGTGGTGTGAACAGCACAGCCTAGTAAGGGATGGTAACAGGACCTCTCCCACTGCGCCACCTCATTAACAATAAAGGTTTTTCAGTCATGTGACCCTGATACTGCAATGCCCACTGTGGCTATCAACAAACTGACCCACTGTTGATCGATCTTTCTCTCTCTCCTCAGGCTCTCCGTGCTTGCGACAGATGGAGTGGGCCTATTATTCTAGCCTCGCAGCCTGTCCTGCCTGACCAGACTGTTGTCTCCACTGGCGGTAATGAAAACAGATGACAGCGTTCTGGAAGAATGGGGCAGAGGGACCGAATCACCCCATCTCACATACACAGGACACCATAATCTAACAATAATCAGAACATATTGAATCTGGACATATAGCAAGGGCTGTTATTATACTCCAAATGCCCTCAGTAGGAACTAGGTGTCAAAGCATACTTCAGGGGCAGCTGTAAAAGCTTATGATGGATAGCGCAGTCAGACACCTTCAACAGTCTGGACAACAGACAGCTTTTAAGCTTGACTTGGAAACCACTGCGGAATTCCACAACATATCATCTCCAATCCCCTGCTGTGTCTCCATACAGACAGGCACAGATATTTTTAAGAAATACGTATGACCCGTCTGAGTTCACAAGCCTTAATCTGTTTGTCTAAACTAACTTAACAGAAGATGAATCCCTGTCCCTCCGCATGCTCGCCAAAATGGCACCAATATTTCTGTATCTTCGGGTGGCGGATTTTGCAAATGTTAAATAATAGGTAAACCAGCCGTCTTTAAAAAGATTCAAATGAATTAGACCTGCACCTTTCAGTTTCAGTTGAGGACAATGAAAATAACATTCATAACCTATAATGGAAGGTCATATAAAAAGACAACTTAAAGGCTATACTGACTTTTCAAATTATGCAAAAAAAAAGAAAATACAAAAACAATAGGTGCAGATTTTGTCTTGTCAACCAGGACAGTACATATAATACATATAGGATACGTATGCGTGCGTGCGTGCGTGGCCTTTGAACATGTCCTCTAGCGGTACTGTGTTGAAGCACCTGGGTCTGTGTTTCTATTTTGTGGTCAGTGTGCTGGAGTGGAATAAAAGCTGCAGCATCTGCTGCCTCACACCATCACAGCTTTAATCACACAGCTGGCATAACACACATTCTCAGCAAGAACATATTCCTCACAGACAGCTAATGAATAATCACCTCCACAGGAACGACAAGACATGAGGACAGCCTTAATGTTCTTTAACACTCTTCTCAGTCTTTTATTGTTTTCCTCTTTCTGTTCTCTCTTTCTATCTGCTTCTGTATCCACATATGCCTGCCATCGCCTTTCTGTCTCTTTTAAAGTGAAAAACAGGGCACGGAAGCGATATGATTGATGAAGTAGAGCATGAGTTCATGGGTTCGGCCTCTCAATCTCTCCTGAGTGTGTAAAGAATGATGGTCATCCCAGGAGAAGGGCTGTATGATGTGTTTGTGTGTGTGTGTGCGCGTGTGTGTGTGTGTGTGTGTGTGTGTGCAGAACGGTAATCCCCTCAGGAGCCACGGTCTCTGGGGCATCCCAGTCTGGCATGCCTGTCCCACCACTCTCACCTTAGGCATCCTCACAGATGAGCTACAGGGCCTGTCAGTGAAAGATATTATACTACAATACGATATACACTTATAGAACTACACATATATAATACAAAACTTTGGGCACCCCTGAGTAAATGTAATACTTTGTTTGTTATTTGTGAAGACTCGTTAAAAAACTCATTTAAAAATATATTTCCAACTATTTTCTGTAAAAGTTACTGCTAGTTATTTCTATTATTTGTTAACGTTTTAACTTATAAACAGAAAAAGGTCCACTGCAGTGATTCGGAATTTGGAAACCCTCCCAGTTGTAAAGTTTGGACCTTAATTAACTCATTAGGCTTCATTTGAACTATTAGCTCTGGCTAAGCAGATAAAATTGTCTTTACCGAACGCTAACTCAAAAACCACTGGCTCTTCAAAGCAGCATCAGAAGGTCTGAAATGGAAGCAAATGAATAACCCAAAAATACCTCTCTTCAAACTACTCCGGAATGAGTTTTGGAATGCTTCTGCCTTTCCCCTTACTGGAATATAAATAATACAGCTGAAAATATGTGGCTAGATCGTAAAACGCTATAAATGCATGGCAGCCCAAGAATTCCAAAAAAGCAGACATGTTCTACAAGGATGTGTGTATGAAAGTCCAGGCTGGCTTCAAAAGAAAGTGAGAGCTGCAAGCACTGCATTGACTTAGCAGGGTATAGCTTTGCACATGCCTGATACCTTAATTATTACTTAATTTCTTAAAATGTGAAGAAAATGGATGATGAAATATTAGAGAAACCATAAAAGTGTGAATAGCTCTTTGACAATTTTTTTTATGTGTAACACACAATCATACTTTGTGTCTTTACATTGTTGGATGTTGGTTTTTTTTCCTGTTGGGAAGTATTGTTTCGGTATACTTTCACAATTGCTTGCTTACTTTTAAAATTAAATTTAATCAATTTGAAAAAGTAATTTAACACTTTCATTCATTTTAGTGTAGCAGCTTTAAAAAAAAAAAGCAGTTCTGTTTTAGTATCAGACTGTATAAACCAGTTAAACCAATGATTCTAGTATTATTGTACTGAACATTTTCACAGGTGGATTTTTCGGGGCAGTAGTGGCCTAGTGGTTTGGCACGAGGCCCCAGGATCAGAAGGCTGTGGGTTCGAATCCCAGACAAGTAGGCTGCTCTGAGGTACCCTTGAGCAAGGCACCATCCCCGTCACTGCTTCCTGGCGCTTTCAATAACCCCCTGCTGCACGGTGTGTACGGGTTAAATGCAGAGGCTGAATTCCATTGTGGTTCACTGTGTGCCGTGCTGTGTTTCACAACGACAAGAAAAGTTACTTTCCTAAAGGTAATGTAATGGTGTATCCAAATCAAAGACTAAGAGTACAGGAAGCAGTTATACAATTAAATTTCCAGAACTAAAAAAACTACAGTAAATATCCCAGATGCCTTTTTTTTTTCCTTTTTCCTGTCCTCAAAACAAGTGAATACAAAATGAGAAACATTAAATAAACAGGAAGAAATTCTGGTGTCTAGTCATAATTGTTTAAGTTATGATTGTGCATTAAAAAAATCTAATACGGCCAGTGAACAACACACAAGCACATATAAGATAGAGACAGAGGCTACCACAAGCATCCCATACACACGTAAATCACAGAAAAACAGGCCAGAAGATACTCAAGACATTTTCTTACCGCTGCTGCATCGATACATAACTGATTGATTACAGCAGAGAGGCAGAGTCGAGTAAGCGAGTGAGATCAATTTGAACAAAAACAGATATAACCTGCAGTAAATCTGAGATGCCGTTGCTGAGCGAGAGCAGAGCAGGGCCCTGCAGTGCATTATAGGTAAAGAGAGGGAGGGCAAGTGCGTGTGTGTCACTTATCGCATAAACAGATTGTGTTGTGCTACTTGAGGCCCCTGACTGGGTTTTCACTGGGGGTCCTGGAGGAGATAAATCCAATCTTCTTCTGCGCTCTGATTTATTCCTCTGTTCCTCCGAATCCCACTCTCTACAAGACACGCCACACCAACTGAAACTATCAGCATAGCAACAGAGACGGGCGCTGAGAAAACAAGCGCTTTCAGCACACACCCAGACCACCGCACTCAGGAACACAAACTAAGATGGCCAAGAAAACACAAAAGTGTAGAATTGAAAATGATGTTTTATCTCGCAGTGATACATTCAAAGAACTATAATTACTCGAACCTGTCAGACGGTTGTATATAGAACACAGTTTCCTTTCAACAACACAATTCTCGCCAAACTTCTGTAATACCCCTACATTTCAGGATTGATCACCTGAATATGATTTAAAGAAATAAGAGGGGAGTTTTTGAGCAACAGTCGTGCACTATTTAACTTAGTGCTGCATTTTCATCAAAAGGAGCAAAAGCTCTTCCCTTCCTGCTGATTGCTTTGGAGGTGTGCCACAACAACACAAACCGCTTCATTTTCAATGATAATAATAAAATAACCTTTCGAAAAGGTTACATAACTTTATTACTGCTCCACACTACAGGTTACGGTATCTGATTTCAGCTCATTTTATCTGATCCTTCAGCTCATTTAAATCACCAATAGTGCATCAGCAGTTTGCTGTGTAAGGTATGTGAGTATAATGTTGTTTAGCACCATAATGTTTTAATATATTTCATTTGTTGAAAACAAAATCTGAGCCTTTCACGTAAATATATTGCGTAACATTTCAGCACCCTTAGCTCAGTACACCTTTCTGCATAACTGCTGCCAGAAGAAGAAAAATGAAAGTTCACAATTCATCCATTATCAGCCACATGCACCTGATTTATCCAAAGAATTAATCTGCTGTTGCCTGGCATGATGCAAAAAATACAGTAAAAATTTGTTGGTGTGCTTGCAGGATTCAGGAGTTTATGAGCTTATGGGTCAAAGTTAAGTTCTGGGAGCTATGAAGGATTTCTTTGCTTGAAAGCGTAAAAAGAAAAGCTGTGGGTGCTCTGCACTCACCCGTACACAGCACTGCTCGGCCTCTTGGCTCCCCCCATCTTTGAGCGGCTCGATTTCAGCTCCCCGGTCATGCTCATATCTGTGGGAAAACAACAAAGAGGCAGTCAGGTAGGTCCAAAAGCCCCAGCACCACTCACTCTGAGGCCGGGGTCACCTCTGTACTCCCCACAGGCTCAGAGAGGCCGAGGCAAAGAGAGGATTCTTCAGAAGTCTAGCCAAAAGAACAGCCAGCAGGCAGGCAGCCGGCAGGTTGTTTTAAACACTGTAGAGGCAGCTCACTAGCCATTCTCTCCTTCTCTCTCTCTCTCTCTCTCTCTCTCTCTCTCTCCCTCTCTCTCTCTCTCTCTTTCCCCAACACAGCAAAACAAGGCCTCCCTGTGGAGCGTGCCCACCACACAGGCAGCTTGTCAAAATTCATCGAAGGAAACATGAAACAAGAGACATCTAATTTCAGGGCTGTGTTCCATGGCACTGGGAGATTGATTCTTCTGGGCTACATTATACAGAATTACTGAGAGGCTGGTTAGCATGGCATGCCATCAGCGCTGCAATCTCCACACACTGGCAGAAAGGGCCAAAGTGTGTGCTCTCAAAACAATGCACGCACACACAAAATGCCCATATGGGGAAAAAGAGGAGCACGACGTGACATGGATGCCTGCCGCCATTTTGTATAACTACTTGTGAAAGAGACTATTAATTTTGGTTCTTCTGAAAGTGAATCATGTAGTGGGAGAGTGTTAATTGATTGTTTTATTTTTGGGGTCTCCATTTCGATCAGATCCCAGTTGACTATACAGATCTACTGTGGAGTTCATAAAAGGGTAAGGAAATAGCTCTACAGTTGCATTCATCATCTGTGCCATTTGCCTGACGGCCCCTTGCCAGGCACTCCACTGGGTTGGTGGAGTCGCTACAGAGGGGGCAGAGTGGAACCTGCTGGCACAGAAAACTCAGCTCCAGCCTGCCCCCTGCCCCAATCCTACACTCTCACAATTAAGTGCTCTAGCAGCTAATTACCCTCCATCTGCCAGAGGGACATGAACTCTTAAAGAGTCTGTACAACATCAAACTGAACAAAAACTCAAAAAGGCCTTTTAAAAAAAAATTTTTTTTAAATAAAACAGTTTGATGTAGTTTGTAAACATTATTAAAGCTGTATAACATGCTATTCATTTCTCATCTCATTACAGCACTAATGGCAAAGCTGCAAAACAGTTCATCTTATACCACATAATACCAAAAATCAATGGATTTATTTATACCAGTTTATTAAATCTTCAACACTTTAACCCCACCCGTTCACTCCCACCCGTAGCCGTCGCACAAGGTACAGACAATGTAAAAGTACTCTCAAATGTTCAACAGTGGTCCTTTAAACGGACTATGTCCAAAAACTGCATAATTGAGATGATGTTCAGAATGGTCAGAAGTTAAGTGGATCATGGCAAAGAAACTTAAAGACTCAGATTTGGGGCTCAGTGGTGGTAATACACTGAGGGGTTATTTTATTTATTGTCCCCAGTGGCCCTGCATGTGTCTTTTGAGTTTTTCTGTGGGCAACAGTGGTAAAAAAAACAGTGATAAAGACCCTTCCCATTATTGTACCAAAACTTTCAACTTGTCTTCTCACTCCCATGTTAGCAGATCAAAGTCAAAGAATATCAGAGAAAAGTAAGTTCTATAGATAATGTACACGTTGACCTGGACTTCAAAGTACACATAGAGCTAACATAAAAAAAAACATGTTATTCATGGGCACATAGTGATGGTCAAGCGAGGAAAAGCCTCTCGAGGCTCTATTAAGGTCCTTAGCAGCTTCTGTCTCTTATAACATGTGCAGTTTACAGCTCTGCATGCACTGTAATACAAAGTAAGTAACCAGGGTTGACTTAAGTTTAACAAAAATAAGTAGACAAAACAATTCTCTTTTTTTTCTATTTTACATTTTCAAATCAATGAGTTCAACTTTATAAGGCAGCTCAGTTTGTAGGTTTGTTTTACAGTTTGAGAAAGCCTTAAAGATACTTATGTGCTGAAGTTTTACACGGAGTTTATCACTGCTCTGCACAGATTTGCTCTTCATGTAAGGACATAGGGATACTGCTAACCTTTAAACTTGCTCAGTGACCAACCCCTATTTACAAATGCAAACACACACACACTCTCCGTTAGGGTTCCTTTCCGCTTACCACCTATGAGCATTTCAAGAAATAATCTCAAACTCAATCAAACTGCCCAAAGCCGTGTTCAGACTTGTATTCAGTCACTTTCAAATCTACTTTTCTCCTGGCAGTTAAAAGGAGGAGCAGAGGCAGCAGCACGCCACCCATATTAAAGCCCTGCAGGTCAGCACTGCTAACAAAGGCGGTGAGCAGCTGAATAGGGGCAAGGCACGGTGACTATGTAGAGCTAGCAGCCCTAATCCACAGCATGATAAAGCCATTACACTGCAGAAGGCTTCAGGACCCCCGGAATCACGCAAAACCAGTGTGCATTGCCTCAAGCAAGTAATTTGCTCATGTTTAGTGAATACAATGCAACACAATGCAATTAGCTTTCCCACTGTGATCTCCATGAAAATAAGGCACACCAGAGTGCCTTTGAGCTAGACTATGATGGAAATAAACAGCCAAAAAGCTTTTAATATACACTAGAGGGTAGAATTACCAGGATAAATTAATATACTTTCCATTTTTTGAGGGGTGAGAGGTGGAGAGAATCATGCTTTTTCCCCCTGTCTCTTTCAAAGGCTTAATTACATTAGTGTCATTATTTTCAGCGTTTTCTGCAAGCAGCCTCTCTTGAAATCTCCCTGTAATGGCTCTGACAGCAATAGTAAACATTTTGAAAGGCTTGAATGTGCTGAGGAACCAGGAGAGGGTGACAGTTTTGACTAAATACAGAGAACATTTGGCATCAGTAAAAAGCAGCATTATGAAGTGGACAGCTGTGAAGATGAAAATGAATTATTCCATCAATTAAACAACTAGGGATTTACACATCCCAGCAACTGTGCCAGGAATAGTTCACATATTGTGTTCCATGCCTGGCCCAGGAATACAGAGCAGGGTATAAAATATTCTTGTTTGATTCAAAAGCAATTCACCAGCAGGCCAAACAGTAAGGCCAAGGTTTATAAGATTTGCATTTTTTCCTCAGTTCCTAAGTGCGTGGTCTGCTGACTCCTAAAACCACAAAAATGTTGAACAATTTCGTGCTGTTATTTCCTGTTTTATAGTCAAGTGTTTGAAGAAGAGCTATGCAGTCTATAATGGTTGAGCTGTCAGTGGTTTTTATATGTTTGGTTAAATTCATCCCGAATGCAAAGTTTCTAAAAAACTCCTGAAATTGACAGAATTCCAATAGTGACTAAAGTAGCTCGACCAAAAAAAAAAGCATTTTATTCAGTGATGTGGAAAACACAGCTCGCTGCCAGTCTTTAAACCAAAACCTCCATTTTATATTCCAAATTTTAATAACTGATGGAACATTTGGGTTATTGTTTGTCCTTAGGTCCTTTTGAGTGCCCATGTGGATGATGTCCCCAGGGTACTGAATAACATGAAGAGTGATGACGTGGGGATATGTGGAAGGATTGCACAATGAAATTTTTTTTTTTTGGTCAATAAAGCAGCTTTTATTTGATTTCTCTTTGTTTACTGAAGTCACGCTTAATGCTGAGCAAGGTGTATTAGTGTGAGAACAGAGCTTAATTTTCTTTCTCAGATGAAAGCTTCAAGTGCTGTTTATTTGACGTGGACAGTTTTGTTGGAACAGGTCTTAAATGCTTATTAGTATTCCTCTCATATGTTTTAAACATTTTAATCAGTTCCAGTTTTGGAAAGTCCTATTTTTCTTTTTTTTTTTCCAACGGCTTTCTTCTTATTTGTCTTCTGTTCCGAAAAAAAAAATCTTATTTAAAGATGCAAAAAAGAAAGAAATGTGTGAGAAAACAAAAGTGTTTTGAGGTAGCTGCTTGCATAAAGACGCTGCTGTAAAAATTAAGATTAGAAGGAGATCGAAGGCTTGAAGAGTTAAAGGATTAGTAAAAAAGTTGAAAAAAGTTCACTTTGACTTTTGCACAGTACTATATTCCAGTCTGCGTCTGCAAATGACCAAATGATGTGCAAAGGAAGGAGGGCATGTCTCACACCTGAGGCCAAAGAACATTTCATATTTCACTGCACTCCAGAGAGGTCTGGACAGACAAGCAGTTCGCCAAGAGCTACTTGCTCAGCTCATTTTTGGCACTGGACATGCACAAATGCCTATGGCCTTCATTATGCCAGCAAACACTATAATTAATGATAGAAACCTCCTAGTTCACTCACGTTCTCTGAGGTTAAGCTAGGCACTGATGCTTACAGCCTCAGCCCAAGCACTTTCACAACATCTGTGGGGGAGTCCCATTAGACAAATCCTCTTGGTCCACTGTCTGTGCTTGTTCTGTGTGAAGATCAGGGGACGGTGGAGTTGAATCAAAAAGCGTTAATATAGAATCATTACAGGTTAGTAAGGAGAGCATATTTTCTCAGGTTGATGTATTATCTCTACTGAGCTCAGCTGAGTCCTGTAGTCATCCCATCAGGCAACAACAAGCAAGGATTTTAGGATGTTAGGGCTGTCATTAACATTTGTTCCATGTCAGTTACCTGATTACTTGCGTTCTTGATGAATCAGCTCAGTGATTCATTAGGAATCAGAGTTTCCACAGGTCAATGTGAAGCATCACTAAAAGTAAATAATCCTATTGTAGCAAGGCCTCAAATTTTTTTTACAGTTAAAATTGTTTTTTTTGCCCTTACAAACCCTTACATGCAGAAATGAAATACAACGTTGTAGTTGTTTAACTACATTAAGGCTGAACAGCTGAACAGAACTGAATTTCTTCAGACGTTTATGATTAAACAGACCTGACCTTAGTTTAGGAACTAAACAGTGCTACAAGTGGGGCAGCGGTGGCCTAGTGGTTAGGGAGCTGCCCCGGATCAGAAGATTGTGGGTTCGATTCCCTCACCAGTAGGCTGCCCTGCGGTACCTTTGAGCAAGGTATCGTCCCCATCACTGCTCCCTGGGAGCTTTCGATAACTGTCCCCTGCTGCACGTGTGCGTATGGGTGAAACGCAGAGGTTGAATTTCGTTGTGCTGTGCTGTGTTTCACAATGACGAGAATTGTTACTTTCAGTTAAGAGCATTTTTGTTGTTTTAAAAGAAAACAATGTCTTTGTAAAATGTCTTTGTAATTGCTAGATTGCTTGAACATAATTGACATTGACAGCTACATTCACACAGCAAATGTGATATGTGGACAGCTATGGCCGAATGCTTAGGGAAGGACTTGCGACCAAAGGGTTGTTGGTTCAGTGACCTGGACCGAGAAGAAAAATATTGGTAGTGGGAGGTGGGTCAACAATCCTTTCTCAACAGCTGGTATTTAAGCAAGGTTTTTAATATCATATCTGCCCATGGACGCAAGAATTACAGTTCACCAGTGTAGGATGGGCTAAATGCAGAATGCATAAATGCAGTATCAAATGACGATTTGATACTGAAATCGATTCTCAGATTACTAGAAGCACATTCTCAATAAGACACATAGTTGCGTGAAGAAGACATATATTGAGTGCCTGTATCTTATCATGTTACACATGCCATATTTTCATATTTTCTAATTAGTTTGAGATATTTAGGGAAGTTTGATGAACTAGATATTAGTACTCTTTTCAACATGACAACTATCATGTTGTCATTTTGATCAGTTCTTCATTTTCATCAGCATCTGCAGCACTACTTCTGGTTCTGGTGTGCTTAATGAGAAGTGTAAGTGAATATTTGTCATTGTAAATATAGCACAGAACACAGTGCACCACAACAAAATGCTTCCTCTGCATTCAACACATTCAGTGAAGCAGCAAGCAGCCATGCATCCAGGGCTGGGGAACAGTGTTGGGCAACAGTACCTTGCACAAGGGTAACTTACTGTTACTTACTGTTCCCAGATTTGAACACACATTCCTCCAATCATGGGGTCAAGTGGCAATCAAAGCAGTTAACAAATGTTGAACGGTGTCATTTGTGAGCTGGAGTGAAGATCAACTTAAGGGCATATGAAAATGATTTAACTAATATTCATTCTCCCTGATGGCAGCTGTTGCCTTGTGTGGTGAGCGATGAAGTAGGAGTTTGTCACTTTCAAGCCTAACGTTAGTTTGGGTTAACTGCCCCACCGCCTTTTTATTTTAATCACCATTTTTCACTTTCTTTAGATGAGAAGTTACCACCACTAAGGCAATGACAAGTTCAGTTAGGCTGTTTGTGTCAGAATCATAATGAATGGGATAAATATTCCACTAACACACAAGATGAGGCTGAATATGTGTAGGCTTAGAAAATTATGGCCATTATATCGATTGCTTTCTGCTTTCATTCTGGTAAGTTTGTCCCTCGTATTTCCTGTTTGTGTGCTGAGATCATAGAAAAGAGATGAGGCTCCAAGGAAAGGCATGCATTTGTTTGGTCAATGTTACTGTAATTGTGTTAAGAGCCTATGTTTAGATCTCAGCAATGCTAAGCTGACACAGAGACCTATTTTTTCACATTTTTTCCCGAAGTACATTTTTGTTCCTTTTTCAAAGCTGAACTCAAGGTGACAGTTTGTGAAACTAGCAGCGTTTTGTCAGTCTTGAATGAAACATTAATAATTTCAATACATTCGCTGTAGTTTTTTGAATGGCTATTCATTAGGCGTATGTGTTGGAGGAATTCTGAATGTTTACAGTAACTCAAAAAACTGCAAAGATGATTTAAAGGAAAACAACAGCATTCAATTTATAGAGCGTGTTTCACAATCAGAGGATGCCATTAAACAGCATTCATTTCAAGGTTGCATAAAGAAACCCCAAGTAACAAAGTTGCATAAAGCGTGTAAGCAGTGAGTCATCTTCTGAAGAATCAGATTTATACTGAATCATCATGAAGATTTATGAGAGATTAAGAGATTTATGTGCCTACAAGAAGTTACTGGCACATAACAATTTTGGAAAGCACACAATTGAAGAATTCAGCAGAGGTCACTTAGACACAGACATAATAATTTAGGAATTATAATCCAAAACGTTGCCAGGCAGTTCTTTAAGCATCAATGTCTGCAATGACATCTAAATGTCAGACTTTAATTCTACTACCTGAGCAACCTTGAATATAGTGCAAAATGGTACGTTTTCAATAATCTGGGGTTACCTTGGATTAATTTTTGCTGATGCAACCTTTCTTGGTATATAAATCCAGGCATTAAAAGTCAGAGTTAGAATTAAAATGATGCGATTTCCATGCTGAGTTAGGTAGTATGTACTTCTGAACTTAATGGCCAGTGAAGTTCAGCTATTCCCTGGAAAAGATTAATGGTGTAGATTCTGCTAAACTTGAAAGTTTATCCGTGGATTGCCCGCACACTTGGCAAAACATTTGACATTTTGCAGACTTTCTATTTCATTTTTCAGACATGAAACATTGCTATAATATAACACAATGTCATTTCATCACGCTGTTCTATTAGAAAATATTTTGGTCAGACTTAAGCAGTTTTTATATTATTGGCTTTAACCCATGTCCAAAACATGGGCTTGCTACATGATCAAAATATTGTTTATGAAGACTAGAATATTCTTCACTATTGTCTTAAGCTTTCGTTATGTTCAAAACTCTCATTTGGACATGAAGGCCTGAGGTTATGGCTCAAACTTAAGGCTTAAGTTCTCTATCATCATCTCATCATCAGGTTTTCTCTTGTGAGGGTAGTCGTATCATGCAATCAGAAATCCTATTTAATTATGGGGCAATACACAATCCTGTACTTAAATTTACAATAAATTGCAAATAATCCTGGTATGTTTTCAGCACCTCAACCGGAATGCTATGTTTACTAAACCAGTTCGATATAAGAGAGAGGTGTGAATTGGAAATGAGATTCTTTGATTTACCTGTTTCCTTTCAGTGTTTTACATCAGTACAGACTGCTCTCTGAGAGTCAGACTCCCCCTCACCACTCAGCTGGTTACAGTGGAAGTGGCAGCAGAGCCCATGAATAAATGATCAATGACAGGCATAAATAATGAAACAGATTGGAAAGTAATCAGATGATGCCAGAGATTGAGCCGGTCACTGAGCGGAATTCCCTGGGGCTTCACATCCTGAGCCTTTTAACAGCAGATGTGACTAAGGGGCTAAGAGCATCTGGAACATGGTCCCTTGATGCATCACTCCATTTCTCTGAGCATCTTTCTGTCTCAGGCTCTACTTCTGAGTCTCTTCAGATCTGAGTTGTAAACTACTTTAAATGCAAACATCTCACTTAATATATCAGGTATCGCTATCCTTTTTTACTCTACAGACCTTGCACACAATCTTGTGTGTATATGATATGTCAGGTGGTCTAGTGGTGGGTACTTGCCTATGGACCTATGGCTCAAGAGGTCCCAGGTTCAAATCCCACCTCAAGCACTACCACCACTGGGTCCCTGAGAAAGACCCTTAACCCTGAGTTGCTCCAGGGGGACTGTCCCTGCAATAAGGGTATGGAGGTCACTCTGCATAGGAGTGTCTGCTAAATGCCATAAATGTAAATGTAATTATATTTCTTCCTCTGCTTTCTGCTCCTCCTGTTAGGGGGCTTCACAGCAGATCAACTGTTTTCATTTCTTCCTGTCATCTGCATCTTCCTCCATCAAACCATGTCATCTCTTTTCCTCTGGCCTGCTAGCTCCATCTTCAACATCCATCTCTCAATATAGCTCTTCTCTGTACATGTCCAAACCTTGCTTCTCTAACTTTGCCTCCGAAACGTCCAACGTGAGCTGTCCCTCTAATATACTCTTTTCTAATCCTGTCAATCCTCGTCTCAACATCTCAACGCCTTCAACTCTGCCACCTCCAGCTCAGCTGCTTGTCTTTCTGTCAGCTCCACTGTCTCCAGCCCGTATTGCACAGCTGGTCTCACTACCCTCCTGCAAACCTTTCCTTTCACTCTGGCTGCTACCCATCTGTCACAGATCACCCTGTCATTCGTTTCCACCCATTGCAAGCTGCCTGCACACTCTTCCTCACTTCTCTTCCGCACTCGCCATTCAACTTTACCATGCTTCAGTGAAAGGAAATATTACGGTGTCTTCCACACTAATTTCAACATGTTCTTGTGTTTTCATTTAATTGATTCATTGTTATCAGAATTCTTAAAAACCATGTTCAATTCATTCAGTATAACTGTTGTTTCAACTCGCCAATTTTAAATCCGAAGTCCTGCCATGTGAAGCTGACAACCTGAGTTACAAAACTCACTCGTTTCACTGCCTCCTGAGAGATGGTGGAGAAGTATCATAGTATATTCACTTTACCTTCATGAAAAGAAGTCTGATCGATAAACCGAGGTAGACAGTCTTAACATGTTTTACTACCATGTCTGATACATTTTTATATCTCCAGCCAAATCTTTGCACGCAGTGAGAAATGCAAGTGACTGTTGATCATTGTGAACATTTTTGATTTGGACCTGCGATCCTCTGATCATGTGCCAAACCACAAGAGCATATCAAAATAGACTGTAAAACATTCTCTCAAGACTTACACTTAAAGTTTAAGCACACTTACACACACATTTGCACTTTAAAATGAAACCTGCAGCATAAGCATAAAATATGTTATTTTTTACTGGGGAAATAAAAATATTTTTAGGTGCAAATAATAAAAAAAAACAACTTTAAGTTTACTTTTAGGGTTTTACAAAGACTGAAAATGCATGACTTCAATAACAACAGAAATTTTGCATCATACTTAAGCTTCAATGAGGTGTATATATTGTATTTGAAAGGTACTATATGGCCTAGTGGTTAGGGCGTCGGCCACATGATCGGAGGATCGGGGTTTCGAACCCCTTCCCAATGGGTTGCCCTGAGGTACCCTTGAGCAAGGTGCTGTCCCCGTCCCGCTCCTCCCTGCGATGGGCTGGCGACCTGTCCAGGGTGCGTCCCCCGTCCTCGCCCTGTGTGCGCTGGGTTGGACACCAGCACTCCCCCGCTACCCCGTTTGGGACAAGCGGCAGATAATGGATGGAAAGATACTATAATCCTACAAGTTTTTTTTCTGTGTCAGTGCTTTTTGTCCTTTTAAAAACAATCTATTCACTGATAAAGGAAAGGAATTATGATGATGTCTGTTCAAGTCACTAATTTCTGACGCATATTCAGTGCTTTTAATGGTCCAGTTGATGACAACACCAACTGCCGTTATCAGCGCTCTGATATATTGGTTGGACCCCACCTTACACAACAGTAATACTTCACAGTGATGGTTTACACTCTCTGTGGCACATTTTAGACTGGAACACGACCCCTTTCACATCACACACATCACACATAACAGCCCCCATCGCTCTTCTGCTCTTCCACGACCAATTCACTGCCAGAGAAAACAGAAGAGAGCATCACTTCCATCCTGTTTCTGTGCCGCAGTTATGAACACTTGAATTATGTGGTCTTAAAATAATATTTTATTAAAATGTATCATAAAATCTTTCCTTTACTTGTTATATTATTAAATGAGGGCAGCTTGTATTTTCAATTAATAGTAAAATGTATAATAATTAAGAGGAAGACCAAAGAGGAGGTTTATGGATGTGGTGACCCATCATACCAAAGTGGAGCAGTGGGCAGTCATACTTCCAGCTCCTGGGGAGCAGCGATGAGGACAGTACCATGCTCAAGGGTACCTCAGGATAACCTACTGATCTGGAACTCAAACCCACAAACTTACGATAATGGGGACTAGTCCCTTACCATTAAACCACAACTACTATTTATGTATTATAAAATACAAAAATAAACAAAAAACGTTGTGATAATCCAGCAAACGAATGACTCTTTTTTGGAAATCAATTCATCACTAACCCTAGTAATTGCATAATTATAAAAACAGAACAGATCTATTATTAAAGAGGTATAGTTTTCAGTCTATGGGTTAGATTTGATTTACACTATGGTTCAGCTTGCCTTGAGAACCATGTGCACTCTGGAAAGTTTGTGCGCCGTCAGTCCATCAGCTTGTGAGAAGAGGGTGAGAAGGATGGACAGGTGAACCAGTCTCAGGAGAAAAAGTCTCTTCCTGCACTAGGAAATACACTCAGTGTTTGACAGTGTCCTAAATCCCCTTCCTCTCTCTGGTAATCCAAAACAGAGGCACACAGATGATGCACACGCGCGCACACACACACACACACACACACACACACACACACACACCGGAAAACACAACAGGCCAGCTCTGGCTGTGTGCTTGTGGGGACACAGCCACACTGAGTGAAACCCAAGTGAACTTTAAGCCATGATCTCAATTCCACTCTGTTGTGGACATCAGAAACCTCTACATCAGGACAGGCCCCCCGTCAGTGTGTCCTCATCTGTCCCACTGCAAAAAGTCATCAATGCTCCAGCAGAGCACAAACTAAAGTACCATCCCAAACATCTCCCCACCACTGATCACCACACAGCCTTCACTCGACATCGGGACCGGGCCACACGGTACTGAAGAAGTGATAAGGGGGAAGGAAGGCTGTAAAGAAGGACAAAAGAGAGAAGTGATGGAGAAGTCCGGTGACATACTCACATTGTGGGCTGCGATGTTCACTCTTGAAAAGGGTCATATCAGGGATGGCAAACAAAGAGAGCTCACTTGCAGCAGCGAGCTAAAGATAAACAGACGACTGCCTGCTTTCCCTCCTTCGTTCCCTTCTTATCTCAATCTACCCACTTGTTCTTTAGCTCATATGGTCGCTACTCGCTCGGTTTTTCTCTCGCTGTGTGTTTCTGATCGACTATCTATCCTGCGAGCTGCCTGCACTGTTACTACTGACCCAATGACAAGCCTGCCAGAGCCTTACCGGCGGCGCAAACCAACTCTCCCACTGCAGCGGGGGACACCACGAGCGAGGGACATACCAACTGTCGCCAAAAAGGGGGGGGGAGGGGGAGGGGCAGCGGGAGAAAGAGAGAGAGAGAGAGAGAGAGAGAGAGAGAGAGAGAAAGAAAGAGAAAGAGAAAGAGAGAGAGAGAGAGAATGCAGAAAAATAATCTGAGTTGGACAAAGACAAAGACACACACACACACACAGAGAGAGAGAGAGAGAGAGAGAGAGAGCAAGCAAGCAAGGAAGAGACTGTAGAAAGGGAAATCAAAGATGGTGGACAGATAGACAGCAAGAAGAAAGGGATTAACAGTGAGAGAGAGAGAGAGAGAATACAGCGAGAAATCAAGGTGGACAGAGAGAAAGAGAAGAAGAATGGGTGGAGAGAGGGGAAGAGAATTAGTGAGACTAACCGAAGAAGAAGAGAAAGAGATAGAGATTACAGTAGGCCTGTTTAAAGCTTGTGCACATTTGCTTAAGCTCATGACCTAGGCAATCAGTCCAGGGATGCATAAGAGCGCTCTCTGCTTAAGGTTAGAGAAACTCTATCTCTGAAGTGTGTGTGTGTGTGTGTGTGTGTGTGTGTGTGTGTGTGTGTGTTGGGATGGAACCTGTGAGGCAAAAGTCTAAAAGCACATTATGTCTGCATAGCAACAATGGCAGAGTGAAGAGGGAGAGAAAGGTTAAAGGTTGCTAAGAGTTCACAAATACTACATCTTAAATTAAGTGAAGGAGAAATTCTATCAAAGACAGATATAGCTTTAAGGCCAACTTACCGCCACACTGCCAACTCCAAAAGTATGTGCACAGTCTGGACAAGAAGAGTCACCAGATCTTTCTGAACAATCTTTCTAGCTTCATGTGGAGAGAGAGAGAGAGAGAGAGAGAGAGAGAGAGAGGGAGAGAGAGAGAGAGAGAATTTTGCTATTCTTTGTGAAGAGATGCATTAATTAAGTCTTATCTCTGAGTAGAAAAACATTCCAGAGAGATTCTAATAAAAACATTGGAGTCACATCACAGCCATGCTCACACTCCAGTGAGCACAGTCCAACAGGTGCAGAAATTCAGACGTATACACACATTTGCTGAATATGTATGGAAAATTTATCTAAAACTACCTTTTAAAAATATTGTATGATCACTTACCTCATGGCTCAAATGACTATATGTAATTGAAATTGACAGGCACGTGTTGGCTCAAAGTAGGACCTCTAAAGAAAGTGCATTCACAAAAAAAAAAATCCACACTCGAAAAAACCCATTCAGGAAAAAAAAAGCAAATACCAAACACTAAGACACTAAGAACACAATCAACCGTTCTCCCACAGGGCCAGTGTAATTAGTTTTAGAGAGAGATTACAGTCAGGTGTGGCACAGCTCATGCAAATTTTGTAGAGGTTAATTAACTATGAATTTATCAAATGATAGAAATGTTCACTCACAGTGGAGTTGGCCACAAGTGGGTGGCTCTACACAAAACACAGTTATAGTCTGTAAGCAATCACCAAAATGCTAATCATTTCTGAGTACTTATAGATCAGCACATCAATATAAATCAAAAGTACCAAGTTTATACATTTATCTTCACTACTTCCTGTTCATTGCCATCAATAATGTAAACATGCTTTAAACCCTGTTGAGGTATGGGATTATCAATGGTCCCTGTGGACAGTCATTAATCTGTTTGATTACGCTGTTCAATAGCAATGCAAACTGACACTTTTCTCCATCATGCAAGCCAGGCAGTGTGTTTGAAGGAGTTTGCTTCACTTCAACTATAGAATGACAGCAGACAGGAATTTCGGTTAGAAGCCAACGATGCAATTTTCAGAATAACTTCAAACCACTGAGCTATATTTCACAAAGTCTGGCTTTCACCTTCAGTGAAGGCATTATTTTGGGTTTATCGAAAGGACTTACTCTCTTGCAAATGAAGGATAGGTTAGAAATTCATATTTGAACATAGAGGTCTTTTTTTAAAGGCATGGTCATATTTTGAAGAGAACTAATTATTTTTGAGGCTTGGCAGATTCGTACCCATATTACATCATTCATAGTTCTTGAGTATTACATTTTTATTTAATTTCCCTTTCTAGTTTAGTCACGGGACATTTTCAGTGCCATGAAAAGGTCTTACCTTCTTCATTTAGAGTAATGAACAATATGCAGGCCTTTCATTGCATCTTTTTAACTGCTGGCAATGATGTCGTGTGAAGTACCTCAAAAGACCCTAAGCAACTGAGCCTAGAACATCAGTTCTAGCTTTCTAGCACTGACCTAAACTGTTCTTTGAGCGGCTAATATTGTAGAACATTTTAGAATATACAATTGGTGTATTTAATATACCCTAAAGGTAAAAACCGTAAAACCTTTAGACTGCTAACCTTTAGTTCCCAGCAATTTGCTAGAACCTTTGACATGCTGGACAAGGTTAGGATATTGTTTTGAAATCAATAATCTGAGTGAAAGAGTAAGTAAAACCCCATCTTTGACTCTGAAAGTGTCTAACTGTGTAATTACCCAGCATGAACTAGAGTGGCCCTTTCAAGTGGAGAGTCTCAACAAACCAACAGGCAATAATCAACAGGCAAGTGTTCACGTCATCCAGAGCATTGCTCATCATCCATTTTCAGAAACGGTAAAACAGGCAGTCTTTATTAAGTGGAATAATGCCAACATCAGAGACGAATAAAGAAAAATGTTGAATTTTAATCAGGCCGTACACCTGTGAGAACACCCTCTGCAGCCCAATAAACACACATAGGGGTCTGCCTTGATTTCTACACATCTGTCTGGCATCTTAATCAAGCAGAAAACAAATTGTGTAGCATATGAACTACCCTGGCAAGCAGAGGAGCTGAACAGCCAAAAGCTCATTAGGGCTCAACTAGCGAGGGAAAGGAGCTATCAACAGCACAATCGTCACAACCATCCCTCATCAGGCAATCAGTCAACTGTTCACCTGACATGAAACGATAAATATTCTGCTGTCCAACTGTAATCAATAAACAACTCCACTGATTCTGTCTAACACCCCCCCCCCCCATTTTTTTTTTTGTGACGTTGGCCTAGCTGCAAATTCAGTGCTGCATTGAAGCCAAGCTGTCTTCTCCAGCCGCCCAGCAGCAGAGATGGTAATTACTGCTCTAAGACCTTGGAATGAGTACCTCCCGGTCCATGACATTCGCTTGGAACATCGTTACGTGCATTTCCCAACTTCTGACAATGATCCTAATGCACCTGACAGCGGAATTAAATGGGAGGGGAGCAAGGGCACTCAGCTGGAACTTTTCCTAATAAATCTGCCTGCTCTGACCCCTCTTGTTATTAAGGGGAGAGAGAGCAGTGAAGGGCTGGAGAGGATGGAAAAAAAAAGGTAATTTGGCTGGAGGCTATGGTAGGAAGAAGACAGGGCCAGAAGCAAGAACAGACTAAAAAGTACACATACTGTGAACACTCAGGTGACGGGAGATCATAAAGAAAGTGTGAAACAGATTAAAAGAGTTGAGAAAATCAACTGACTGGCCCAAGAATAACTAAGTAAAATGCTATATATGTTGCTTAAAAAGGGTCACACAATTTACTTTTAGCATAAATTCTAGAAAAATATAGGTCATAGGTCATAGGTACCCTTGAGCAAGGAACCGTCCCCATCACTGCTCCCTGGGTGCTTTCAATAGCTGCCCCCTGCCGCATGTATGTGTATGGCTTAAATGCAGAGGCTGCATTTTGTTGTGGTTCACTGTGTGTTGTGCTGTGTATTCACAATGACAAGTTGTCACTTCACTTACGCATTAACATGTTCTATACATTCACATTTACAAAAAAAACCCACTGACTTCCACTGAAATGTCCTTTGGGAAACTAAAAGTGGTTCTACCATGACATCACTCCAAAGATCCCCTTTTGTCACTTTTATTTTTGAGAGTGTGGATATGGAGTGAACTGATGTGACACTTTAAAGAAAAAGAACAAAAGAAAGGGAGGGGAAGGAGGATGGGAAGTGAGGGGGAGGACAGGCACTTCAGCAAGTTTGAAAAGATGAAAATAGCAATACATCATGAAAAGAAATAGAAGTGCGACAAAAAGAAGGTGGAGAGAGAGAAGAGAAGAAAAAAGACGAGACTTTGGCTAGAGGACACAAATGGGGTTAAGAGAAATCAGCGTGGACTGCCCAGTCTGGAAACATCAATTTTCAGCTAGAGGGAATTCAACTTCAATCCTGCAAGCATTTGCCAGCAGGCCCTGCTCCGAGCCACATGGAGGAGCCATTCTAAGATACAATCCACACAATGAAAAACACTACACACACCCACACACAAATCTATTACCCTATCTTGACATATTAATCTCTCCCTTTTAAATGCACCACTGCACTCCGAATGCACCACACGCCTTGGATGAAAAATGCAGCCCATATATTATCATTGACTGCCTTTCTTTTTAATTTCATTTTCTGTCCATTTCTGCACTCCTGCTTTTCTCTTGCATACTCCCTTTTCTGTCTTTCACTCTTGGCTGGCTTGCTTCGGCCCAAAGAAAAAAGAGCCCAATTACATTCCAAGCAGCACTGCAAATTCAAGTGGACACCGAATCAGTAGCTGGGGCAGAGCCACAGGCACCCATCTGTCTAAGCTGGCGTGGATGAAAGGGATGCTGCTTGGTCAAAAGCAGCCAGTGTCCAGATGGAGAGTTTTTTTCTACTACCTGAGCATCAGCTAACTATGGTGCTGCAGGGACACATGTGCAGTCCAGCCAGGGTAGCAGCAGCAGCAGCAGCAGCAGCAGCAGTTAAAAAATGAGAGGACAGCAAGGCCACCACATATCTCTGAATCACAAGTAAATCGGGCCCACATATACTTCACAGGGCCATACATCACCCCAAATAGACATATGCACTTACACTTGAGAGTATGTGAACTGTAACTTATGTCACAGATGAGTGGCCATTTAAATCAAAAGTTTGATTAACCTTACAACTGACCTCAAACTCTGAGTTTCAGCTCTAAATTCCCAGAATAATGCAAGGCAGAAATGTCCAAGTTGTACAAAGGCCTAAAGATGAATGTTCTTCCTAAATCAGGTGTCATTGTAGCATGCCAACTAGATAATACCCTTTCCCATTTATGATATTTGGTCTTTCACTTCAGAGCCTTCTCTGCACATAATAGTCCATGTTTATCAGATTTCTCTGCAGACTGCTGATTTGGGACTGGTTTATATTTTTATACACACTGAGAAAGATTACATGCATTGATGAGCCATTAACATAGGACAGTGTTCTTACACTGCAAAAAAAAGTGGATGCATTTTACAATCTAGTGAATATACAGTATTGTCCATGTTCATTTTTTTACATACACTATTTTGCCAAAAGTATGTGTTGCTAATGTATGTAATTTGCATTGAATTTACATAAACAAACATTGGCAGAAGAACGGGACCAAAGAGCACTTTGACTTTAAACATTAACATGCATAATTACAAGCCTTGGCTGGAGAGGTGTAAAGTATGTCACCACTGAAAGAAATGGAAACTCTGGAATGATGATTTACAGATTTTCTGATAGTCTAATGGACAAATATAGGTTATGAGAGGCTATTTAACCTTTAATAACTAATTATTAAACTATTTTAATTTCTTTAATTAGTTTAATTTCTAGACATTATACTTACCTTCAAATCATTTTATCATATGAATAATAAGTTGTACATTGAGACATTTGAAAAATATGGGCCAATTAGTGGGTGAATCTAAAGTGATTCACTCCGTGGCTGTGGAGGTACACCACTGAAAAACAGCCATTAATCATCTGTTTCACACCCACCTCACCTCAGGGCCCAGTTCCTCCTCTGGGTCAAAACAACAATAACATTGATGTCTTTCGACTATTTCTCAAGCCTGAGATATTACTATAGCACAGGCTCTCCAAAAAAGCAATAGAGGTAAACACAGATAAACAATTAAGGATGAAATGAAATTAGTCCACACATATCTTGGAGTGTGGGAGATGACCCTGACATTATTTGGTCATTAAATGTGGAAGCGCAGTATTGAATATGAGCCATGAGTTCAGTGTTCTCCAGAAGGGCTTCGGAAAGCAAAAATATTGTAATCTGTTGAGAAAACTTAATTATCTGATTATTTCAGTTTAGATTTTCCCTCGCTATGTTCTTCCTCTACAAAGGGTAGAAACTGGATGAAGGATAAAAGCACATAGTAGCAGTAGTTTAAGCTGAGAAAATGTTTTGTGGTTGGTCTATGAAAATTTGGATCTTGTATGTGCAATATGTTCTTTTCATTACAATCAAATTGCTTGCTATGGCAGCACATAAACTAAAATTGAAACGATACAGAGAAGATTAGCATGGCCCCTGCGCATGGATGACTGGCAAAAGAACTCTCTGAGGAGCTGAAAAAAAGATTTGTTGCTCTACATAAAGATGGCCTAGGCTAGAAGAAGATTGCCAACACCCTGAAACTGAGCTGCAGCGTGGTGGCAAAGACCATACAGCGGATTAACAGGACAGGTTCCGCTCAGAAAAGGCCTCACCATGGTCACCCAAAGAATAGTGCACATGCTAAGCGTCGTATCCAGAGGTTGTCTTTTAAAAAGGATGTATGAGTGCTGCCAGCATTGCTGCAGAGGTTGAAGGGGTGGGGGGTTGGCCTGTCAGTGCTCAGCACACTGCATCAAATTGGTCTGGATGGCTGTCGTCCCAGAAGGAAGCCTCTTCTAAAGATGATGCACAAGAAACAGTTTGCTGAAGACAAGCAGACTAAGGACATGGATTACTGGAACCATGTCCTATGGTCTGATGAGACCAAGATGAACTTATTTGATTCAGATGGTGTCAAGCGTGTGTGGTGGCAACCAGGTGAGTAGTACAAAGACAAGTGTGTCTTGCCTACGGTAAAGCATGGTGGTGGGAGTTTAATGTTTTTCAGCTGCATGAGTACTGCCAGCACTGGGGAGCTACAGTTCATTGAGGGAACCATGAATGTCAACATGTACTGTGACATACTGAAGCAGAGCATGATCCCCTCCCTTCAGAAACTGGACCGCAGGGCAGTATTCCAACATGATAACGACCCCAAACACACCTCCAAGACGACCACTGCCTTGCTAAAGAAACTGAGGGTAAAGGTGCTGGACTGGCCAAGCATGTCTCCAGACCTAAACCCTATTGAGCATCTGTGGGGCTTCCTTAAATGGAAGGTGGAGGAGCACAAGGTCTCTAACATCCACCAGCTCCTTGATGTTGTCATAGAGGAGTGGAAGAGGATTCCAGTGGCAGTCTGTGAAGCTCTAGTGAACTTCATGCCCAAGAGAGTTAAGGCAGTGCTGGAAAATAATGGTGGCCACACAAAATATTGACACTTTGGGCACAATGTGGACATTTTTCACTTAGGGGTGTACTCACTTTTGTTGCCAGTGGTTTAGACATTAATGGCTGTGTGTTGAGTTATTTTGAGGGGACAGCAAATTTACATTGTCATAAAAGCTGTACACTGACTACTTTACATTGTATCAAAGTGTCATATCTACAGTGTTGTCCCATGAAAAGATATAAATGTTGTGCCTTATGTTGTCTTGTGTCTTGTGTTGTGTCTTGTCTTGTGTGTAGCACCAGGGTCCTTGAGGAACGTTATTTCGTTTCACTGTGTACTGTGTATATGGCTGAAATGACAATAAAATCCTACTTGACTTGACTTGACTTGAAATAAAATATTTACAAAAATGTGAGGGGTGTACTCACTTTTGTGAGATACTGTATAAGTGTTGGTAAAAATGTCACCAGTATTATATTAAAACCTCATTTCTTTCCCCATTATAGCTGCCATTTCTGTAAAAATTCATAGTCACTGTAATTAATTAAATGTAGGTACATGTAGTTACATAAACTCAACTGAAGAATTTTTTTCCTTCACCCACCATTTCTTATGGAATCAGTTCAATTCAGTTCAACCAGAATCAGTTTAATTCAATAATTAAAGGTGATTGGACATATGTCCTTTTTGGACATATTGGCCAATACAACAAGATATAGGCCACTAGTATTAGAACCCATCCATTCATCCATTATCTGCCGCTTGTCCCAAACAGGGTCGCGGGGGAGTGCTGGTGTCCAACCCAGCGCACACAGGGCGGGGACGGGGGACGCACCCTGGACAGGTCTCCAGCCCATTGCAGGGAGGTATTAGAACCCTATATGATGAATTCTGTATTGGCCTCTACCTAAATACACAACATGCACACCTTAGTATATTTAATGATTTGGGCCCTTGACCCCACTACCAACAGGCACACTTAATCTTGTGCAAGATTAATAAAGGCACAGCTGTTTCTGACACTTAAACAATGAAGGGTCTCCAATATTGTTCCATTTTCAATTACTTTCAACTTATTAACCTCACAAATAACTAATGAGCAGGTATCCCTTTGGAACATGCCAATGAAAAATGTAAGTGAGTGATATAACCTTCTCAGGCAGTGTTCTCTTTGTGAAATGCTCCCTGAAGGTCAGTGTAATGCAGGGGAGCTGAGCCTTTCCACTTGCCTGGTTTTATAGAAAAGGTTCATTTTTATACAGCCTCACCATTTTAATGCAACACTCGTCACTGGCTAACGATCCACTCACTTTGCCCTACCAAGCCTGGCACAGTCAAGGTCGGATACTGTGTGTCTGTGATATGACTGGCAGATCCTACTTCAGACTGAGAGACAGAGGGGAAAAGAGATCGAGAGGTAGAAACAGCATGAGAGAGAGAGAGAGATAGAGAGAGAGAGAGAGAGAGAGAGAGAGAGAGAGAGAGAGAGAGAGAATGTAATATAGCAGAGGTATAGAGGGCTACATACATCACAACATTAAAATCCCTGATAGGTAACGTGAATGACATTGATTATCTCGTTACAATAGCACATGTCAATCAGGTGAACTAAATTAGAAAGTAAATGAAAAGACAATTGTTAAGGTTGATGTGTTAGAGGAAGGAAAAATAGTTATGTGTAAGATTTTGACTAGGGCTCAATTTTGATAGTTAGAAACTGAGTCAGATTATCTACCAAACAGCAGTTCCTGTGGGGTGTCCTGGTATGCCAGGGTTAGTGCCTGCCAATAGTGATCGAAGCAACAGGTTGATGGGATGAACTTATACATGTGGAATATGAATATTTTAATTACTATAGCTACTTTAACAGCTACTTTACCCAGAAAGTATAATGCTGGTTAAGACATAAAGGTGTCAGAGCAGACAGTTCATCTCAGCTTTCTGTGTTAGGGGCTACACAACCACAGACTGGTTAGACTGTCCATGCTGACCACTGAACACTGCAAAAAGCACCTACAATAGGCATGTGAGCATTAGACCATGGAGCAGTTCAGTATGTTGACTTGGCCTCCAAATGTCCCAGGTCGCGATCAAGCATCTGTGTGAAATGGTATACAGAACAGTCCAGTCCATGGAGGTCTCATTTTGCAAACTGAAGGACTTAAAAGATTTGCTGCTAACATCTGTTATCTGGCTAACAGTACCAGATACCACAGCACACCTACAAAGGTCTTGTGGGGTCTTGATGGGTCAAAGCTGTTTTTACAGGAAGAGGGGGTCAACACAATATTAGGCAGGTGGCATTAATGTAATTGCTGATGAGGGTAGATACACAGGCAGACAAAGAGAGACAATAGAGATATACAAAAGGAGAGAGGAGAGAGAGAGAGAGAGAGAGAGAGAGAGAGAGAGAGAGAGAGAGAGAGAGAATATTGAATATAAGGTCATAGCCTATACACCAGTCGAGGTACTCAAGTAGAGGATAAGTGAGGGAGAGTGGGTAGATGATTGAGGGATAAAAGAAGGGGCTGTGGAATGATCTGGGAGTATAGTGTGTGTCTTGTCTCACGCCCCCTCCATTCTCTAAGGTGTCTTTGCTTTGCCAAGTGTGGACTGTGTGTGTGTGTGTGTGTGTGTGTGTGTGTGTGTGTGTGTGTTTCTCTCAAAGGTAGAGTGGAGATGTCACCCTTAAAGTCCTCTAATCAGGCTTAAATCCCACTCCAGTAATCCTGTTTGTGGCCCATTGATTTTGGCTTTGCACTTGAAAACATGCTGTACTCAAAGCAGAATGGTGTGTATGAAGATGCTGTTCATGCAGAATCCGTGTCCTAGAGACAGTGAAAAGGCACAAACTAGAAAACATTTTACCCTCCATTTATTTTTACATTTCTGTCAAAAATCTGGATATGTATTTGTAGCGAGAAAAAGGAATATATTCATACAATTTGGTCTTATATGGTCTTATGCAGAAAGAGAGAAAAAAACATACAAATGTAATTCTTAATTAAACTTAGTGTAGGATTAAATATGTAATTGCCTTCTGAGTACCACCCATCCACTGAGATCATAGCACCATATACTCATGAGAGTGAGTGTGTTTGTAGATATAGTAACATCAGTGAAGACACCCTCTGTGGTGCATGACTGAAAGAGCACCTTGCTTATGAAGGCTTTTAAAACCCCCCAGCTAACCTAGTAAAAGTTCCCCCTCATCAGAGACTAGTCTTTGAACAGGCTTGTACCCTGTGAGTTGTATGGAGATGGTGCTGCCCCCCACTGGTGAGAGAGAATCTTTGAACTGATCTTCACTCTGCTCTAGAAAAGAGCACTCTGCTCTTTTTTATATTGAGTTTCATTTAAACAGCCTAAATATAACTGCACTGCATAAACACGTACAAATTCTTAGTGGCAAATAAAAAAAAATGAACATCCAAATAGGATCATTTAATTAAGGAAATCATCCCTATATTGGTCAAATAGTTCCCTTCAGTTTGGTCTCTTCTGCTTAAAATTTCACTGCAGCTGAGACCAGAGACCTTTTTGAGTTTCTCTTAAACCATTCATCTCTGTATTCATTCATTTTTCTGCACATGAGGGCCTAACTGGGGCCTAGCATGGGCCTACACATTTCAATATCATTAGAGTAAGTGACTATTATTGTCATTGTGAGTACACAGCACAGCACACAGTGAACCACAATGAAATTACACCTCTGCATTTTACCCATACACACACACGTGCAGTAGGGGGCAGCTATTGAAAGTGCCCAGGGAGCAGTGATGGGGACGGTACCTTGCTCAAAGGTCTGACATTTGAACCAATGACCTTCTGATCCTGGGGCCAACTCCCTAAACACTAGGCCATTAGCCTTACCCTTTTAATCGTGCCTACATTTTCAGAGCGTGTGAAGAGAGATTCTTTAAGAAAAGTGCCAAACAAAACCTCTTGTGTCACCCTCCAGACCCTGCTGACGTGATGGGGCAGCAGCACTGTAATTACTCCACAGAGAGCAAAGCTGCTTTTGTCTTTGCTTTTGCAAGAAGCTGCTGACAGTGAGAGAGGAAATGGAAATCCGAGGAGCTACAATTTCGTACATAGTGATTATACACAAACTATTATAGTTGTGAAGCGCAAACAAATAGTCAGTCTTCCTTACCTGCGAACAACATCAGGACAAATTTTCACATGATAATATACATACTAGATTGAATTCTACATCAATACCACAACATGACTACATACACAGTAGTTTAAGTGTGTCTTAAGCTGGCTAACACAGCAGGAGGTAAGAAAAATGTTCACTTTAATTCCTAGTTGAAACAGAATTATTTTTATTTAAAGCTTACAACTGGCCTATAAATTATTAAGTAAACATTGGTTCTAATATGGCGTGGGCATCCCTAGTGACTGGGTTGGTTTTATTGTTACCTAATTACGTAAGATGAACAAAACAAAAAAACAAAAATATTTTCTAATTATGAAATTTGTCATTTGCACAAGCATGCATATGAACCTGACTTAATCGAAACTCTCTCCCACCTCCTTGGCACCACTGCTAAATCATTCTAGCTCCATCACAACTTGGATGTGTGTTTTTGATGGGAATTCTAATGAACTAGAACATCAATATATACACTTTGATAGAAGGGATTTGAGAAGTGATTTGTCTATTTTGAGTCGACTTCTTTTACTGAAGTTTTTCTTTTCACTGATTGCAAACCTCCTCTGCTTGGTAAATTACAGTTCCGGTTCGATCAAGCTACCAATTTCCCTTTGATTTCTGAGGCTCCAATTTGCTGTAATAAAACCATAAATATAAGATGGGCTGTTATTACCAGCTGTTAGAGGCTTACAGAGCTGTGCTTCATTTTCGGCTGAGTTAAGCTCTTAAAGTCAGCCCTCGTGTCGAGGACAGGCTTTCTTATGCATACAAAGACCAGGTGTTTCTAAGGTTCCAGGGGTATGAACAGTTAAAAAATAACATTAAAGAGCAACAGAGGACTAAACTGAAGGGTTAAATAAGAAAAAAAAGGAGGAAAAAGCAATAGCACATAAGTGCCCTGGAGGATGGCAACAGTAAAGAAAAGAAAATGGAGTTACATAGCCATACAGAAAGTACCAGTGACATTGCCTATGTTCTTGCTGAGGCTTTTAACACCTGTATCACTTTTCAGAAGATCAAAAGGGGATTTGGAAGAATGGAAAATTGATCAAATGGATGCTTGACTCAGCCTCCTTTTTGTAATGAGTTCAAAATGCTTTTCAAAGGCATTCAAACTAAGGGATCCTGTAATGGCAGGAAAGTAGTGTGCTTGGACAGAGCTTTTAAAACTTTTGTCAAAGGTGATTAATCTGAGAGCATGCAGCACACAGACCTGCAGAATCAGAGCACTTGAGCCCATCACATCAATTATGGTGCAGAGAGCAGTATGATTATTGGATGAAGGTAGGTGTTGTTCTTGTCACTCTCACTACCTCGCTGTCTTCCTGAGGCTCTCTGTAACGAATGCACACACACACTTTGAGAGACCACATCAGTTAGATGTTTGCCTGGCTCTTTTGGGCTATGATCTCCTTTTCTTTCTTCCTTATACCCCATTCTGGTAAGTGAATCACAGCATGTTAGAAAAAAAAAGAAAAGAAAAGCCCAGCCAGCCATCGTGCTGCAGTGCACTTTGAAGTTAATGAGACAAAACTATCAGCCGCCCCCATTTTAATTAGAAAACGGGCAAAATGATTGCATTTTTAATTGAAGCTGTCACTTTCAATTAAGATATGACGTCCTTGAGAGGCCCTCTCCTCTCCTCTTCTTTCTCACTGGTTTGTTCATTCGTCACCCTTTCGCGAGTATCTTCTCTAACTAGGTCTTTTCCCAGTTTCACACCAATGGTCAGTTTAAACCAATACAATGTTGTGGTAAGAACGCCCTCATCCATTTAACAGATTTAACAGATTACCTGTTAATCAGTTGAAACTTAGTAGGTACACACTGAAATGTGCATGTTAGAGAGAGGATTCAACACAGAGAGGAACACTGACAACAGAACATCTCTTGAACATCTTGTAAGAACTTTGTTACTCTTCTGTAAATAAACTTTGCTATAGCTTATAAACCTCTTCGCCTCATCACTGACTCCTCGAACCTCGGTTCTCAATCAAAGACTCCAACAGTAGTGTCAGGGTTAAGATTTAAAGGATTCTCTGGTGTTTGTCTTTTTCCTTATGTCATACTACTAAACATTGCAGAGCCAAGGCTAGCAGACATATATTAATATGGATATGGCAGAAATTGTACCAGTACAGTGATAAATATTAGAAACTAATGGTAATAAATTACTGTAATTAACAGTATTTTTAACAACGAAGCTGCAATAATTCAAATAAGCATATAAAAACATGGTGCTACAATGTTTTAATCTGACAGCTGCAGCATGCATGTTCTATCATTTGTTCTTGATCCTGGTTTAGATGTGTAGTGTCAGCAAATACTCTTGTCTTTCAAGGTCTTCTTTGCTCACCTGCACACATCTCTAAGCAGCTCCAATCAAAGCCAATGCCTGAACTGCAATCTAGGTTTGAAAAGCTCCCTTGATGCCGTCTGAAGAGACGTCATTGAACATAAATGCATGTTAAATTCACAGCACTCATTAAGCTGCACTCTGTATCTCATATAGGTGTAATTAGTGTCTTGTTCACAGAAGCTATCAAACTCACTACCTCAGGTGTGCTCCTGAGTCTGAGAGGAAGGTGAATGTTCATCAGAAGAAATAACTGTTTGTTTTTAGACATTATCTTCTCTCCTCTTCCCTCTTAAATATCACTTTTCTTTGTCTTGCCTGTCGCCCCTCTTCATTTGTCCCCTTGACTTCCATCTCCTCTTCCCCTTCTTTTCTCTTTCACATTTCCTGGACAGGAAGTTATAGTGTTTGGCTGGCGAGGCAGATCCATTCTCTCACTCTCTCCATTCTCTCTCGCCACAATAGCGTTTTCTCATTAACTCTTATCAAAGTTCATCTTGCATCCAAATATATTCTGCACAGAATGGAGAGAGGGTACTGAGAGTAGTGGGGGCCAAAGGGCAAACAGACCATAATGCAGTGAGAGATTGGGAGAATGTAAGAAGCATATTCTGTCTATTCACATCCTCCACTGAATGCATCTGCTTATTGGTTTTGGTTTTCATATTCCCTTCATTTAATCTTAGAGATGTAGGTACTGATGAATTCCAGATCTCAGTGAAACCATAATACTTCAATATGAGGATTTATACCAGTCCTTTAAATTGGTTAAAGGTTAAAAAGGAAGAAACAAGAGGTATTTTGGTAGTAACAAATACAAAACCTCATTCCTAACTCTTCCAGCAAAGAAACATTCTTCTGTTTTGTGCACAGCACTACGTAAAGAATTTGCACCTTCTACAGAGTATGAAAGATCTTGGATCAACAGTATACAAGCTTTCATTCAGAGTAGGTAATCAATCAATCTGTACACACTGAAGATCACTGAGCTGACTGGAGGCAGCAACACCTATATTGTTAAAAACAGTGCACTACTGGTAGCCTAAAGACCCTCTTAATGATGGGTTTGCAGTAGTGAGCTAGTACTTAGGGATGAGGTCCCAGGATTGAAAGGTAGTGTGTGTTTGAATCCCAGACCAGTATGTTGTTCTGAGGTACTCTTGAAAAAGGTACTGTCCCCATTACTGCTCCCTGGGTGCTGAATGTGGCTGCCCTCCTGCTGCATGTATGTGTAGGGGTGACAAGCAAAGGTAAAATTTTCGTGTGATGTGCTGTGTTTCACAATGACAAGCAGTTTTAAAAAATTAATTAGCCCCTAATGATACTTTTACAACCATTTATATTAGGTGAGGAATCTTAATCCTTTAAAAGGTTCTTAACACATTTCTCATTTACAAAAATGGTCCTTAAGGAACCAAAATGGCTTTTCTCCAAAAATCTTTCTAGCTCATTTATTAAGAAAAAGTGTAATAGCTTTTTTTATGTTTTACCTCCAACCTTTTAAGTGACGTTCCCACACAGTTCACTGAAGAATTAATCGCAACAAACTTTATCACATTACATGCATGTGTTAAACAGATAATTACAATAGCATTTTAATTGCAATAGCATGAAGCTACAACAACAACAACAAAAAAGCATGTTTAGAGCACTTTTCATGCATTTAGATGCACCTCAAAGTGCTTTACATTTTGCAACAAATTTAAAAACAGTTAGTTGTTTAATTGTTCATTTTTGTAAAAGCTAGACTAGGACATCTTAAAATATATTAACAAAACGCATCTAAAATGAAGAAAATGACAAAGTATTAACAGAAAGCTGTACTAAATAATAACATGTGTCTGTTTTTAAAACTACTGACTGTAGCTGCAGACATAGTGGCAGTGTTTTCCAAAGTTTTGTTGCATTAACACCAAGCTGCTTTAACACGACAACCAACTCTGCGGTGAATAATGTCTGTCGGAGACTCATTTTACAATTACACCTGATTTATTGTGAGCTCTTAATGCTTTCCACCCATACACACACACACACACACACACACACACACACACACACACACACACACCCTACTTTAATTTAGAAGTGATAGTGATATTTAAATGTTGATAAAAGTAATATTCTTCATTGCTCTGTTCATCTACGTGCAAACATAAATAACACTCAGTCCAATTTCTTTTCTTTATGAACACTATAATCACCTCTGAAATCCTGCTCACTTGTCTTCTCTGCTATTTTCCTCCCTATCTTCTACCTCTTTCTCTCTCTTTTTTTTACAATTGCAAATGCATTGCTGGTATCCTCATTACAAGCAAAATGTAAAACACTCTAATTAAGTACTGATTGCAGCCTTTTGAACACTCATTCCCAAGTACAGAGAAAGAGCAGCTCCTGAATATATGAACCAATGCTAGAGAAAACCTTCGTCTCAAGGAGACCATACTTATCTTCCATTCCTGAGTAATTGCCTCTATTGTTGTCGGTCATTATCTGCTGCTGGTTTTACTAAACCAATCTGAGTTCCTCTCTACACTCCAGCTCCAAATATTCTGTATGATTTTTTGGTGCCCTGACTCTCCGAGAAATTGTACTGCAGTATAGCACAGCAGTTTTCTTTCTATTTAAATTCAAACCCATACATTCTATTAGATAAAAAAAAACTGACAGGAAAGGTATCTTAAGCTCCTCTGTGAGCGTAAACCTGTCTTCAGCTTTTAATCATGACAGATCTTATGGAGCAGAAATAATCTGGGCTTCTTTATCAAGTTTCTGAACCCTGTCCCAGTGGGGACCTCCAGGGCTAAGCCATTCATTAAACCACTGGTATCACCAGAACCACCATAGACGTTGGATGATCATGGGTGGCAGTTCAACATATGGACAGTAACACGGCAAAGTGTGTTAAAAAGAATTAAAGCCTCTCTACATAATATTGCTATTAGTGTCATCTAATGTAACTTGTGGCATGAACATGCCGTGGCATATGTCATGTTGTAAACAGTTAATATTTGCAGTTGCTGAAAATAGCTTTGCACAATTCTTTATTTTACTAATGCAATAATTCCTTATTTGTACTCTCAGCAAATACAGAAGAGTATGATTGCTCAAATAAATAAAAATATTAGCACAAAATTATTGGCACATTCAATTTAATATTTGGGAGCATGCCTTTTGTGAAGAACAATCACCTTATTCTTAAATTAATTCATTCTTAAATTAGTCTCTTGTTTCTCTCCACTGGAATTTTGGACCATTATTCTTTTTCATTCTGCTTCTGGTCTACCAGATTTGGAAAGCTCCTTCTTCAAAGTGCGACCTCAAAATCTCTTCACAGGTGTTGGATGGAATTGGGATCTGGACTGACTGATGAACACTTTGTCTTGGACCATTTCTGGGTGCTTTTTGTATACTTTCATGGTGAAAGACCCATAAGCTTAAATGTAGACCCACCTTATTGATAGTGGGCCCTAAGTTGTGTACAAAAATTATTTGGAAGTGCTTGGATTTCATCTTTCCTTACACACATTAATGTCAGAAGATTTTCAATTGTATAATAATTCTGTGTCAGCAATTTGTTCCTATTGTGCCTACAACATAATGTCAACCTTCATTCTAATGACGATGGATCATGTGAACTAGCAGTGATGTACCTTGTTTCTGTAAATCATCTTGAATTTGTAATGACGTTAATCAACGTTCTGTACCATTCAAACAAGTCTTCACAGCAATCGCTCATCAGGTTTTTGTGGACTACAGTGCAATGGGCCGCAAAATTCTGGATGATATTGCTTATAATAAACACAGAAACATTAAGATGGACTAGAAGCCTTAGAACTGGCCAAACCTTTCTACAATTTGTTTCACAATTTTTTCAAGGTGCCAACAATATTCTAGTCCATTTCCGAAGGTCTGCTCGGAAAATAAAAATCTGTTCTCTGCCTTATTGTGATGTTGTAATGCAAACAGTAGAAATAATCACATGTTTAACATGTGAAAAAAGTCTGGGAAAACTAGTGCAAAACGTGGAAAAACTAGAAGGCTTCCAAGAAATCTGGCCAAATCCATATGCCATTAAAAATCAGATCAATTGTAGAGAGAATTACATCAAAAAAGGGTCATTTGCACAAATACAACTGGACAAATTCCTTGGTGTAAACTTATTTTACTTTAAGTGTGTGAGGGTATGTGAGCTCATGAGTATAAGAATATTCCCTATGTGGGTTAAATAACAGCACGGGGTCATTGGGATGCAGCACTTTGCCCGGAGCTACACACACACTTTAATTGGTTCGCAGCCCCTTTGCCTCGCCTGAATGAAAAGTCATTTAGAGACTTTCTTTCTCAAAGAGGATTGTAATTGTCATTCCCTTTTTCTGATCGCTGTTGGCTGAGAAATTGCATTCCTGTTTGCTGCACAATGCTGGGTCCATGTCTGTTGGAGGTGAAAAATATCACTGTCATTACCATGACAATGGCAGCTAATTCCACTGTCCCTGCCTCCAGTGCCTTTCATTCTCAATCCGTCTTTTCCCGCACCTTATCTGGAGGCCAGCACAGCCCCGGCAGCCGGCCACTGTGACATTGGCCCTCCACTAGGGTTTCTGTCTGAAGCTCCTTATGCATGGAGGCTGGGCACACTGTTTCTACTCTCTGTGCTAAAGAAAAGCCATTCCACACACATGTACAAATATGCTTGCGCTGCCAAACAACCATGTAGCTCAGTCTGTATGCGTGCTTACTGAAGCCTCAAAGCCCTAAGAAAACACGTAGACCCACATTTAAATTACAGATAGATTTTAAAATAAGTTTTATGATAAGTAACATATAAGCCTGTCAACCTATAAAACACATTTATGTATAAAGCATGTCTTTGGTCAGTTAGACAGTAGACAGTTAGATGTTTAAATGCAGTGGAGGATAATAAAATAAGATAATAAGATCTGAAGTTAATTTCTGCACTTTACCTAAGTTTCTCTTTTTTAGCTTTTACATGAAATCCGTAACATTTCAAGTGAAAACCTAACTTCTTCTCTGATGCATGTGTCTATAGATGTTCTCTGATACAGGAAAAAAATGTATTGTCTTAAATACCAAAAGTAAAAGCTACAACTAAAATAATCATGAAATAACATAAAATAACCAAAAGATGTTTTCTAAAAGTCCTGCCAGCACTTTTACTTTTCAGTGTTCATATTTCACTTTTCAACTTGAATTGAAAATCACAGCACATGTCCTTCCATGCCTGGAAAGACATGGTCTCTGAAGCAAATTCATGTTTTTCACAAGACTGATAGTTAAGGGTAGCAAGAGGCAGGTGAAAAATAGATATAGCTATATATCTATAGATATAATAAGGAAGATTATCAATAATGTCATTTAAATCACTGACTGTTCACATGGAGAAACAAAGTAAAAATAGTCATTTTGCTTAAAGGTTGAAACTAAATACATTTTAAAGTAGATGTTTTTGCTATTTACAATTAAAGAAGAAGACTGCTACCTGTACTCCTGAGCAGTCACTGCAAAAAATTAAAAAGATAAGAGATAATCAAAGAAGTGTGCCTTAGTGAAATAGCAAGAATGTACGGGTCGATGTGCGGAGGAGAGAGAGGGAAGCAGGCAGAAGAGCAGCAAACTCAGCCACACACAACAAAGCTGCTGGTCCAACACAGAAGCAGCAAGCACTATGAGCAGCCTCTGAATTATCTGCAGTAATTTGTTATTTTCTATCTGGCATTGAGAGGAAGATAAGGTTTCACTGTTGGGAGGCACTAGATTATTGGTCTGTGGAGTGTAATTGATTGTGGACTGAGGTAGAAGAGAGGGGTGGGGGGTGTGTTAGAGTAGACTTGTGTCAAGTGAATTTGTTTTTATTATCTGTGCTGCACAGAATCAGCAGAGAAGACAAAAATGTTCTTGAAAAAAATAACTGCTATGCAAAAATTATGGTGCTGATTCCGAAATGTCATCATCTCTGGATGTGCTTTACAGAGCACATGGACAAATACTGTGTATTAATACCAATTTGATAGTGAATTGTACTAATACTACACTGATCAGCCATAACATTTAACCAGTGCACATGACATGGATAACATCGACTCATTGCAATGCTACCTGTTATAGGTTGGGATCTATCAGGCAGCAGATGAAAATTGCATCAGTTTAAAAAAAGTGCATCATAGCTTGCTGCATAGTCACAGATTGGACTAAGGGGCCCTCCCTGCCCACTGCTCAATGCATCTACAAAGGAATGTAAGGCTCAGATATGGAGCATGATGCAATGGAAAAAGGTGGCCTGGTCTGATAAATCACATTTCTTCATGTCTACAGCAGGTTGAACCTGCAATGTTTATCTGACTGTTGTGACGGTTCTGTACCTGCTCTGATTGTGCACACCTGGGCATTGGGTGCCAGGTGTGCCTCATCGGGGGTTGGCGTTATAAGCCCAAACAAATCAGAGCAGGGTGCTGGTCATTCTGTGTGCTCACCTTTGTGATTATTTATGTTATGTTTTAGTTTATCAGTTCTGTGCACATTATCCGTCAATAAAATTCAGTTCGAAGCTCTTGGCTCTGTGTTGACGTCCAGCCCACAACACCACGCCATGACAAATGTGGTGCGCTGACCAATAGAAATGGTCTTTAATGTGTTTTTGCTTTAAGCTATTTACAATTAAAAGAAGACTGCTACCTGTACTTCTAAGTACAGGTGGTGGTGGTCTAGTGGTAGGGTACTTGCCTACAGACCTATGGCTCAAGAGGTTCCAGGTTCAAATCCCACCTCTAGCACTACCACCACTGGGTCCCTGAGCAAGACCCTCAACCCTGAGTTGCTCCAGGGGGGACTGTCCCTGTTAGGGCAGGGAAGTCGCTCTGGATAAGAGCATCTGCTAAATGCCGGAAATGTAAATGTCTTTTCAGTAGGACAACAAACCCTGCTACACTGCCATGCAACTTATTCTGGAATGGTTGATGAACATGAGAGAGCTTAGTGTTGATTTCTCCTCCAAACCCCAGATCTCAATTAGATCAAGCATCTCTGGCATGAGTTTAACAAACTAGTCTGACCCCTCCTGCCAATTTATGAAACTTTATTGATCTTAATTGATTGTCATATTGGTCTAAGAGTAAAAGTAACAGCACATTACTACTATTAAAACAGCATTCAGAACACTATGTGTATTCACTGGTATTCTCTTATAAATTAAATTCATATTAATAGCATACTATTGTGATGCAGCGGTGGCCTAGTGGTTAGGGTGTTGGCCCCAGGATCGGAAAGTCATGGGTTTGAATCCCAGACTAGCACCCTGGGCACTTTAAATAGCTCCCCCCTGATACATGGTGTGTGTGGGTGAAATGCAGAAGTTGAATTTCGTCATGTCTTACTGTGCTGTGCTGTGTTGCACAATGACATGAAAAGTCACTTTTACAAAACCATGACAAAAATCAGAATTATCAGGATTTTATTTTATGTACACACACAAAACTGCCAGACAGGCAAATTTAGTCTCATACCTTCAGAAGTTAAAGTTTCTACAGAGGCTTTGAGCTGGTGTGTGTGTGTGTGTGTGTGTGTGCATGATTGACAGCAGGATTACAGTGGTAGTTTAAGCCCATATGGAAGGCCCCAGTAATGAGAGTGGTGATTTATGAGCACTCCCTCACCACCCGCCCAGACGATTAAGCCTTTCAGCATGTGCTTTATGTGGTTGTGGACAGACGGTACCACACTCAAACACACATATTCACATAACAAACATGCAAATATCAGTATTTTTTCATAAATGTAAAAAATCTCTTAACTGAATGAATGAGCATGCATTCACATTGTTATATTGAAACCTCTGCTCTGTACCTGTGGCTGTCCCTGTGCTCTTTTTCTGTCTTAGCATAAGGTATGTGTAACCTTACAGCAGCTGCTTCATAAACAGGGCTGCAGCGGCTCTGTCACTGAACTCCTGTTAAGAGTGCAAAAATGTGAACATGCTCAAAGATGCATGAAACCATAAACCTTTGATTTAAAACATTTCAGATGCATATAATTTCTAAATAGGCATACATGTATTATATCTACTTCCAAAGACACAAACGGATGAAAATATTATTTTTTATTAAATCTAACAACTTTACAACAAGTACAAAAAAATTAGTAGTCCTTTTCAGCTTCACAGAGTGCTGCAATACACAACAAAACAAACTGATAAATGTATTTTTTTTTTACTAGTTAAAAAGAAAACAAATAACTACTTCAAAATAAACAGAATTACCTCTCCTTTACAAGTGACAAACAGGTATTTATTTAGACATGGTCAGACTGGTGGTCTGCAGCAGTAGTGTGCTGCAATTCAGGGAGTAAGTGAGAAAGCATGAGATCAATCCAATCACATTCACCAAAGAAAGAGCAGAAAGCAAAGGATCAATGACAGTTTAAAGAAATCTTCATTTAGCTGTGTTTTTTAGGAGACTGGTAGTTAAACACAATTACACACATGCCAAAGGCCTGAGAGATGATCCTATAATATGTGGAGACCAGTTAAATGAACTGTACTTACAGGTGCATATCCAATTCTAGCTCTAAATCAAGTAAATACAACATCAGCAAAAAAAAAGAAAACCAAAAAATTAAATTTCATATGTGGGAATGGAAGAACTATTTCTAAAGCAGTGGAACACTTTATTTACATTTAAAAATAGCCTGAGACTTTTATTTTGGCCAAAAGATTAGTACATACTTTATCAAATATTACTATAATGCATATAACATCAAAATCATAAGATCAGTCATTTCACCTTCAGATCAATGTATTTTAAAGCCCCTATATACAGAGTGATTTAATCGTGTAGAGTTAAAGAGGCCATTTAATACTGTTGATATTTACTATATGTTCAAATGGGCCACACAGAAAAAGGAGGAGTAGAGAGTTGAAGATGAACGGAAGTGTGAGAGAGAAAAGGAAAGAGTGAGAAGGCGCTTAGCTGATCAGCCATGTGTTTACCAATGCATTAATATGTATGAAGGTGCAGAATAGCTGATGAAGGTACTGTGAAGCAGAGCCACTGTGTGCTAAGCTCACTAACACACACGCTGAAGAGTAGGAGATGTACCCAACCCCAAGACTATCTGCAGAAACTGCTCTGCTTTACGAAGGGTTTATTGATGAGAATCAATATTTGTGCTTCAGTGCAATGCCTTTGAACATGTCTCCTCAACAGCATGGAGTCTCTGAATTAACCATGTACATTAGGATATAGGGGGCATGGTAGAAAATGTACAGTAGGACTGCACAGTATGGATAGAATAAACACAAAATATGGTGATATATCTTACAGGGAAATAAATAAAAAATGTATGTTTTTGTGATCAGATATTATCAGATAATATCAGAATTGCCTGTTGTTTTAGTAGAAGTTGTGGTGGGTAAAGAAATGGATGAAAATTATGGTTTGCTAAAGGTCCAACTTATAGTTTAGGATCATGTGAATGTGGAACATCTGTGGTTGATGAGGAGTTGTACTTCTTGCTTACAGCATGCCTCAGTTATTTCAATACTGAGTAGACCTTATTATTGATCAGCAAATGACAAAATGTGCAGCCTTAACTTACAGAAGAGTAAAACACTCAGGTTAGTTGAAACCTGAAAAAGTAGCTCTGGATCAGTAGACTCCTGCTGCAGTCATGACTCACTCACAGCTTTCATCGGCCAAACTGCCACAGGGCAACATGCTCTGGACCTGTGCATGAACACATTCATTCACAAATGTGCAAATACACCCAAATGCATAGACATGAACAAAAATCAAAGATGAAATCCTAAAAGAGGACATATTCAATGACTCAAACCATATAGGTCTTACAGGGTTTGAATGAATTCTCCAAAAAAAATGATAACAAATCTCTATTCTATTGGACTGATATAAGATACGTTAAGTGATATGCTCTATAAGAGTAACTGACTTTGCAATGTCATCAAAATCAGCCATCCTAAAAGAACAGGGAAGACGTGTAAGGTAGATTTGAATCTCTGATTCATTCCTGTCTAGCCATTTTATACAGCTGTAGATGCCCTCCTCTGTGCTCCTTGTTTACCACTTATCACTTTAATGCCAATTAACAGCATGTGTGAATGCAGCCCCTCTGTCAGCCCGACAGGGGGTGGATACAGACAGACTAAAAGCAATTAATCCCAGTCACACGTTTTTCTTCTCACAATTTGTTGCTCCACTGATTCCACTCGTAGAATGTTTGATTCTGTGTGTGTGTTTTTGCTTTGGTGTGTGTGTTTGGCAGGTGCGTGTGCCCTCAACGCTCCACTCGTCCCAGACGATCGTTTTCTGTCGATCAGGTCTCTTAAGATTAAGAGCTTTCAAACAACATGTTGTTAAAGTGTCGCTGTGGCAAACAATGACTGCATTAAGTCACCCTCATTAATCAATAATCACTGCACGAAAAACAAAGCAAAACTAACAGAGATCAAAACCAAAGATAAAAGCTACTTCGGCTCTAATCGCAGTCCATTCAAAGATCCTGCACCCCTGGGAGGCTATTCAAACAATGCCCAGCAGCACCAAGAGAAGGGCATGTGCTGATCCCAAAAAAAAGTTCCATGCTTTATGAATGCCATTGAGTCCTGCTGAGCATCATTAAGATGCTAAAGGGGTTCAGCTGATGTTTTCACTCATAAACCTGAGGACTCAAAAAGGATAGAGCAGAAGAGCAGCTAAAATGTTGCATGCGTTTATGTGGTGACTTTGGCTTCATACCCTTCACTATCACACCTCTCAACTAGTTGGTAAAGAGTGTCTAGGGCATTTGCTTCAGGGTGAGAACTGTTTCTACCCCAGCAATTGTCAGAAGCAGTATGCTGCTATCCTCTTTGGTTGTCATGGTGAAGTTGCCAATGTGGTACCAAACCATTGATGAGAGATATCGGACAGTTAGAGCTTCCTAGCCGGACATTTTTTAAAGCCTGAGGTAAACATGCTTTTTCATTTCTAAAGTGATTATTAAACAAAAATGATATTAATTCATCATTTACTGTATCATTCAAAAAATATATATAAAATGATTTAAATTACTTCTATAATAGCCTGGCAGAAAAAATGGTCTTTTACTCTAAGGGCAGTGGTGGCCTATGGGTTCAAGTCCCGGACCACCAGGCTGCTCTTAGGTATCCTTGAGCACATTACCCAAGGTGCATGCATTGCAGCTCACTGCTCCTACCAGTCACTCCCAGTGTGTTTGGATGGGTTAAATGCTGAGGGCAAGTTCACTGCTCACTGTTCACAGTGTGTGAGAGCCAGCACAAGGAATTTCAACTTCATTTCATTCTAATGGTTCATTTGAAACTGGTTACTTTCTTCTGAAGCCTTGATTTAAAACAGAGTGCATTTCTGACGCTCACTAATAAAAGTGGTGTTCCTCACCAAACTGGCAAATGTATCTGTTGCGAGTCTTGCAGCGTTGGTCATTCCAGTTGAAGGCACTGGATGCCTGCAGTTCTACACAGTTCCCAAAGCTAAAGTCAGCGAGAGAAAAGAGGGACACCCAATGGTCACATTCACACACTACAGCTTCTTGCCATTTATATCCTGAGTGTGATAAAGACATAATAAGTGTCACAAAGTGCTATTAAGTATTTTTGTTGAGCCAAGCCAGAGAAGGACTATTATAATTGCTTAAAGATAAATTTTTGTTAGAAAGATGTGTGAACGTGAATTAAACAAATTCTTTACCAACTTAAGGGTTCTTTCAAGAATCTTATCAGAAAGCTATTTTAGTCTTTAAAATTATTCACAATTACACATTTCATTTACAGATATAGTTGTTTCCACTGATTAAAAAATGGTTCTTTATGGTATCATGGAACAACGCTTTGTGGGACCTTTATTTTTCTGTATTATATTTCAGTTTCAATTTACATCTCCTTTAAATTTTAATTGAACCTTTAGTTTCTCACCCCTGATTGTCTGGCTGTCCAAAAGCAAAGCTGGTAAATGACAGGACCTCCCCTGTGTCCCAGCGAAATGAGTCTTTCAGTGGTTTATATGTCAAACCTGTTTTTATAAGATAGAAGAAATTTTATTTGTTTAGTGAGCTAAACTTTATATTTACAAAGATATTTGAAAAGATGCTCATATATATTATGAAGACTGTTGTATGTACCTCTTCAGTTCCCTTATAGATGATACTTGTGTAACTCATGTACAAGTGATTGGGTACACTTTAAATGTTAATCTGTTATTGCATGAAAATCTATCTACAGTAAACCTTAAACCAAAAATGACCTTCTTTATCTTGCTAGTGTGACAGGTCACTTGAAATCATATCATTTTAAAGACGGATGTCCTGTTTTCTGTAATGACTGCCTGTATGTGCAATGTCAAAATAAACTAGCAATGTGCAGTGATGTGGAAGAACTGAGATGCCGATAAATTGACTCTGAATTGACACTGAAATGCACTGTTATGTGCATGTATCTGTTATGATGAAGTGTCCTCACCTATCCAGAAATTGCAGGTCTCAAAATCAGGGTTAGTGACTTCATTGGTATTTTCCAGCTGGCTGAGATAAAAGGCCATGATGTCCTGGACCTTCTGATTGGTCACCTGAGCCAGAATGCCCCCTCTTCCCTTTCAGCACAAGTACATAACTAGACCTCATGCGCTTTTGGAAGAGTACCAAAGGCCTGTTTTAGAGGCCTGACATAGTCTTATTTTAGTGATACATGCACAAATGGAATGTAATTGTATATTCACAGATGTATGGATGATAAGATCTTATAATCCTTCTCACCTGACAGCGCAGCTTGGCTGTGTAGTAAGTCTCAGCTTCAGAAGATACCATGAAGCACTTGCCATCTATCTGCATTTCACAGCTATGGTAGGGAAAGTGCAGCTTTTCTACAAAAAATCAGCCGAAAGTGAGTAACCAACAGTATTATAACTTGAGGGTTTATTTTAATTTGAATGTAAACTTGTAGAGATTTGGTTAGGCAGAATATGGATTGGGAACATTTGGGGCTTACATTTTCTATTTTATCTGAGGTGATAGTTAATGGCATAGCAAATAAGCAAAGCTGCAACAGAAACATCAGGCCAAGACCATCCTAATGCTTATCCACTTACCTGCACACTCCACTCCCCCATAACCTACATTACACAGACAGGAACACTCCTCCTCCTTGTAATGTCCGTGTACACACTGTACACTACAGCGCACTGAAACACAGCAACAGGGCAACATAGACCAAAGACATCACATCAAAAAAAAAATGGAAAGAGAAAGTGCTGCAAGGATTTTAAAGTAGTGTAAGTATAAAAGTATTTCAAAAGGATGAAGAAGCAGCCCAGAAGGCCTCAAAAAATGCAAAGCTTTTCAACCCTAGTCCAGGAGCACCTCTGGTGCACACATTATTGTGTTTACCCTTCCAACACACCTGATCCAACTAATCAGCTTTCAGTGTTGAAGTGGGTGTGTAAGAGCTGGAAAACATTAAAATGTGCAAAACAAGTGGACACTAGAAGAAGGGTTTGAAACTTACATTATGCACTAATTTGCATACTATTAAATAATAGAGTTGGATAATAATATGCTGTAATGAGGAGTATAATGGAATGATTATTTTGTAGCATTTTGAAGTAATTTGTAGACTTAACGTATTGCCACTCTTAAAAAACCTCAATGTGCAAAGTTATACATTTATAGGAGAAGAACAGGAGATATGAAGTTTAATGTTGATGCCAAGAGGAGGTAGTTACCCTGACAAAAGCGGCCAGTGAACCCAGGGGCACAGTGACACTGGCATGAAGAGATGTTCAGTTGCCCATGCTGCCCACAGCTCATACGACATGGATTTCGTGGGGTCTCTGAAACAAGGCCAACACACAAACACATGCACCCACAAGACATGAGAGCCAAGAGAGGACATAAATGTGATAATGAGCATGACATGTTCCTCTGTTTACCTTGATGTAATTTATCTTTTAAGCTGAGGCAGAAACATTACTGGTCTCTTCTTTTAAATGAAGCGAACTTTATTAACTAAAAATACCATGGCATAAACATTGTTTAAGCCAGACAACATTTGTACCCATGACATTCTTGTTTCACAATGAATGAAAAGTAACAAAGAAGTAGTGTTCATCTTTGGGCACAAGATTCCCACTTTTTTTCATTCCACTTGAACACAGTTTGTCTAATGAAATGCACATGGAGGATAATTCAAGTTACATTTACTTTGATGAAGCAATTCTTTTTGCAGAGACCAGAACTGCACAAGCACTAAGCATTTTTTTATTAATCAGTGTGTTTTGTGTTTGTTCTTTACTTGAAATTTAAAGGCACACTTCTGCTGTGTTTCAGTTTCTTAGTAATTTTGAAATTTTTATATAAAATAATCACTCAGTGGCCTGCATCATTCGATGAGTCCCAAGGTTTCATACCACATAAACCACCAACATGGTCCCAAAGCCGAAAGCAGCCAGACATGGAGGACGTACAGAGAGAGCAGTACACTCCTGCTCTATAGGGTATCACCTGCCTGCCGTTCACCTCCCAGTTCCCCCTGCATTCAAAGCAAGAATGCTGTCAAAAAACTGTCAAATTATATAAAGATCATATCAAAAGTGGTTAATGCATACATGCAGATGAACGAAAGAGCATGTTGAGTAAAATATATCCAGTCATTCCTCCATTTTCTGAGTCACTTAATCTACACAATTAATCACACACAGTCACACATAGGGGCAAAGCATCTCCAGTTCACCTGACGCAGATGTCTTTGGATTATGGAAGGAAACCAGAGAATCAAATGAAAGTAAAACATAAAACTTTAATATAGTAGTTAATAGATAAACCCATTTATGTTAGTAAAACATCTGCATGATTTTCTTCTTATCCTTAAGATGATAAAATAAAAAATAAAAGGCAGGATGTCCATTAACTTAGGTAGTGAAGGACATGGAAAGGCTAAAAATTGCTACAGAAACAAGAATACGTGCTGACATATGAATAAACGTTGTGATAAAAAAGCAGGTTCCCTTACCCTGGAGAGTATGCACAGGCGAACAAGTCCCAGTGCATTGATCTGCTCGTACACACATGCACAGCACAACCCACCTGACTGGAGGTGGCCCACACCAACTGACACACAAAGGTAGATTTAGCACACAGGACAGTCTCTTCAACAACATCTGTTGTAATTCATGCAAAGGCGCACTGACATTAAACTTTGTGTTACAGTTGTTATCTCTCAGAGGTGTTCTGCTTCAGTCCAGCATAGATTGGGGATTTCTCTGATCTTACACATATGATTCCACTCGTAAATAAGTCACTAAATTGACTGAATTATTCACTTGATTTAGTTTGCGCACCAGTCACCAAAATGTGCTGGACTCTCGTCCCTGGCTATCCCTGTTTGAAATGGACAACTCAGTTATTCACCTGTGTGTAATGTTTGCAGGTGCCATTGTTTCTGCACTGACCACTTTGGTAGATGTAGTTCTGGCCTTCTTGGAACCAAGAGTTGATGACCTCAGGAAAGAAAGTTACACCTTTAGGAGATTGATGGATGTTCCAGCCAGTGTGCTCAGTGTGCTCTTCTAACAGGGGACTATCCACTGAGCAAGACTCAGCCCTTTCCTGAGCCAGTCCAGCTAGCATATCATTCCACTCCTGAAAAGGAATGAATGTATTTTTATTATCATTTTGAAAGAACAAAATAGATCGCGAAGAACAAAAGAGCTCAAAAGTCTTGAAAGTTCTCAGTCTTGTTTCTGGAGCATCCTTCACCTGCATTATTTAGTAGGACTGGGATTAAAGGAACCTTGAAAGGAAAAGAAGGGACTTGAAAGAAGGCTCTAACTGAAGCAGTATCTTTGTAAAAATTGAAGTCTAGTATTTACGTCAACCAAAGATAAAGTTGCATGAACCAAGCGCTGGATAGAATACTCAACTAGAGGGTGATCATCTAAATGCAGCTGAGCTATTAGGAGGCTCTTAAAAGCACTGTTCTTTAGTGTATTTTAAAACAGTAAGACAGGGGCAGCAGTGGCCTAGTGTTTAGGGAGTTGGTCCCAGGATTTATTTAACCCACATAAGCTCACACTCCCTCACACATGTAAAGTAAAATAAGTTTACACCAAGGAATTTGTCCAGCTGTATTTGTGCAAATGACCCTTTTTTAATTTAATTCTCTCTAAATTTTGACGTATTCTTAAAGGCATATGGGGCAGTGGTGGCCTAGTGGTTAGGGACTAGGCCCCGTAGCGGAAGGTCGTGCAAGGTACAATCCCCATCACTGCTCCACGGGGGCTTTAAATAGCTGCCCCTGCTGTAACTTATAACTTATTATATTTTTTATGATATTTAATTTGTTTGAATAACACCAGAAAGAAAACATCTGAAACATCTGCCCTCTAACATTGCTCAGAGTTTTAGTAAGTTTCTCACAGAAAAGTGAAACAATAAGGATTTCAGATAATGATCTGTTCAGTGAACACCAGCAGTGAACTGTATATAGGGGAAGTCGAGGAGCATGGAAGGAGGAATTTCTCTTCCTGAGCTGAGGGCATCAGTGGAAGGGAGGTGGTGAAAGTGGAGAAGGTTGCGGTTATATTAGGCAAGCATGACTTAAGAAAAAATTCATTACAAGTCTTTTAGGAACTATGTCATAAATAGAAATGTGAGATTAGTCTAACCGTTCAGAAAGGGACAGCTAATAGATATCCAGACTGTCTGTGATTCTGCATTCTTGGCCCAGTTTCTGTCAGTTGTATGGGCCACTGCATAACCAGTAGGTTAAAAAAGGCATTTGGTCATGTAATCTAAAAGAAAACCACAATATTCACACCAGTATACACACACACACACACACACACACACACATGCACATATATATATATATATATATATATATATATAAAACCACAAACACACACACACACACACACACACATGCACACACACTTATATATATATATATATAAAACCACAATATTCACACCAGTATACACACACATACACACACACATATATATATACATTGCTCCTAGAGTTTCCTAGACTCCCTTACATTTTATTTTTTCCTTTCAGTCAGCATAAGACATTTATTTGGTTTTGTGGAAAAAGAACAAATGAAAAAAGATGTGTGCAGTTTAGCTTAGTTGCATTTCTAGGGAACTACTTCACTTTAGGCTGTTTCAATCAGAAGAATACTTTGAGTTAAGTTGCTAATGGAGCTTCCCTCACAGACATCTGTCAGCCATAATCCATAGTTCATGAGAAATGCTGGCAGACAAAACAAACTCAGCTCCAGTGACAACAGCAAAAACGTATGTTTAAAGTTGCACTGAAAGGCTGCGTTTGAAAAGCTTGTTTTAACATTTTGCTCTTACTGTTTTTGTCTGCTGTCTGTCCTTTATATACTTGCCCCATCTGCTTGTGCTGTCTCGCATTTGCTCTTGTCTAAGTGCTTCTGTTACTGTTTTGATTTTGGTTTCACCCTTCACCTGAACATTGTGTGCACTTATGAATGGTTTGTAACTCGTTCTTTCCCAGGTGTTTCTAGTCTTGTCTTGTATTGTCGTATTGTTGTATTGTTCTCGTACTGTTTGATATTTCAACAAAGGTGCATTATACCAGAACATGCAACCTCCATCCAATGTCTCTTATGCCATTATATGATTTATATAATAGTAGCTTTCTAGAATGCATAATTATAGATCAGTCATCAGTGTTTGGAAGCAGGATGTACAAGCGTACATGTACAAGTAAAACACAGAAATAATCTAGTGAACATAAACACTGAACAATTAAAAAAGAACAACAAAACTAAGGTAACAAGGCTAACATACTGATATGTCCACAAACACATACAATAAACACAGGAACAAAACAACAGGACATGAAACAACAGCGATCAAAAAGAAAGAGGGGTACATGAAACAAGGGAGCTGACAACAGGTGTGCAGGAGCAGGACTAACGTAGAGCGTGGACAAAAACAAAGACATGGCTGATGTAAACAAATGCACATGGACATGAAAAACAAACACATGGACCAGAGAGGCCTGACATCAATCAATGTATTTCAAAATGTATTTGGAAGAAAAGCTAGCCAAGACCAACTGCAACCATGCAATACAAATACGATGACAAAAAATGTATTTAAAATATTTTTAATAAATTAGTTGAAGTATGTCTATGAAGTTCATTTTGAAAACAGGCAGTGATAAAGCATGGTATTGTCACAGGCAGTGCTGAAGCATTTCCCAGCGCTTATAGGGCAGAAGGTGGGGAACAGCCTGGACAAGTCATGTTAAAATGCCCCCTAAGTGTGAGAATGTATGTGTGAGTGTGTGTTTGTCTGTATGTCAGGCCTGGGATTAAATTGCCACCCTGTCCATGGAGATTCCTCCCCTTTTGCCCTGTGAAAGCTGGGATAGGCTCCACCCTAGTCAGGACAAGCAACTAAGAAAATGAGTGAGTGAGTGAGAGTGAAAGTTAAATTGTAATGGATAAACAGAAAGTGGAAACTCTCATTAGTTTGGAATGTTTCTTGTTCATAAATCCACACAATTGTCATAGGTGCACCTCAAGACAAACTGTAAGCAAAATGTAGGTTAAAGAATAAGTTCAGTTAAATGTATAGTACAATATACAGCAAACTGTTTCTTTGGTTGCATTTCTGTTCTAGAGGTTTTGCGCTGTTCTGAATACATCTACTTCCAGCCAGCTAAACAACTTACTGTTATTATTTATTATTATTAACTATAAGCTCCCTGATTGCTATTAGTATCTCCTTTGTAGAATATTCCACTTAATACATTTAAGAGCGTGAATTATAAGGCAGACCCATAAGGTGATTCACTTCCAAAAACAGCAGTATTTTATTTCACATTACCAATTTCAATGGTCCCCCCCTCAACACACCTCAGATTCAGGTCCTGACAGGGCTCAACACTGAGTTCTGCTTGGTTAAACGTACTTAATTCAACTCCTCAGCTAATTGGCAAGCTCTTTTTGAGTTGGATTCATATATTCACAAGTGACCAGACTGATGAACTCTGATTGGTTGCCCTGCACTTTGTCTTATTTAAATGATTAAAAAATTTGTTTTCCATTATACGGACACATTAATGTTTTTAGATTAAAGGCAATGCCTTACTGGCCAGGGCTCACTCAGGAGAGAGAAGTGAATCATTACTGGCCTGTTTCCAGCCCACAGAAAAGATGACAAATTGGAAGTGAAAGGGCCGCACAGAAGCACCATCCAAAGACTGTGACATTATTGTGAATGCTCAGGCTCTTGGTATGACTGACTTCCTGTGTCATACACCTTCTTTGGTTTCTTTACTCCCCTACTCTGCTTTAGAAGTAAATGCACTGTATGTGTCAGTCTTTAGCTAATCTGCTTGACCTGATCTTGTCCTCTGACCCCCAAATGGCAGCCAAGTGTCTATTTGGCCTCTGGCATGACACGCCTATGCAGCAGCAACATGTTCCCATAGGAACAGCTGTCACCATTCCAAAACCTTACCGTGAAATCAAGGGGGGGGGGGGGGGGGGGCAGTTTCCGCATATGTGATTTCTCAGCGGGCCCCCAGAGAACGGGTCCCATTTCAGGCAGACTGAGGAGGGGAGGTGAACACAGCCAGCACTCGCTGGCACAAATCAGCAGCCTAGTCATCCAAGCCATCCTATTCCCACCCACGCTATACAGAGAGATGAAACTCAGACAGGCCATCAGCAAGCCTCCTTTAGCCACAGCCCTCCCCATCCTGCCATATCTTTCCACACTGACTCTCTGTAAAGCTTCAGAGATGCTGCCAGCTCTATTTCACCCCATGGCCTCCTCTCTAGATGCAGGGTTCCTTAGGGGACTGACAGTGTGCATTTAGCTCAGCTCACAGTTGAAGATGCCTGTATGCTAAAACAAAAATCTTCTGCCTACTCTAAAGGAATGATGCCTGCCAAACACAACTCTCAACAATTTTCCTCTTGAGTGATAGTGATAGTGATAGTGATAGTGATAGTGATTGTGATAGGGATTGTGACAGGGATTGTGATAGGGATTGTGACAGATTTGATGTATAAGCAGATGGCAGGTTTTCTTAAGATAATGATCTAAATGGATTGATGCATAATTCTGAATCATTCTGAATTTCTAATGAAATAATAAAATTTGGTCTCTATGTAATGTTTGTCTCCTACAGATATCAATCAGTGTCAACCATCACTAAAGCGCAAATCCATGAAATATCCACGAGGAAAGGCCCAGTTACTGGCTTCAGTGACATGCCATTGTAAAATCATTTTTCTTAATCATATTGTTCCCATGACTATGTATGTGCTAAGACTATATAGACATCATATGCAGCTTATTCTAAAAGCTATAAGGAATTTACCCTGTAAATATGTATATTTATATATATTGCCCTGTAAATATGTATATGTGTACATTTTAACAGCACAAAAAAGCGTGATTTACTACATGATTTATTACTGATTTTATCATACCATCTTTGGCATTCATTTGAAAATATATTACTTTAAGCAAATGTCAAAATGCCTCATTATACAGAATTCAGTTAATTGGACATTCTAGCCTAACTGATAAGTAACTGATTTTATTTGTTGATTCCTGCAGAATCATGTAGCAGATAACAGGTAAGTATTTCTTATATTTATAGCAATAAAAAATTTGAAAATGGAGTGTATAGTTTATAGACCCAAGCTTGTGGCCTATAGTGTATATATATATATATGCAAAAATGCAGATTATTTATTTTCTGAGTTTCAAAAAAGCAGCACAGGAGTGAATTACACTATGAATGAGTGGAGATTTACTGCCATAGATATTTATTTGAATGTTTTGGTTCTGTCAGATCACACAAACTATAATTTGAAAATAGACTTCAAATTTTTTGAAGCTATACTACTGTATATGGACTGTATGGGTGCAGTCATTTTTGAAACTTGGACAATCCATACTTATTCTAAAAAATAATGAATTGCCCCCTTAAAATACTGCAAACTCCAAATTGCAGCAGTGCACTGAAAATTCTAACATTTTGTCCACTTTATGCAGCTGTTGAGTGTATAATTTATGTTAAAAGTCCATGCTAGATGTATGCAGAAAGCTCTCCCTTCTCTCTATATTCCATTTCACACTCCACACAGATCTAAGGAAATGACCTTGCATTATTGTGCAGTTTGAGTTTGAGAGAGCAATTCTTCCCACAAAACACACACACACACACACACACACACATGCACACACACACACACACACACTTCCACCAACTCTTCTTTTTCAGTTACACACTCCATCATTCTAAATGCTCTCAGTCTCTTTTCACTTCAAGAACCATGAGAGGGGTCACTGGAAAAAAGGACCATCATTTGAAAAACTTTATGAAATTAGGGAATCTTATCTCCCTCTGAAAGGAAGGCTTAGAGCTCCAGTGTGAGACTCTAATCTCTTTACAGCCACAGACAATCGGGCTGCTCTTATGGATTCCTGCACAAATATTCTCGAACGATAATCACAAAGCTGCCTCAGCTCAAAGCCTTTTCAAATTTATCACTTAAGCACTTTAATATCCCTCTTCAGCTCCCCAGGAACTCCACTGTGAGGCTTTGAAGAAATTACCTGAAATGCTGCAGACTTGAATGCAAAATGACGACACAAGCACCATCTTATTTTGTGCTATAAGCCATGCAAAGACTGACTGAAATATAGTGTGTGATGTCATCGATATGGATGCAGTACTTGAAGAACTTGGACATATGACTTTATTTAAACACTTTGTTATTTTTATTAAATTACAAAACAGATCTACCATCCATAGATGACTGCACATTGTTAACTGCTCCTGTCTTATCAGGTCTTTTTTAAGTGGGGTGATTTTAGACAACCAACATTGCAATGCTGTGATCACACAAAAAAGCCCTATCAATTTCAGCAGCATATGACATTACAAATGTAGAGCTTAAAGGTAATGTGCACATAAGCCCCTTAAAAATGCAACAGCCATTGCTACCGAATGCAGAAGCAGATGTGGCTCATATTCTGTAGCACAACCTCTGACATGAGCTATCTACAATGACTTAATCATGCAGACCAGTCATTTGTATTCTGTCTGGCAAGCCTGAGTAGGTCTGTAAGTGCAGACCTACTCCAAATAGAGTGCACAGACATCAGGATTAGCACCCCAGTGTATCCTCATACAACAGCTGTGCTTACAATGCATTGGTGCATGTGTGCACAGATAGCCAAGTGTGTGAAATTCCACTGTTTGGGATATCACTGTTACAATATAGGATATCCTTCAGAGAAAGAGGACTTGTTTGGATTTTGAAATAACAATAGCCTCCTACAAGGCTCCAACTGTCTTTGGGATTCACATTTCAAATGTTTGCTAGGTGTTTTCAAAGCTATGCGCTTCTATCAGGAGTAAATGTGGGAAATCTCTAAAGAGATAAGCATTCAAGGTCAGTGCTTTCTAACAGTTTGCACTATTTCAAAAGACCATTTCTTGACTTGCTGCAACCTGCATATTAAAAGTAGAGCGATCTGGTCATTTTTTAGGGGTTGGAGGTGGAATTTTTCTGGGGTTTAATGAGCTATGACCCATTATTCACTGCCTAAATGAAGAGCCAAGAGAGAGGGTTCCTCAGAAAGAAGGATGTGTTTGAAAGCAAATGCAGAATTGCAGTTTTGTGTGAATATGTACACACACACACACACACACACACACACATATATATATATATATATATATATATATATATATATATATATATATATATACAACAACAGTGTATTTAAGAGCTATGCTTCACCAGTCTTTGCATGTAGAGAGAGTAAGTTGAGATTGTTGAAGTTTAAAACAGGTGAAAGAAATAAAAAAAGCAAAACTGACACCAATAACCACAAAACTTGACAGTATTTTATTCTAAGATTCCACCAGAGCAAACCTCATGGGCCTATGAAAATGTGTAGAGCTTCTGATTTAAAGAACAAATCTGAAGAACACTCCTCGTTCAGTGGACCTCCTTGAATTCCTTCCTGATACCAAGTGGGGATTAAGACTCAGGAGCTGTTAAGAGGCTGGTGAACTATGTTGATGTACCAGATTTATATTAATGAATCCTCAGCAAACAAAGAAAAACTCACCATTTTCTGCATGTTTGCAGCCATGGGGCTGACCCGACTGCGCAGTCTATTGTGCTGTGTAACAATTTGAAAACGCTCCTTCACCCCAAGCCCTAGAATAAAAGAGAGGCCTGTAATGACTCTACTGCAAGTACAGATCCCCATAGCAACCAAATACAGCAAAGAGGTGTGCAGGGTCAGGGTCAAACAGCGTGATGAAACACAATGGCTTCATATTTATTAGACATCATTGTATTCATTTCACTGAAATAGTCCAAGCAGTGGGCAGAATAGCCTAAAGTCATAGTTATGAAAAAGAACATTTTTATTTATATATAATAACAACACAAACACAACTCAACACATAAGTAAAAAAAATAATCAGGTTTAAAAAACAATTAGGCTATGAGAACATACTGGTCCAAATAAAATGTCAGTCTAGCATATTTTCAATTCATATGTATAGTCAAAAAAAGTAACACTTTTTGTTAATTTGTTAAGAATTGACTTAAGGTTTGAGAAATGAAAAACACACAAAATATACCAAAAATAGATCATCTTTCCTCTGTTTCCTCTGTTAAAAGTAAGGCTAATTAAACTTATTGGCGAAAAGTCAAGAATGACTGGAAACTTCACCTGGGGCGTACAAATGTGCAATACATCACTTTAAAAACTAGAAAGCTTTTTGGCTTATAAATGAAAGTAATCTATATTTTTACTTTAGTTTTCCTTACTGTTGACTCTTAACTGGACTTTATAACCTATATATTAACATTTTTGAACAAACATTTTATGAACCATTTCACATTTGTTACACGTAACATTTATCTGATACCTAACATACAAACTCAAAGTGTTTTTCTACATTACAGACTTTTAATTCACACTGATTTGGCCCTTGCTCTTGCAGAAATATGCTGATAAAGCTGGGCTTACCCCTCTCAAGTGAAGCAGTCCAACTGGTATATGTGCACAAAACAGAAAGAATAACTGTTAGTAACGGAGCTAAATGCAGGGGGCCTGTTGAAGACCTCATGGCTGTGGAGCTACACTGTGCCAAAGAAGCAGCACTTAGACATGAAGTGGGACTGTAGCTGTGTCCCACCCAGCACTCCCTCCCTCCACAGCCCCCACCCTTTCTCTCTCTTTCAGCTTCAATAGCAGCACTTTCACAAAGTGCTTCTTCACTCTGATGGCATAGTGGTCACACAAAATAACTTACAAACACCTGAGACATGTCTAGCCTCTGTCTGTTAAATATATAACCTACTCTATGATTTATGTAAAAAGCAGTAGAGATCTTTATTTGCCATAAAGTTGAAAGGGAGTGGAATTAAAAAATTTTTTTTTAAAAAGAATAGTAGCTAGTAACCCCTTGACATCTTCTTAAACACACCCTGTGGTGATTTAAAGTTTTTAAACTGAAACTATAATATTAACCCCTCAAAAAATTATGAAATACTTAAATACTATGAAAATAACATTATCTCTTCAAACAATATATAATATACCACAATGATATGGATATATATATATATATATATATATATATATATATATTAGTAATAGAATGACAAAATACTACAAGAAAGCTTTTGACTGCTTTGACTGAAAACTATCAATACACTAAACTTTTAGAGATTACTCACTGACTCACTTACTTTAATGGCCACTTTATCTAATTAGGGTTGAACAGGTCACCAGTCCATTGCAGGGCAGACACACAAACAGACACACACATCTACGGCCAATTTAGCATCTCCAATCCGCCTGACGTACACGTCTTTGGATGGTGGGAGGAAACTAGAGCACCCAGTGGAAACCCACACAGGGAGAACATACAAACTCGACACCCAGACTGCCCTGCCTGGAAATCGAACCCAGGACCATCTCGCTGTGAGGCGACAGCGTTGCGATCATCATGAAAGTGAAAGTGAAAGTGACAACCCTTGTCATTGCGAGGTCACGGCACAGCACACATGAACCACAACGAAATTGGACCTCTGCATTTAACCCATACACACACGTGCAGCAGTGGGCAGCTTGAAAGCGCCCGGGGAGCAGTGATGGGGACGGTACCTTGCTCAAGGGTACCTCAGGGCAACCCACTAGGGTGGGAATCAAACCCACAATCTTCCAATGCGGGGCCAACTCCCTAACCACTAGGCCACCGCTGCCCCTATCGGTGGCGACCATTGCGCCACCATGCAGCCCATTTCGAGATTTACAAAGTTAATTTGTAAATACAGACAACCACAGTCAAACTGACAGATTATTGTTGTATCTGTTGATCTGAATAACTTAAAGCCCCAAGAATATTCCTCTATGGTGAATGACGTGTCTGGGCTGAAAGATGCTTTTGTGTTATGATTGTTCATAACGTTCACTCCTCAGTGTCCTAAATTCCTGTAGAAGCCTAATAGGGGTATAATTTATTAAATCTAGGACTCTGTGCTTCACTCTTATGTCAAACTAGTTCATAGTCATGAACTATCGTCATGACCCAAAGCTATGTATGATGGCAACACTTCTAGTCAAATGACAAATGGAGTTTCTGGGATAGGCATATCAAAGCCACTCTGAAATGCTGTCAACAGGACTGAGCAGCTATGGTTGTCTGAGCATCTGGATAGAATATTCCAGTCTTAGCCTGATTTCCACAAAGCAGGGAAAGCCAGCGCTCCACTTCTGAAATCATGTCATGCAAAGCGACTCTCTCTTCATCTCAACCATCCTTCATCTGCATTAGAAGTCTAAATTATGTTTTTAAATGTAATCTAACATGATCACTCCCAATGAATCATATGCATGAGGCTTATTGAATAAAGACACAATTGAATTGCTGGATTTCATGCTTTCCTGTATGACTTGGGCTCCTAGAGTGTAATCTAAACACAAAGATGAGGGGATCCAGGAGAAGCTCCTAACAATCCTGCTCTGGTTCTCATTAAAATGGTATCCAAACCTTATGTTTTATTACTGCTTTTTATCTGAGATTTTTTGATGAATATGTTAATCCTTTCTGATGATGTAAATGAAGCTCAGTTACACTTGGTAGATTTTAATCCGTGTTTCAAGGTGACATTATATTATTACTAATGAAAGGTGAAATGCACAAAAAATTGACGCTGAATACTTGCAGAGTATAGAAGGCTCACTTGTGATTTTGGGATGTTGGGACGCATTAAATTTGTAAAGCCCAGCAGCCTTGAGAAGCACCATGGATGTAAAGGCCTCCCTGCAGAGGGCAGACTGTTTCTATACTGTGGCTTGCTGGGCCACTGAGCAACTTTCACTCACATTTTTGTTCTCTGAAGACTGAAGTCCACTGAACTGGCTCAGCCAATGTGGAAAACACAGCAACTAAGCCAGACCAGACCCTCCATTATTGGATTGTTTTAGGGAGACATCATCATTTTGGCCTGCACAGTTTCTATTAGGGACTTCTAAAGAGAGAGACAAATGAAGCAAGTTTCATTCAAAATCAGTCAAATACTGATTGCCATTTTAACATTTAGTAAGAATATTATTTTGCAGCATAAAGGCACAGTAGGTCAACTGCTGTTAGATGCAATAGGACTATTTAAAAGCAGCATCTTTCTGTATATGAATATAGAAAAAGAATATTTACTCTGCTTATCTAATCCTGATAGTGCAGCTTTCTTCACTGCTGAGGGGTTGTTGACCATTAGATTTCATATTGCTATTTCTCCAAGTTAACAAATAGGCCACCAGAACTGAGCGGCTTTTATGAGGAGAGAATTTGGCATGTGGAGCCCAAAAAAAAAGGAAAAGAAGAAAAACATTAGCCTACGGGTTATAAAAATGTAGGCTACCCTCCACAGGGCGCTAGTCTCACTTTGATGACTTCTACAACTTCTCGCTCTGTTTCAAAGAAGCTTTAGAAACATCTCAGAGTGCTGTTTTACAGGACTACGAGTAGAGAAAACCTCTGAGGAGAATGGGGCAAATTTACCTAAATATCATCTCTGTGCTGCTTCTCTCTCAGGTTCCCGCCATCCATGGACAGGTGAGTGGAGCAGAGTTACTGACTTCACTTTATTCTGGGTTATCAGTGTTTAATTTGAGTCAAAAAAATGTAACCAAACACTTTTTCCAGCTGTGGAAGAATGCAATATTGATAGTAAGTCACTGATTAAATCCCAAACTCATTGAAAAGCTATAGGTTGAAGTTATATGTAAATGTGGGCATAGCAATAGTTGCCGACAGCGGTGTGCGTACTCAGGGTGTGTTAATGGTCTGTGTTCAGCAGGCAAAACTAATTTTAACAGAAAATATCAAAAGCATGTACCAAAATCAATAAAACATATAGTACATATATATATATATATATATATATATATATATATATATATATATATATATATATATATATATATATATGTGTGTGTGTGTGTGTGTGTGTGTGTGTGTGGAGAAAGAGAGAATGAGAGAGAGTTACGGTCAGCTAAATACTGTAATTTGTACAAAAGGTCTACACATGCTAAATCCATCATTACTCACTATAACTTCCCCTCGCTTATAAAGAAAACCTCAAATAGAAAGAAATGTCTGTTTTTCTGCCTCATTTGTTTTTCTTTGTTTTCATAGATCATTACGTAGGTCCCATGCTCACTCATGTCCTTTTATGGGCGTTGATCAAGTATTGTTTTTTTTTTCTTTTTATCATTATATACTTCTTTGTAAATCTCACAAACAGTAATTCAAGGCTTGACTGAAGCTTCAACAGCTCATCTAGTTGATTTACTGTGTTATGATGCGAATGCATCAGAGTAAGATAGGATAAACAGGATGAAATGCTTTTGCAGAAGCCCTGTAAAAGAGTCCACAACATTCTCTCACACTCCTGCCCTCAAGCCCCTGCTTCTTGATCAGCTATCCAGATGTTTTCACAGGATGTGCAAATATTGATCATACTTACATAAGTCTTGAAAGTTGAAAACACTAATTGTTTTTTTTTCTTGCATGAAAGAAAAAGAGAAAACAGAATGTACAAAAACTACAGTGTCCTTCCCCCAGTGTCTATAAAAATGCAAGAGTCCTCAAATCTTTCCGCAGTGCCTATGAAAATGCAAGAGACCTCAAATCTTCTGATTGGTTTCATGAAGGGGTCAAGTCTGATGTGAGCTATTTTAGGGGCAACAGCTAAATGAACCACGTTCACTGTTAAACTGCAGAAACATTTTGAAGGGTTTTTTTTGTTTTCCCAAGCAAAATTCTAGCCTTTAAAAATGAGCCTGCATCCCTGATGTTGAAATCCCTAAGGCATGCTGGAGATTTTGAGAACATGACAGGGTTATGCTGATCCGTAAGAGAATTAGCCTGTCACTTGCAGTTTAACACATTCCTGAGCCCCTTAACTATCCAACAAATCATGCATTTTCAAGTTTTTTTTATTTACACAGCACTCACAAAAATGATGTTTACAAACTTGTAAAATTCGATTGCACATATTGTGTATTGCATTTATTTATGTAGAAGGTGTTGCCCATGACTGGACACAGAGGTAGGTTATATGTAAATAAATGATGTAAGGACAGTATAAAATATTTAATATGTCCACTAAAGAACACCACATGTTGTTTTTCTGTCTTGAGAGTGTGAACTCTGACTGTACTTTGCAGTTACACTAGCCAAGCATAATCCTGAGGGGCATTACTGCATTTGAAATTCTGTGAAACAAAGACAGCCTTCCAGGATCCACACTGCTTGCATTTCTGTGCTGAGATTTTCTAGTTCTCTAACAGCATGTTAAACCTTGCTTACACTCTGTTCATTCACTGTGCAAATACAATCCAGCCTTTCACAGCTTTGAGCCACTACCTCCACGTCCAGAGTGGCACCTCTTATAGATGACGTCATGCACGTCATGAAACACTAAATCTTTCACAGCTGGTCAACTTCCACAGAATTAAACCACAAGTTTGCCTCATTTATGGGATTGGCAGTCCAAAGGACAAGGCTAAGTAGAAGTAGTCCCACTGTTCTGTTTAGTAAAATGGTCTAGAATTAACGCTGGTATGTGTGTTTTCCCCTCTTTTGATGGACTCCTGTGAAAATGTTTGTGATATACCTTTTGCAGCTGTTCATAAAATTCATGTACACACAGCTGAATTCTATGTAAGTTTTACAAAGTAATACAATAAAACCTATTCCATCTGTGCTTTCAGTATGAATGTCCTGGGACACAAGAGCTGCAGAATTCTCTTCGTCAAGCTCACAAACTGCTCTCAGCGCATGAAGCTTCATACCTGCAGAGTCTCCGCACCCTGAGGAAAAAGCTCAGTCTGCTGCAAAACAGTGCTGTTCGCCCACCTGCCAAATCCAATAATGGTAGGGGCTTCCAGTGGTTACTAAGAATGTGAGCAGAATTTTAGTTTTAGTTTAGTTGTGCACTGAACAAAAATTTAATGAACTGTGACAAATGCAACAAAAAAAATCACATTATTCATTTTTTCAGCAGTTACCATATAGATGCACTTTGTAATTCACAATAACAGACTGCAGTACATCTGTTTTTCTGTACCATTTAGCTACTTTTATTTTTCCATCAATAGTCAGAATCACAACAGGACCACCAGGGTGCTGGTATTATTTGGATAGTAAATCATTTTCAGCAACAGCAGTGACAATTGCATGGTTGTGGCCCATTAGTGTGTGTGTGTGTGTGTGTCTGTATGTGCAGCACATAGTAAAGACAGTTGTGCTGCAGGAGTTTCAGAACAGCTCAGTGCCATTGCTGGGCTGAGAAGTTATCTCAGATGACATCAATGATCAGAAGCTGAGTGAAGGACCCACTTTAAGACAAGAAGACCAGAAATGGGTTATATGTGTCTAATGTAGTGGGGAGTAAGTGTACACAGTGTTATGTGTGAATCACTTTGTGCAGAGCCACACATATTCTAACCTTCCACTACTGCCACTGTCAGAGTCACTGCTGGCCTTTAATCCTGCAAGCTGATAATACCTGATCACTGGTGACCCTGACCACAATTCATAATAAAATACAGTTTTGTATTTAAAGAGGTTATAAAAGCAACAGACAAAAAAGCAAAATATGTATTTAGTTCTTAATAAATGTATAATATTGGAGGTAGGAGCTTACCATGTAAAAATGCAACTGTATGGTCAATAAATTTCATACATTCAAAAAGTAGTGTCATACTATAGGTGTACCTAATAAAGTGACCAGTGCATGCAAGCACTTTTGAAAAATTATAATGACTTGACTTAGATTAAGCTCAGGCTTTATGCCAGGCTTTTAAATGGATGCTTGCTTCCAATTCATAAAGAAAACTACTTTATTACTTCTTTAACGCAGGAGCACCTGCTGAGTCCCATGAATAAAAGTGTAAATTTTTATGTTCTGGTGAACTGCAGTCACCAGATGATGATGCATTGCATGTACACTTGTTCTACACACACATATACTCTGCTTCTACGCAGTAACCTGTCCAAAACTAGACGCTCCTCTCAATGGCAGGAAGCTGGGGAAGGTTCTCTTTCCAGGGCATGAAGTTCACTTTTTATGTGACTTTGGCTATGAACTTGTGGGGTCTGAGACTCGCCAGTGCAGGGAGTCACTCAGTTGGAGTGGTCAACAACCAGTCTGCAAGGGTGAGTGATATTGAATTTTACATAGAGCCATCCAGTGTGACAGCGTTGCGAAACAACATAAGCACACATTTTCCCCTCATACCCCAAATATAATTGCTCTGCCAAAACATTTTTGTTGAATTAGGAGGTCACATAGGCCGTATACCGTATGTCAGAATCAAGTAAACAGTGCCATGGGAAGTCATTTTAGATTACTTGTAAGCTAAGTTTATCAGTTGTCTAGAGCATCATGTACTTGTACATGTTAAACATTCACTTATGAAAAAAATTGTCTGTTTTAAACTGGAAACAGAATAAACTGATATGTTTTATGACAAGTTGACAATGTGCAATTTATCAATATCAGTTGAGTCTCTATTGCCCACTAAACCCTCCTTTTTCACTTTTCACTTTTCTACCCTCATCACTTATTGTTTATCTACTCTGCCCATCACCCTCACTTCCCTGTCTGCATGATCATTGTTTTTCATTTTTTTGCTCATCCCTGAGCTGTTGTTTTACATAGTGCTCATGTTATTACCCCCATTTATCCCCAGGAAAAGAAGTTTTCAGTTTCATATGCATCTCAGCATGATTGAGTTTCATTTGGCTTTTGTATTTCTGTGCCCATCTCCAAAAAATGTTTCAGTTTGGCCCCATGCATTGTTTTACAGACCATTTAATCCCAGACAGCAGGCCAACGTTTTGATTGTGCTTGACAAATGCTCCATCAGCACCAGAGAAAGATCTTTCTGAAACCGCGGAACACTGTGCATACTTTGCTTAATCTTTGCATCAGTAGTATAAAGTTACATAGACCTTTTCATTTTCCAGTTCACGGATGCTGTGTTTTTTTTTCCAAAGAGCACTCTGTATGCCTGCATGCATCTGGTTGGTTTTAGACCTGGATTAATGGCTGAATTCCCTGCTTCTTCAGAAACAAACGAGTGTGCCTCTTCACCATGTGCCAATGGGGGTACATGCACAGATGAAGTGAATGGGTTCACATGTGAATGTGCCAAAGGGTGGGCTGGGCCAACTTGCCAGTCTCCCACACCAACATGTAAGTAGATTCTTAAGGAAAATCACACATAATTTTGCTTCAGCCCAAATCTTGTTCTGTCAGCTGAAAATATGTGCACATATAAAAGAGGTTTCAAGCAGCAACTGAAAGTGCAGGTAACAGTAATAGTTAATTACATAATAGTTTTGAAAGCCTGCAGTCAAGAGAAGGTGAGAAAAACAAGGCAGATTTGGAAACCAGCTGCAGTACTAGAAAGAACTTACATACACATTTCCACAATGCACACACAGTTACACACACTGTCTAGTGAACTTTGAGCTACACACTACTGCAACTGTCCATAGAACTCATATTGGCCCTCTTCAGCAGCCCAGCCAGTCTGATACTGCCGTAAAAACACTGTGAATATCTCAGTATCGTGATACTGATATTTGCATGTCTGCACAAAAGAACTCCCACTGTGTGGGAGTTTAAATTTATACCAGCTGATAAAATCAATAACAAGCCCTTCACTGCTTCTACATTAACTTTTCTGCATATTCACTAAGCACAGTTATTGCAGAGGTTGGAGAAAATGCAAATCTACATAGTGTTCACCTAATCCTAAATGAAGTAAAGCAAATCTTAAATGACAAAACAAGATATGGATAAAAGAAGCTGAAAGCTGTAATCTGTGCACTTTTTGGACCCCAAAGATTTATTCTAGAGTTCATCAGGTATATTTGTTGCTTTTTAGCCTAGTTAATACCTTTCTATAGCTTTTATTATTAACAAATATAAGGTTAATTGTATTTGCCATAGTCAACATAAGTGATATTGGCTTCTTGCTGGTCAGCAAAGTTGTAGAGTGGCTGTACAGTGGTGGCTTAGTGGTTAGCATAGTGGCTTATCTAGGTCCCAGGGTCGGAAGGTCATGGGTTCGAATTCCAGACCAGTAGATTGCTGAGGTACCCTTGAGCAATGTATCGTCCTCATCACTGCTCCCCGCACACTTTAACTAGCTGCCCCCTGCTGCACATGTGTTTGGGTGAAATGCATTTTGTTGTGGTTCATTGTGTTCTGTGCTGTGTTTCACATTGAAAAATAGTCATTTCACTTCATTAGTCACTTCACTTTCATGACCTAAATGATGTGATCCTGATCTGAACTTAAAAAAACTTGAAGCTCCTGGATGATGAATCATCATTACAGTCTTTAGTAAGAAATAGATACAGAGGGGTAACATCTGGTGCCATGACCCTGCAAATCAGCTTAACTACTGATCATTGATCATTAACTACTTAACTACTGATCATTGAGTGACAGATACTTTGAGCTGAGACAGATGCTGCTACAGACACATGACAGAAAAGCAGTGAGAAATGCAGATGCAAGATAAACAAATTGGTGATTCTTGTCAAGCACGCTCAGGTGCACACAAACACACACAGACACACAACTTTAACGTAGCATGAATAAGACAGATATTTCTACTATTATGGAATCAACAAGCTGAATACAATCCTGGAGCTAGATATTTAAGATCCCTGTCTTTTGCGGTGAGAACAGCAACAAGTGTGCTCTCCACAAATAGATTGACATTATGTTGCTGCTTCTAAAAAAGACCAAAATTTTGACTTAGGAGGCCAGTCAGACTTGTAGGTCTATCCATGAATGTAGTAAAAATTGATGATCCATCAATATGTCCAGTGCAATGCATTATATCCATGTACTCTCTCCTGAATCCATTTTTGTGATCAGTCATTTTCCTACATGCCACTTGCAGACTGCCAAAGGCTAATGAGAGTCCTGTTGATTATTGGGTGCAGCTGAACACTGCAGATGAGCACATAGAAGCTTCGTTGCCTAGATTCAGGACTACCTGTGGAATTTAAAAGCAAAGAAATTGAAAGCTGATTAGTAAAAGAAGTACAGGAAAGAACAGATGAATATGAGAAAGCACAAACCTCTCATCAAAAAAGTATCACCTGTCAATGGTCACACCGTCAGTATGGTAACTGATGAGATTCAAGCAGTTAGTCAGTATTACAGGTATTTAAAAAAGATCCAGCTGTCACTATTGACTCATAAGGATGCTTCGTTTAAATTGCAAAATTGCCCAAATGACTGATATGCTGAGATAGCTATAAAAGCCACTGTCGTCTACAATCTAGTAGCTGGATATGGAGAGGCAAAGATTGTTTCCAACAGGAGTATATAACCTGAAATTGGATGAAACTATATGGATGTAATGTGTGTGTGCCTACACTGGTTATTCCTGGTCAGGCAGAAAATCTTACTGTCAGAACAAACATTGTTCCCCTTAGAGAATCAATCAAGCACTGAGACTTCGTTTAAAAACAAGTAGGCCTAACAACCACAACTATGAAATCTTCATTGCAATGCTTGCTGGAATCCATCAGTGGTTCCAGTGTGGTTTACTTGGTTCTGCTATCATTCTTGAACGAATGTCTCACTCATAATATGAGAACATAATCTGCTCATTGGCTGATGGTTTATATGTGAAATCATTCAGCCACCAAGTTACTTCTGAAATTGCTGAAAGGTTGTCTGACACAACCTTTCTTTGATGAACCTGCAATCTAATGAAGCATCCGACTATTGGTAAATGTGTAATCTGGCACTGAAGTATTCTGTGGTGATATTAAAGACTTTTTTTTGACTTTATAGAGAATAGATTCAGACCAAATTTACATGAGTGCTTCACTTGAGCAGATTAATTCATCACTCTCTTATTACAGTTTTTGTCACCATAACCAACACATCTGCTGCCACTGCTGGAGCAGCTGCTTCCACCTCATTTCCTTTAGTGACCCCATCTCTGAATGTGAGACCATCCAAATGCAGTCAAGTACAGGGCACCACCCACTGCACCTGTGAAGCAGGATACACTATTTCCGGCCGGGATACCAGCATATGCACAGGTAAGTTAATGCAGTTAATCATAGCGATGAATTATCATCACTTGGGAAAGAGATTTTATGTACCTCAGTGGTTTCCAAAACTGGCCTTAGCACCCATATCTTGCATGCTTTATTTTGCCTTTTTTAACTTAACCTGATCCAGCTCATCATCCTTTTCTGAGATAAAGGGTTCATATCCTTTTATTTTTTTCCTTGAGTTCCACTAATTTCCAGCCTTTTGTTTATCCCAAAAAATGAATAGGCTATTGTTTTTGACCTTCAGGACAGATTTATGTTAATGGGTTCTCCTTTTGTTCTTAGGATGCAGTAGGTCAAACTACTATAGGGTTAATTGGAAGGCCATTAAAATAATTTTTTTAAATAGCATTTTAGTTTCCATATATATAGTTTCCACATATATTCCAATAATGGTTACATGGCACATACATTTCTATTTTATTGATAGTTTTTAGAGTTTTTATTTAATTTTTCTTTTAAAAACAAGTGCAGGGAAGAGGAGTTTCCAGAACCTAGACAAAATGCAGTGTGTTAACTGAACAGTGGGTCACGAGAAGACAGCCAAAGAATCTTGTTAATTTGTGTGAATGTTTGGTAATACCTCGCTTTATTCACTCTGCTACACACCTATAACTGTGCTATTGATATGGAGCAGAATTCAAGCAAAATGTTAGTCAATGTTTTGCTGCTTTTTTTCCAGACATTGACGAGTGTGAACTGTTCCATAATGGACAAGCAGGACGTTTATGTTTACATGCTTGTGTTAACACCCCTGGTGGATACCGCTGTACATGCCCTGTTGGCTACAACTTGACCCGTGATGGCCGTAGCTGCAGAGGTGAGTGCAAATAGGAAACAGGAAATGTTTCAGGCTGAGACCCTGTCCTTTACTATTATTTTTATTCTGTAAGTAGAGAAGGAGAATTCACTCATTTTGCCTGTTTATGCATATGCATATATACACACACCATGTCTTGCTCTTATAGATATTGATGAATGTGCAACAAGGCAGAATAACTGCACCCGTGATCAGCTGTGTGTTAACACTTATGGAGGTTTTCAGTGTGTTAAGGTGGAGTGCCCACGCATCCGAAATGCAACTTATGTCAAAACCTCACCCACGTAAGTATATGCTGTCGCACACTTTAACATAGGACTCTATGAGCTGACAAGGCTGTAATTAAAATAGCTGCTTTAAAATTCATTAATGTTCAACATTCAGAATACTGAATTAGTGTGTACAGGAATAAGACAGACTTCTGCTCTGTTTGTACATGTTTTTCAACCCGCAGTCCGCAGCGGTTCTGCTAGGGGATCGTTGAACATTTAAACTTCAAAAAATATATATATTAAGCTCAGTTGGTTGGTTGATGTGGCAAAATCCTGCAGTTTACCTTTTTGGCCATATGGGATCATCTATCATGAATAAATGCTTACACAGAGGGACTTTTAAAAGAGGATTTTGAAACTGAGTCATCTACAAGTGAAGAGGCCACAGAGTCTTGGACTGAAAAAAGCTGAGAATTTGAAGCGTAACATGAAGAAAAAGCAACTGGAAGTATTGCCAGGTTTGCTGCGCTTAATGTGAAACTGAAAACGAGTAGATGTATAGATATTACTCATTCAAACAACTGAAGAATGTAAAAAGCAAGCTGTTTATATCTTGCTATTTTCCTTGGGAAAAAATGCAGAATGGAACATCTGAGAAAAATCCTAGCTCGGGAGTAATACCACACTCCAACACTGATTTTATCCTCTCCAACTCACCAGCTTGCAGGCATGGAGGTGATTAATCTTTAGATTTTCAAGATATACTTATTTAGGCAAAACCTACTTTTAATAGCAAGGAAGAGACTTGAATGAAGTGGAACCTTTTGCAAATATACTCTAAATATCAGGATTTATTTTTATTACAGCAGTACCTTTACAATTTTCTACAATAACAGTCAAAATCAAACATTATTGGAAAATGCCTAAAGAAAACTTTACTGGAAGAATAATATTGAGCTTCCTTTGCTCTTGCATTGATTTAGACGCTGTGAGAGGAACCCCTGCCCTGTGGACAACAAGGCTTGTTCACAAGCTCCCAACTCTGTGTCCTATCACTACATGTCTGTGGTGTCTAACCTGTCCGCCCCACGGGTCATGTTCCGGGTGTCAGCCGTGCGGGTGCTGGGAGACACACTCCGCTTTGCTCTGCTGGGTGTCCGTGGCCGCCGCCACTTCACTGTACAACGCTCTGACCGACAGACTGGTCAGTTGTTGCTGGTCAGTCCCATCCAGGGTCCTGCCATACTGGAGGTGGAGGTTGAGATGAACGAGCTGGAGAAGAGGGTACAGATCGGACGCTATATCACTAAAATCACTCTTTTTGTCTCTCAGTACGAGTTCTAGAGCTGGAAGATTCTGAGGTTCTGAAGGCTTTAAAAGGAATATTGAAGGATGTTTCCTTAATCAGTGATTGACCTCTTAAACTCTGGAAACTGAAACAAAAGAAAACTGATACTACATACCTTACATATTAGTTTCATTAATAGTAACCAAGTAATTCCTAGATGTTACTTTATAATAGGCCTTACGATTAATACTTAATAATGAGTTTAAGGGGTTGTATCACTTCGAATGTAGCATGTAAATCATGTTTTTTGGAATTACAAACTTGTTATATAATGTTTTGAAACACTTATTTATTTGTCTTTACATTTTTCCCATTTCCCAGTAGCTCTCTGCTCCTTTTGTATTAATTTCCCAATATAAACTCCATGCCAAATTTTGGAAGCAAAACTAGCTGTAAAAATAAACTTTTCATTTTTTTAAGAGATTATGGATAGTCATGGCTTTATTATCACAGAACAAAAAAGCTTTTCTGAAGCTTGTAAAGAAAAAAAAGGCAAATGTAAAGAGCTGTTTATGCGATATAATTTCTAAAGTAATATTTTGTTAAATCATCATTGGTTAAACTACATCTTGTGTAGGTTGTAAAATATTAAGGAAACGTTTAAACATTTACTTGTTTCCATGCATATGGCCTGTGGTCTATGTGTGAACATACATTTGTACATGGATCAGTGCTCTCAGGACATTCCTTATTCTTTAGTGGCATCAGTTGGTGTTTTTTTTTTACAATAGAGAGAGGAAGTCTTGTGGGAATATAACCAGAACCCCCAGCCATGGAAAACTTCTGCTTAGCACAGATGGGCCAGCAGTAGGGCTCATGTCTGGAAAAGATGATTTACTCATGGGACATAATATTTATATAAGCAATACCTACATCTCGATTTTGACATTGAGATTATGTGGAAGAGCTGCTGCTCCTGAACATTTCCAAAAGGTTTGGCCAGGCTTTCAGAATTGTAATTAAAGCTGCCTGCACTGTAATCAAAAGGAAAAAGCTCTTACATTGGCCTTAATTTTCACAAAAAACTTGCCAAGTTAACAGGTGTTTATTATGTTCTTCATTTACTGCCAGCAAACTTACATCAAAAATACTTCAACATCAGGGCAGTGGTGGCCTAGTGGTTAGGGCGTTGGCCACATGATCGGAGGATCGGGGGTTCGAACCCATTCCCAGTAGGTTGCCCTGAGGTACCCTTGAGCAAGGTGCCGTCCCCATCCCGCTCCTCCCTGCGATGGGCTGGTGACCTGTCCAGGGTGCGTCCCCCGTCCTCGCCCTGTGTGCGCTGGGTTGGACTCCAGCACTCCCCCCGCGACCCCGTTTGGGACAAGCGGCAGAAAATGGATGGATGGATACTTCAACATCAAAAATAAGTTGGTCATATGAATGTTCAATCTGCAGGCTATCCAAGCCACTGTACTTTATAACTGTTTCAGTGCTAAGGTATTTACTTTAAACCAATGATTTCTCATGAATTGATTTCTTAAAGTTTGTTGCTCCCAACACACAGAACTGTCAACTCAACCAATATTTTATCTATGGTACATGTATGTGATCTTTGATGACAACATTAATAAACATTTTATAAGGATTGACCTGGGAAATCCACTTGCATACATTTAAAGGGACCCTGTCATAGAAAAACAACAATTTTAATTACAGAGTAATACATGTAGTCTGTACGTGTTATTTAATTATTATTACAAGTTTATAAAGCAAAAATGCTGCGCAAAAATCATGCAAAACTGTGCATTCATGCCAAAACAAGCTGCTCTGAAGCAGTTGCATATCTGATTCCATGAAAACCTGCGCATTAAAATGTATCGTCCCATTCAGTGCGACCTAAACGGATTGCACCCCAATCAGACAGAAGTTAGAAAGAGTGTTTCAGCCTGAACAGTTTAGAGGCATAATCTAGCCAGCTGGAGATAATGTATCAGTTTTAAAGGTAAAGAATTAAAGCTCTAAAGTAATTATAATATGTGCCAAAAAGGGTGTTTTTGGGCACAATACCACAGAGCAGTGGCCATCTCGAGAAGTATTTCCAACCCTGATGGAATGTGTCTTATCCAGGTCATCAGCCTGTTTAATAAAAGTGGATCAGGTGTTTTACACTGAAGCTGTCCAGGGGCAGGCATGGTGACCATTGCCCCAGAAGAACTTCCCTTAAGATTTGTATCTGTGCAGAAATTTTTAAAGTAGAAAGAGCCTTCACATCATGTAAAGTTTTTCTCATGGAAACTTCCCAAGGAATCATTAAGGAGCCTTTCATTCTAAGAGCATAGTATCCTGTAGGAGGGTCCTTTTTGCTCTGAACAGGAATCGGGGAAAAAGGTAACTTGGCTGCTGAACAGCAGTAAACATCCATATCCTAAAAAATAGAAGTAAGAGAGGGGAAGAACTTGATGTTCTGGTAGTACTTTAGGCCTGAGATATAAAGCTGTGCTTTTCAGCTATGAGGCAGCATGCAGACGCTTCGGTCAAAGAGCCCCTGTGTTCATGCAGCCCACCGATTAGTGCATATTTATGCAGGGAACAGAGTGAAAACAGCAAAGTTCTCTGGTGTATTTAGATAGCCAGTGAGATGTGATAAATCTGAGCTGTGTGTGGTATCCCTCCACTGCCTCTCTCGCCGTAAATGCTGACACGTATATGTGAAAGTGTGTATTTACAAGAAGCTGAATTTTAGTTTAGACCAAAAATAGCTGAGTGATGTCTGTAGGTGAAGGTAAAAATGTTTCACTCCCTTGTCACATAGCATCTCATAAAATAGCCATTTGTCAAAGCATCTTTCCTCTGACACACACCAGCCAAGCTCGGCCAGGAACAGAGAAAACACCATAAAGAAAATGGACAAAAGCAAAACAAAGGAAGATGGATTGTCTAAACTCTACTTGCATGCACGAAGCTGCGTGAAAGCGATCCTTATGGAGAGTCGTCTGTTAGCGGCACCGCGTTTACATGCCACTGGATGGTAACTGCTGAGAGCTCACTGAAAGAACAGAGTGTGAGAATAACTGTTGGTTGAATGGTTGTGACTGACTGCAGATAGGTTGAATAGAGAGAGATGCACACCATCCCTCTCTCATCATTTTTTGTTTCTACAGAGGGCCTCCTATTTTTCAGCTGTCAGAACCGATGAAAAGGTTTCTTCCTCCCTTGTTCACTGCACATTCATTCCAACTATCTCACAATCTGACTGCATCTCTGCCACCCTACACTGATATGCAGAAGAGAAAAAAAGAAAGAGAACAAGAAGCAGCAGCAAGGGGCCTAAAGTGCAAATCAGTTGCAGGACCATCCCCATGTTCACCCTTCCTGAGATGTCAATCAAAACAATGGCAGTCATGATGAATGTACACAATAGTTTTTGTCATCATTGGTTTGCCACTACACCAATACGTACTGCTTAACTTATCGCTATAATTGTTTGAATGTTGATAGATATTTGTTTAAAGTTCTAGATTTTGACAATTTAAATAACAACATCATGATAGTAACTGATTCAAGATTTAAGAACTTTGTCTCATAGAGTTATACAAATACCACCGGCAGTGAAATGTGTGTCACTCGTTCTTTAGACTGTGCAGGGTAATGAGGTAGAAATAAAAGCAATCGAATAGAACAGAAAGATAAAATAAGAATAAAGTAAAAATATAAAATAAAAAGATTTTCTTTTTATTAGAAAAATAGGTAAACAGAACAGAATAAAAAATAAAAACTGTACAAGATTATAATACAAAATGTACTTATTATAATGAAAACATTGAGCAATCCCTTAAAGCTATTATCTAATAAGTCTTAAGATTAATACTTAATACTGAGTTTAAAGGGTTGTATTAGCAGCATGTAAATCAGGTTTTAGGACAGTGGATACAGTAATATCAGTTATAATACAAATTAGATACATAAAACTCAGCTTCAGCATCTACTATATTTAAGCAAAACCAGCTTTAAATAGATAAAATCCCTGGTCAAATAAAAGGAGTAGTTTAACTAGACATGTATATGTTGCTAATCATGAATGAAAGGTAACCGTCACCAAGGATACCATCTGGATGTGACTTTTGACTTTCACTTGTTAGCAATGTTAGCAGTTCTGATGGAACTAGTTCTTTTAGTTAGTTCTTTCATATTACTTTAAAGACTAATATATTTTATCAATGTTTGGGGTTTTTTGTTTGCCTCCACACCATCTGATTATGTCACCAGGCTCTAGTGGGTGGAGAAGAATAATATTAAGCAAGATAATGTTATAATTTTCCCTTTGACAGTCCCACCTATAACAGAATAAAAGGTAAGGAATCAAAATATGTAAATCAGTATCCACACAATCACTGTGATGTTAGAAAATCTTTTTAGAATATAAGAAAAAAATTTTAATAATTTAATTTAAGCAGAAGTTCAAGTGAGGCTTCTTAGTGTTAACATTTCAGGTTCAAAAATGAAAAAGAAAAATACATTTTGGAAATTACAATAACCTTCCCAGTTACCATTCTTTATCCACATCTATATTATTTACATTTAAAAGTCAACAGAAATGATTTCTATATAATCTTACACACACATAGGAAATAACCATAACAAATTCATGAAGACATTTTGTTCACAGAATTGTGTGTAGTTGGTTATTAAACAGAGCAGAATTGTGCTGATGACTGTACAGTCTAGAAGTAGCTGTGACATAAGAATGTATTTGTGAGTGGAGCATGGGACGATCAGTTGTTCTATATACACACATTATCCATCATTCATGAAGGTGCTAACTTGTCACATAGCCCTGTTTAGGGTTAGGATATAAATACTGGGGACTAAATGCAGCAGGCATTCTAAACAGTGGCTATCCTCCAAATCACAGAGGTTAAAACTGTCACAGTTCTAATATAGACTAATTTAGCTTTTATCACAGTGGTGAATCTATTTCTTCTAGTCCTTCTCTCATAACCTAATCCCCTCTCTCTGTGCTGGCCAGCCAAAGATGAGAGAGTAAAGAAATAAAGGACTCATCCAGAGCACCTGCCCCGTCCCACTAACCTGGATCTGATAGTAATCCGACACTCGTCTTCCCACAGCATAAAGAGAAACCTGGCAAAGCACAGCTTCCCTCTACCACACACACTGACCTCAAAGCCACTGGTGATCTGATCCAATCAGGTGCTCTTACAGAGCTGGATCAGATTTAAAGGAAAACAAGCCATGCTGCCAGTCTGGAGGGCTTGGACCTTTCCTGCTGGAAATCTACACCTAAGGAGGAAAAAGAAAAGCATATACAGCACCGTATGTGAGGGCACTGAAACCTAATCTCTCTATCATTCCAGCAGTGACAGGGGCTAAATGAATATGGCAGCAGCATTAAAGACACTTGGGGCAGTATCCAATGATTCAAAGTCTGATGAAAAGCTACACTTTTTGCATTTGATCACACCGTTTCTGGTGAAGCTTTTAAAAAATGGTCTCTTCAAGTTCTTGCCCATCCATCCAAGTCCTTAAAACACTTTCTCTGAAAAATCCTCCTCCCTGTTGGTGGAAGGTGTGGCACTGCACTGCCACAAGAAGAAAAGCACGTGCTTGTGAGTGGTGATGCTAGTCCCACTAGAAACTAAGATCAAGTTAGGCCACAGAATAGTCCGAGGTAAGGTGAGGATTTAACTCTTCGGTCAACCCAGTTACTTGGTTTAAATTGCATGTAGTTGGTCACAGCTGGACTCTTTCACTCTGGGCCTGGAACTGATGACATTTGATTAAAGGCCTAGTGGCCTAATGGATAAGGCACTGGCCTCCTAAGACAGGGATTGTGGGTTTGATTGGTTTAATAGCAGAGTGGCACAGCATGCTGTGCCCACAACCCAGAGGTCGATGGATCAAAACCATCCTCTGCTAAGAGCTTTTGGTGGTGGTGGTGGTCTAGTGGCTGGTACTTTCCTAAGGAACTATGGCTCAAGAGGACCCAGGTTCAAATCTCACCTCTGGCACTACCACCACTGGGTCCCTGAGCAAGACCCGTAAGACCGAATTGCTCCAGGGGGGACAGTCCCTGTAATTAAGACATGGAAGTCACTCTGGATAAGAGCATCTGTTAAATGCCCCAAATTTAAATGCCTAATAATGTGGGATAAAGCTTTACTGTAAAGTAGTTTTCTTAAGGCTACATTATATAATCCTCACTTACCATGAAAGCTACTTTTGTCAGTTGGACTCTACAGTGTGAAAGGTCATGACTTGTACAATGATCGTTGGAATAAGCCTTTATAAATGTCGCTGTAGGTTAATGTCAGTTTTCATTAATGGTTTAACCTTTTTAACACTACACGAAGTGTTACCTGATGGTGATGGCGTAAAAGTAAAATTGAATGGTTTAAAAAACATAACACTACTTGTACAAAAACATTGTATCATAATCTTGTATCTATTATAATATACATTAAAGAAGGCAAAATATGTGCCAGTTGAGTTTTGCAACAATTAACAAAAACTGAATCAAATCACACCAATGTGAAAATGGAAAGGATAAAAATGTGGAGCAAGATCTCGATTCTCAAAACCTATTTTAAATAATCACTTGTACATCCTGGGTCTTCGTATTGGATCTTACACACACACACACACACACACACACACACACACACACACACAGTTTTAGGCCTAATTACTAGAATCTCTTTTAGGCTTGCTGAAGTTAGCAAGATACAGTCCAGTCTGTTTTCCTGCAATTGAGCAAGCTCTGAACCTGTCCATCTAAAATGAAGCATAATTTTAATGTAAACCTGCAGTGCTTGCAAAATGAAAATGATTACATAGGGCAATACAGTAAAAAGTGATTGGTCAGTAGCAGCTTAATATTTCAAAAGACCAACCATGTTTTAATAATAATGAGAAATGAATACTGGGAGTTGAATTGAACTGAGGCAAGTCACTGAGAATTCGTTCTCAAAACATGTGTGTAGCACTTTGAATGTAAATTAAAGCCAGGAAGCCAGGCCAGAAAGTGTAATATTGCCCCCTAATGGTAAAGCAGAAGCAATGGACTTAGTACCTAAAAAGAAACAAACTATACAAAAGACAATTTAATTTTGCTTTTATTATTAATAATAATAATAATAATAATACAGGTACAACAATAAAGCTGTACAATAGATTATATATAGAAAAAACAGAGTGGAGCAAAGGATCAAAGGTCATATCTGTTAGATTTATCTCAATTCAAGGAGGAAATGTCAAAAGGAGATTCACTTTAGTCAGGAACCAGAAACAGGAGTACAGAAGTAAACAACACAGCACAACAAATTCCATACTCCAAGTTTACTGCTGACAACAGACCTTACCCATCATCAAATGACTATTTTCAAATGGCTCTACAAGTAGATAATATACCGGTATTATACCAGTCAGCACAAACCCTGCACAATACACACACTCTCCTTTCCACAAAGCAAGCTTTCTCCCAGTTTCCCCAGAGCTAACATCATCACTGAAACCGGAGGAAAGTGTATCATTATTGAATATAACTGTCATGAGAATTATAATGGGTATTGGTTAAAAAATAAAAATGGTCTATATCTGGACATGCATTCAAAGCATGATTCCAAATGTTAAATGCCTTTACTTTTATTCCCTTCCACAGACCTACAATCTAGCTTTAACCAAACAATGACTGTTTGTGCTTATAGATCAGAGTGACCAAGGAAGTAAATCAACTTTAGTTTAATCATTATGGGTTCTTTCCTCTGTCTTGATTTTAAATATCTTTAACAAAACTACACTTTGAGCTCATCAGAATACGTTAGCTGGTCCTACTAGGGAAAAAAAGGGTTATTGCAAAACCCACCTACGGAAAACACCCTTTTTCTTTGCGTGACAATTTTCTTATTCAATTGGCCTCCACTAGCTGCTCAACATACGCTACAAAGGAACTACTGACATTTTACTGACATGTTTTTCTCACAATGAAAGGCACATTTGCAGAATATGCTTAAGGTGCTCAATAAACAGGATCAGCATCAAATTGTTCCAGTGAATCATGTTTCTGCAGGCTTAGAAATATGTTGATAATGTATACAACATAATGTAATGAAATTATAATGCATTATTGTGTTTGCAGTAGGATATAGTTAGAGTGTCCACATATAAGCCAATGTGGTGGAAAGAGTTTTGTAAAAAAAAAAAAGGTGGATTTACTGAGTAGTTAGTGGCTCAACTCATTATTTCTTGTCTAGTTTATTTCTCAAAAACATTTGCAGACTCTTATCTAAGCAATGTTTCTAAAAAAAAAAATGCAACTTTGCATCCTGCACCGCATAGATTACAATGCTAAAAAAATCCTCATGCAATTCATTGCTACTCAAGATCTACAAACATGCACTTAAGTCATAATGATTTCAGACCCTCTGCTCTATTTCAATGAGAAAGCAAAAAAACTACCAAAACTGAAAATAAAAATATAAAGGCAGAACAGTGTTATATTTTCTTACTATTATCTCTCCTTCCTATCTTTCTCTCTCATTCCTTCCAGCACACACACACACACACACACACACACACACACACACACACACACACACACACACACACACACACACACACACGAGAAACTCAGCGCATATCTTCTGTAACACAAAAAAAAAGGTTAAAATACCAAGATAAAGTGAAAAAAATGTTTAATACAAAATCTAAGCGGTACCTTGCCAGATGGTAAATTCTAATCTAAAAGTGCAACAAAAGCAAGCCTTCAGTAACCTTGCATTGCACTTTGATTCCATGTTTTTTTTTTCAGATCAGGGATTTATTAGTGTATATTTAGTGTAATGACCTTCATTGGGATGTGTAACAAAGCATTCATTATCATTAATAAACAGTTAACAAATACATGACAAAACCTTTTGATGGTTACACATCCTACTTTGTCATCTTCAACAGCCAGCATTATACTCATCAGGTTAATCACATATACCTTGATAGAGCTGATGTCTTCTATATTAAATTATTCTAACTTGCATCACCAACTTATGTCTGATGTTTAACATTTTTATGGCCTAATTAATAAACATTAATAAACACAGTCTAATTTTAAACCATTCATGAACCCTTTGTAAGGATATTCTTAAAGGCAAAGTAGTACCAAATAGCTTAAAAAGGACACTGAAATTAAGAATGTTTCATAAGAGTGTTGAAAAAGTAACAATTAAGGTGCATCATTCATATTATGTTCAAGTTACTTTTTCTTGCACTATGTGTAAGAAAGTAAATTGAGATATGAAAACATCATTTTTAGACACATTCTATATACCCTGACCTGCCCTACCGCGCAGACACACACAGTGCTGGTTTTCAAACAAACTTTTGACAAATGCACCCAGATAGTTTTTATGATGGCACATCTTTTCATGTCAAAAGCCAAATTTCTAAACATAAACTGAGAAGTGCTTTTCTTACAGACAGCAAGTGATGCTAAAATGTGCTTTTAAATAAAAGTTTTACTTGTGGACACCATCTAGTCAGAAGATATAATGATATCCATTTATGAGAATCTTGAAAGTACTGTACAAATTGACATAACAAAATTGAACTTACACCCTGTCCGTATAAAAATACATCCCTTTATTTGAAATATACTCAAAATGGCTTGATGCTTGTTTAGAGACCTGGTATAAGAAAACATACCAAGACTTAAAAGTATAAAGAAAAACTTTAGCAACAATTTTCACTAAGGAAGGTGACAAATGTAAAACTTTTTACTTTTACTTCTCTTCTCTCCCTGTTAGTCTTTCTGTGAAACACTACTAAAGCCTCAGATATCACACACATTTTCCCATTTGATACACAACTAACAGACAGTAGTTTGATTATCAAGACCACTACATTCAAAAAAGACACTTAGACTAGCAATGGATTTGATACTCAACACCATCTGTAAGTGAAATTGCTGTCTTTTTTACCAATTCAGATGAAGAGACAGGAACCACAATCTTAAGTTCTTCACTTAAATATCAAATAAGAGTTGCCTGTTTTAGCTCCATTTGTGCGTTAAAGAAACAGGAATAGAACAAACAAACTCCACAGAGATTAGTGTCTCTGTTCAGATACAGAGTAGTCCTGGCTACACTACAGAATTTAAAATCTGAAAATACAGATGCCAGGCAGAGTGTTCTCACAAGTAAACAACAACAAAAAAAACTAGCCCAACAGCACAAGACAGACAGCGATTACACAGCAGTGTGGCTCCTTGCAAACATGTCTATGTGTAAAAGTTATTGCACTTAAGAGGCAAAGCAAAAAATTATTGAGTTAAATGCTGATTGTGCAACATAAAAGAGAGGTTGGGAGTATGAAAGAATATGAAGTGAAGGTGTATGTATCATACTACAAATTTCATTACTTAATGTGGATCTTTACACTGAGTCTAGGCCTGTCATCTAAGAGGGGTCTGTCTCTTTACTTGCCCTGAAAGTTGCTCAGCTCCATATCATCCTTGCGTCGTCTCTGCTGGGCAAAAAGCGAGCTGAAGGGGTATAATTTAGCTTTGGCTGGGAACTTCTGGCCAGCAATATCCACTTCATAATCACCTCGGTTGATGAAGTCAGGAGTGATCACAGCTGGGTTGCCATCTAGGCTGGGTGGACTGACAAACCCCAGGCAAACATGGCGTTCTAGAGTGTAACTGTAAGCACTGCTAGTAGTCACTCCCACTCTTTCTCCATTGCGGTAGATGGGCTCACCCCACCAGGGCCAGAGGTCCAGCTCTGTGTCATGGTCTTCCAAGACCAGCATGATAAAGCGGCGAGTCACTCCCTCCTGCCGCTGCTGCAGCAAAGCTTCTCTACCCAGAAAATCTGTGTGCTAAGAGAGAAAGAGGGAGGGAGATGGTAGATAACAGAGGGAATTGTTTCCAAATTTTAGATTCCAACTTCTTAGAATGATCCTTTAAAATGTAACATGTACAGTGTATTCACACAGGATTTTGACATTTTGGCACACAAATACATTCCGCAAAGAACTAAACAACATTTACATATTCACTATCTATAGTGTTACAATGTTTTATGTAGGGATGGAAAAACTGTACCATCTAAGAAAATATTAGAATTAACATTGTGCACTGTGAAAATATTTTGTAGCATTATTTGAGCATGTTTAGTCTTATAGTTTAGACAAACAGCCCAAGTAAAATGATTTAAAAAATCATTAATGAAGCTTGTTTTATGTAAATGTAAAAGTATTGTTACTTACTCATGTAATATCACAAACACAGAAGCGAAGATGCAAGAATCAACAGTGTCATAAATAAATGGATAATAACTGTTACTGACCTTGTCAAATTTAACACGGAACTCACGGCCACATTCAAGGGGTGTAGTGAAGGAGTCCAGGTCCTGTCCCCAGAAGGCAAAGAACTTCTCAATGCGGAGACTGCGCAGGGCATAGTAGCCTGCATTGCGAATACCATACTTCTGACCCACAGACATCACCTCATTATAGACATGAAGTGCATACTGAAGAAAAAAAGAAAAAAAAAAATAGGATAAATGACAAAATAATAAAGCTAGTGCCAGGAGGAAGAGGTAATTCAGTATGTGCACTTGCAATCCACCTCTATGGGGATGTAAAGCATGAAGCCTGGCTCTCCAGTGTGAGTCATACTCATTACCCTGATTCCATTGGCATAGCCCACACTCATTTCCTGTAGTGAAAATAAAATGCTTTCAGATACATGCAGAATCAATGTAACCTTTACAGATAACACCTCCATCTGGAACCACTATTATCATTATTTTTAGACACATTGTAATTATTCCCGGGACCAAAACAACCAAATTAATCTGTAAAGCATCCAATTTGCCATTATATCAGCAGTAAACAAACCTAATCAAGAGACAAAGCTTTCAACTCACCTTACAGAACAGAGAGGGGAAATGCTCTGGAGTCATAGAGACATAAGAGAGTTCAGATAACACATCCATTGCTCGAGGGCCTATCAGATTAAGAGCTGCAAAAGGGAAACAACAAAAACAAGAAAATAAAAAATCCAATTTAATCATTTAACTTAGAAAATCATTTAAAGGTAAATTAAATAAATTCCATAAATTGCCTTCCAATGATTACAGTGCTTCCACATATCCTGCAAGTCAGGACTCACCAGTGTATTTCCAGCTGACATCCTCAAGGTGAAGCTGTGGATCACTGGGCATGTGCCTCTTGATCCAAGACCAGCAATGCACTTGCTGATCCGTAGGGGAGATGATAAAAAAACTAGTGGGTCAAACAAAAAGAAACACAGATGTGGCATTTAACAGAACACATGAAAGCTTGCTCTTCTGAAGGCTTTTTAGTTTGTCCCATTGGTTTGCAGGCCACAATAACTGAATGACTGATGTTACTTTGAGAAACAGTGTAACATTGCTTTAACATTGCTGAGACACAGTGCAAACTAGGATAGAATTGAAATATAGAATTTATTCATGTCAAATGTATTCAAAACAACAAAAGAAGGAAAGCAATTAAGAGCAAACACCAACCTGTTTTTACTAAGGCGCACCACACTGCAATCATTCTCATAGCCACCCCTCTCATTGAGCATGCCTGTGTGGACAATGTGTCCTACAGGAACATCCAGGTCATTGGCACACAGCCGCTGGAGCAATTCCAAGGCTTGGTCACCACTGGACTAATAAGGAGATAAGGTTTGGAGAAGAGAACAGAAGAGTACAATGTTGTTAAATATAAAGAAATGTTTCTGTTTTGTGACTATTCTTGTCATTGGGAGTACACAGCACAACACAGCACAGAGTGAAACAACAAAATTACACCTCTGCATCTCACACACATGAAGCAGGGGGCAGCTATTGAAAGCACCTGGGGAGCAGTGGGGTGACAGTACCTTGCTCAAGGGTACTTAAGGGCCACCTACTGGTAAGGGATTAGATCCCAGAATCTTCCAATCCTGGGGCCAACTCCCTAACCACTAGGCCACCGCTGCCCAAAATTATGATTTAAATACATTGACCCACTGGGAATGGTTTACTCTGCAATTTTTTGCAGTGATAATTATTATATAATTCATTCAGTGCAGAGTAGTTTCCAAGAAAGCAGGACATTATGTAATTCAAAAACTAGGAAGTTAAAATACAAATCACAAGAAACAAAGTTTTACCATCTAACAGAGAAAGTGCTTTAGACATACCAAATCACCAAACCGTTACTCACTGTGAGCTCAAACTTAGTGAAGGAGGACATGTCTATGACACATACTGCCTCCTTACAGCACTTCACCTCAGCACCAACAATGTCAAACCAGTCTGGCTTATAGAAGGTTTTACTTTGGTCCAAGTCCAGTAAATCTGCATTTGAGGAAAGGTTTGGGGGCAGAATTTCAAAATTTCAAACAGAACTATTGTCTCTGTGATAGAGTTTGTCCAAGGAAAACTCTAATTTATCCTCCATATACCTAATAATATTTTCAAAACTGAATACAGATTACAAAACTAATTAAAATGAAAAAAGAAATCTATTTATATCAGATGGTCTCTTACCTTTTCCAGCAGGGACAAAATATTTGGCACGCTCAAAGCCATGTTTCTCCATCCAACGTGCTCCCTGGGTATCTAATCGGTCATATAAAGGACTGGTGCGAAGCTGCCTGCCTGTCTGGAAGTCCCATCTTGGAACTTTCAGCTCATACAGCAATGCTAAGTTAAAAGAGAAAGTAATAAGAGAATCCGAGCAGAAAATCAAACAAATGGGAAAATAGTATCCTCAGTATCAAGAACATATAAAAATAAAACTGTAAGCATGCAAAAACACACAAACACAAAATGATAGAAAGACTGGGTTACACACAGATGGACTGTTTTGCTCTCAGTTCAGTTTCCATCATTCTTGGAACACTTGTTATAGATTTTGACAAGTTTATAGTAAAAAATAATATTGGACCATTTTAGCAACAAAAAAAACCCAACAAAAACTGGACAATGGATCCTGGTTTTAGTCAGGAAGGATCCTTTGTATGTATAGGTATCATTGTGGATTCAGAATTTGTGTCAACAGCTATTAATTCTTTAAATCCCCTGTTTGTCTGAAACTACTTACGCATGACCTCCATCACACGGTGGCGCAGAAAGGTGCGGCTGCTCTGTAGATTGCCGAAGCGCTTGATGTCCAGGGGCCAGACATTGGCACTTGGGTAACCATAGGTCATCCATTCAGCCAAGTATCTGGGGGTATGTTAAAAATTTAATGGGAACCGCTAATAAGAATTAACCAAGAAAAGTACATAAAAGAAAATAAAGCAAGCTGTGAAATAAGCAAATCTCATTTCTTACTTGCCAGCTCCTCCTGCAAATGACAGGCCAGATGAATTCATGCCAGCCAATACAAAGTAACCATGTATGCCTGGAGTTTTCCCCATGAGACAGCGCATGTCTGGGGTGAAGGACTCTGGACAGTTCACCAGCTGGTGGATCTCACAAGAATCTAGGCTTGGCATTCTCCTCAACAGGGCACTCAACATTGGCTCTAGAGTACAAAACACAAGAAAAAGATAAAAAGACAAATGGTCAAACTAAAACAACTATAAGAATAAGATATCTTGGAATTTTTTTCCAGCAAGATGTATCATATAAAACAAATCAAAAATGTTTGGAAATGGTGCATGTTCTACACCGTATGATGATTTCACACCAGGAATGAGTATTTAGCTAAAATATAAAATCACAATACTTCAAGACCTGCACTGCACAGCTCCTCCACAGGTAGAAAAGTTATGTCAATGACTTGAGTTAATAGCATATATAGTTAAAAATTAAATTTGTTTATTTAGGTTCACATTCATGTCAGACATATTCCAAAATTTTGCAATTTTTTTACAAAAACTTTGCAATGAAAATAAAATTTAAAAGAAAAAAAAAAGTTAAATGTTAAATGTACAGTGAAAATAAGTTTACATATACTCACCAAAATGATCCCAGTCCTCTTGCATGTTTTGTATTTCTAGTTGATTGCGACCCTCAGTGAAGATGGGTTTGGGATTCTTTTCAAAGCCTCCTGACAGAACACCACCTTGCCAGGCTCGTACATAAATCCTTCCATCCATATCCATCACCACTGCGTACAAGCACAAATCTGTATTCAGTCAAACTTCCTAATTGCTCTATCATGATTTTAAAGCTATGTCGCAGTACAACAAACAATAGTTTTAACCCTTAGAAGTTGAGTTTTTAATACTGCTTTCCTATCATTCAAATGTGTTTGTGGTTAACAGCAGTCACATTCAATGTGCATTCTGTATATAGAGGCTTATGTCCAGATGTTTTATATTTTTTCCTTTGCGTCAACATAAAAGACAAAAATGTGGCAAAGCTGTAAAAAATAAAAATTAAAAAATAAATAAATTAATTTAAAAAAAAATCTAAATGTAACACTCAATGAAAGGTTCAAATCTACACTGGAAGAATTCTGATGCCTGTTTCAATGAATTATGAGTTCGAAAGAATCCATTTTGAACTACTACATGCTTGCATTATGACCAGTAGTAAGGCTGAATTGATTAGTCTAAGTTAAAAACAGGCAGCACCCTTTGGCAGTGTTTTGGATGGATGATACTTCATATTTGGTTTGGCTGCATTATGTCACCTGGTGTGTTTGGTGAAAGAGGCTCCTGTAGAGGTTTGGTGAGGAGGTAGAAGTGTTCACAGCCATGCAGGGGAACAGACACTTTAACTTCACTACTTTGGCCAAGTTCATACGCCCACTGAAAAACAGAAAACAGTTGCTAAAGATTGACAAAGAGTTCTTTGTGTAAGTGAGCTTTCACAATTCTGCATTTAAGGGGAGCAAAACATAGCATGATCAAAATCTCTCATGCTTTAAAAACAGCATTAAGTAGACTAAAGAATTTTAACCTGTCCAGCACAGTTGACAAAGTACTCGCACTCAATGGGGCCTCGATCAGTCTCCACTCCTGTGACATGACCTTTCTCCACAAGGACATGATTAACACTTGTTCGTTCATGGATTTGCACACCTGGGGTGAATGTGTTAAGAAGTTTAAAGTAGGAACAAGAAAATTCTCTTAAATTTGAAATAATGGCCACAAAACAAAATCAATACATAAATCTCACCGTGTCTTACTGCTGCCACTGCAAGGGCATGATTGACATCTGGTGATGATACCACAGCATCTGAGGGGAGATGGAGGGCACCAACCAAATCATGAATGTTGACCAAGGGATGAAGCTTGGCAACCTCTTTGGGTTTGATGACGTCACAGGCAATACCCAGTACCCTGGAGGTGAGGATGAAACTTGCATAAAACTTGGAAAGGATTTTTTAAATTTCCATAAATTGTGTATAACAGTAGTTTTCACAACTGTGTTTGAAGACATTTGTCCAAAATCTAAATACTGTACCACTCTTATACCAAATAACCACTGAAAATTTGTGATCCTACAGGTGAATCAAAGTGAATAACCCTTAGGGATCTTGGCTGTGTGTACACTGGGGTTGGTGCAAGATCTCAATTGCCAAAATTGTAATCAGTTGATTGTCATTCCTAACATGCAATCTGTGACTGTCTGAATTTATATCGTATCAGCTGATCTAAATTATCTAAATTGCATGTTCTAACACACTATGTGAGCCAGGAAGAGCAGAGATTCTGCAATAATAATTTTTGGCCATTTTTACTTTGGCTGGTAACTTTTTAAATCAAGGCATTGTGACCATTTTCTATTGTAATATTAAAACTTTCAAGTGATTCATATTTAATTGTCCTAGCGAGGAACTATTTTCATGTTAAGTACGACTCTTCGATGGCAACTTTTTCTTGTAGTCATCTCCACCTAGCACTTTCTGCAACAACATAAAACAATATTCCAATAAGTAAAAGGTTTCAAGGTTTCATTAGATTACATTTTCTTTTGGGTATATGAAGCCTGTGAAATGTGCAGACTCTACTTTTTTATTCTTTACTTCTGAATCATTCTGTAAATGATTCCTATAACAAAACACTGTTTCCCATAATAGCAAATGTTAACATATTAAAAGTCTTACCAGCTCAATGTTAAACAAAGTCAGATTAAATTAAAGTTTTTATGATTGTTTGCTTCACAAACAATACATATAAGGATTTGTGCATTCACTGCTAACCTACATTGTACACTCTTTTTAAACCTCTGCTAAAAAGATGCCTTGACCTGTTATTTATGAAAATGCTTGCTCTTCTGAATGTGATCTAAAACGCTTTCACAACCATGCAGGTGTTTAAAATGTGTTTTTTGTGACAGTGTGATCATTTAGCTGACAAAGAATAATCACTGTGTTAAAAACTACTTAATGATACTTTACTTTTTTTTTTATTTAAAAAGGGCAGTAAAGTAATAAAAATCAGCTGTAACGATATCTAAATTTGTCATAAAACATGAAACGTGCACCACTCATTTTTTGGCCACTCTTGTGAACATTTTCATAGAGGCTATCATAGAGGCTATTATGTTCAAAAGCAATCTTGTGAACATTTTCATAGAGGCTATTATGTTCAAAAGCAAGAATATGTTGCAGATAAAGCTCTGTTTTTAGGCAAACAGCCATACATAGACAGATCAAGAGTTTATAACTTACTTGAGTCTGGATGCTAAACGCTTCAGAGAAATGAAACGATCCTGATTCTGAGCCAAACATATGGAGCCAGTCCGGACAAAAGCTGTAGAACCCATACAAATAATCATCCTGCATTATTAATAGCATAGATCTTGTTTTAAAGCTTGTCATTTGTAGAATTGCAGTCGTCATACCTGTTTTGACTCCAGTCTCCTCCTCCAAACGCTCATAGAGCGTGTTAGAGTAGTCTGCCATTTGGCTCTCAACAGAAATGGGTTTGGCAACACTTACTATTCCAGCACACAGCCGAGTTGTGCCAGCTCCAAGTCTAAAATAGACACAACCAAACAATGAACAAGAGAAGTAGTTAGTTTGTCTCTCACTAAAAAGGATGGAATTGTCTAAATAACTAAAGGTTTTAAATTATTTTACATGCTGTATTCAACAACTAACCACAACCAAGCACCTTAAAATCTACCAGATCTTCAGTAAGTAAATGTTTTTTTAAGTGAACATATATCATAGCACTGAATTTTACGCAGATACTCACCTCCCCTGCTCTAGGAGCACAATCTCTGTCCAGCCTAACTTAGCAAGATGATAGGCAACAGATGTTCCAACAATACCCCCACCACATATCACTACACGAGCCTGACTGGGCAGAGGTGTCTGATGGCTGTCCTGAGCCGTAGTTAAAAACCGGACTGTGCCCCACAGGCCTTGGCGGTCCGTTCTGGGTCCACAGCATCTGGTATCTGAGAATAGACGAGGAAGCAGGGCAGGCGAGAGAGCCCTGGAGCTCCACACACAGCTGCGCATGGCTCTTCCACCTTTAAAATAGCATGTGTAGATATATATGTACTCCCAATAATTAAAAGCAAGATAAATTAAAGATACATAAAAAAATAAATTACAATTTGTCAGTCAGTCATTTACTGCCGCTTGTCCCAAGTGGGATCACAAGGGAGGGCTGGAGTCCATCCCAGCTCACATAGGGCGAAGGACAGGGGACACACCCTAGACAGGTCGCCAGCCCATCGCAGGGAGGAGCGTGAAGGGGATGGCACCTTGCTCAAGGGTACCTCAGGGCAACCTATTGGGAAGGGGTTCGAACCCCTGATCCTCCGGCCAACACCCTAACCACTAGGCCACCGCTGCCCCTAATTTCAATTTGTAGTTTTTAAAAGAAGGTCAAATCAGTTTTGCAAAATTTTAAGATAAATAATAAGCAACATTAGAAAAAAAATGAAATTTACTTTTTTATTAGTTTCTGACAGGAAAAAAAAAATGGTCAAAGTTTGTATTATCCTCTTTTATAGCTTTCCATATGCACTTAAGCACGATCAGATTTTCATACAAGTCCTTGAAGTAGATAAAGAGAACCCAATTTAACAATGGGGACAAAAAAATTACTTGAATATTTATTCATTTATTGAGGAGACTGATCCAATGTACATACATATACAAATACATATGAGCGACTGCCAAATCTTGTGGGATCTCCTTGTGCAGCAACAACTACAACATTTCCAGTAACTGTTGCTCTGTCCTGCAACATCAGCATGGAGGAATTTCGGCCCATTCCTTTTAGAGAACAGCTTTAACTCTAGGAGGTTGGCAGGTCTCCTCACACAAACTGCTCCCCTCTGGTCATTCCACAGCATCTTTTTGGTTAAGGTCAGGACTTGGACATATCGTTATAAAATATTAACTTTATTCTGCTTTAAGCATTCTTTGATAGAACAACTTTTGTGTTTAGGATTGTTCTCTTGCTGAAGGAATCAATTTCTCATGAGATTCAGTTCACAGACAGACATCGGACATTTTCTTTGAATTCGTGGCTATTAATGCCAGATCCTAGAGGTCCATAGAGTTTTACCACTCACTATCAATAAGTGCAAAATGTGAAAATGACTATTCATCATTGCAAGGTCACAGCACAGCACACAGTGAACCACAACCAAATTGGACCTCTGCATTTAACCAATGCAAACACTGTGCAGCAGTGGGCAGCTATGAAAGCGCCCGGGGAGCAGTGATGGGGAAGGTACCTTGCTCAAGGGTACCTCAGGGCAACCTACTAGGGAGGGAGTCAAACCCACAATCTTCCGATTCAGGGCCAACGCCCTAACCACTAGGCCACCGCTGCCCCTCAATAAGTGACAATGGAAAATATAACCCAATATAATTGGGTTCTTTTTTAGGACTTAAAAAGGTAAATGAATACTGACTGATGTTTATAGTCACATATATACAGTAAAAAGGGTTCCCTAACTTTCAGTCATGCCTGTACTAACAGTCATCTCCCACTGTGGACAGCACACAGAATGATGTCAACCCCTTTTCCAAGCTGAACAAGTCAAATTTCAGTAAGAAATAATTGGACACCTGTTTTTCAGCTCTGCTTTCAACAAAACACACTTCACAGTGCTGGTCTCTGACTACACACACACACACACACCTCTGCAAGTGTTTAATACATTCACCATTTTTGTTAACCTAACTTTGGTGGGTCTTCCAGGCAGGGATTAAACCTAGTTCTGGACGACACAGCATTCAGACTGAAGATGTGCCAGCGAAAGGAAAATAAAGTGGAAAAGAGCTTTATCTTGGAGTCTGCCCCTTGTGCAATGAACTCAAAACCCAGTGTTAGAAACTATAATGCTGGGCAGCTGCAGGATTAAGCCATATAGTGTAGTGATGGGCTCTGGAGGAAAGGTAAGGAAAGGATTGGTCGCTGCGATGCTGACGTCACCAAATCCGGCAAGAGCAAAGGAGCCTCTAACCAAGCAGATCTTTAGCTGAATCAAATTTTTTATGTAACAAAAGGTCCAATTTCGTTGTGGTTCATTGTCTGCTGTGCTTTGACCTCGCAAAGACAAGGGTTGTCACTTTCCCACAGTGAACCACAACGAAATTACCCCTCTGCTTTTTACGCATACACACAAACACGAGCAGCAGGGGGCAGCTATTGAAAGCGGCCAGGGAGCAGTGACAGGAACGATACCTGGCTCAAGGGTACCTCAGAGAGGTCTGGGATTTGAACCCATGACATTCTGATCCCGGGGCCTCGTCCCTAACCACTAGGCGACCGCTGCCGGGTTGTCCGTTAGAATCAGACAGGCTGTTCTGGTTACTGACTGATATATGAAACTTTAACATTACTTCAAACCGTTTTAAGTGACAAGGACCTTTTGACCTTTTGCTGAAAGGCATTGCGATCACAATATATGGTGTTAACATTTTGTCCACATCATTCGGCCCAACCTGTAACCTGATCACTTGGACCTGGAGTCAGAAAGGCACTAATGGGAATAAAGACCACAGAGATCAGCAGCTCTGCTCCTGGAGCTCTCCTAACAAACACCAGCTGATTCTTTTATTTTGATCCCGTCCTGCAGCACAAACTCACAAGAACAGAAATGTTTCATCCGAGATTCAGCTCGGCACTAACCAGTCTGTGCACATTGGTAGTCTGACATCGTGCTTGACAACATAAACACTCAATTTCATAAAAGATTTCTTTTTTACTTTGTCGCCAAACCCTTCCATTGAGCTTCTAAAGAGGAGCAGCACCAGGCGACACAGCAGGTCACCTCCTTCCTGCTGTAACGTCCAGCATCTGCCTGCACTAAGACAGCTTTTATTATTCAGGCCCTTGGTGGTAAAGGTAATGTTATGAAGTCTTCAGGAAGTCAGGGACAGCTGTTTATCTCACCTGACAGAGCCGCCGCAGCGCGGAAGGACAGTGTTGACTGTTAGCGGTGTTAGCCTCTTGCTAACTCCACCTGGAAGCAGCTACAGAGCAGGGGTCCAGCAGGCGGCGGTTAAAGCCCGTTTAAACTACACTTCACTGGTTCACTTCCGTTCCATATCTATTTAGATATTTCGCTGTTTCTGCTGCTCTTTACTGCAGACATCCCGCCGCTCTTCTTCTCTCGTTTTCCGGAGAAGTGAGAGTGAGTTATAGCGCCGCAGTGAATCCCCGCCGGAGCGGAGCTACACTCTACAGTCCAGTCTGAGCACTGACCGACTCACCGACCGACTCACCGACCGACCGATCGACTCACCGATCGACTCACCGACTCACCGATCGACCGACCGACCGACCGACTCACCGACCGACTCACCGACGGCTGATTAGCTGACTGGCAGATCGACTGACTGACTGACAGAAATAAAATTTAAAAAAAGAAATAAAAAGAGAGAGAGAGAGAGAGAAAAGGAAAGCAAGCAAGAAAGGAAGGAATAAAAGAAAAAAGAAGGACCGATACTACTATTGCTACTTAATGGCAATAATAATAATAATTCCCAAACAAGGCAACGCCCTTAATAATCACAGCAGGCAGCGGTGGTCTTGTGGTTTGGGACGAGGCCTGAGGATCAGAAGGTTGTGGGTTTGAATCCCACGCCAGCAGGTTGCCCTGCGGTACCCCTGAGTAAGGTATCGGAGAAGCTGTATTTTGTTGTGGTTCACTGTGTTCTGTGTTGTTTTGCAATGAGAAGTCACTTTCACTTCATGTTCTCATTCAAAGGAGGAATTAAGAGACGTATCATCTACATATGACTACATATTGAAAATGATCCTCAAGATCCTGCAATTATAATGAATGAAAATTGTTTGCCATTCATTCTTAGTTCTATATAGATGGATATTATCAAGACACTATTTTTTTAATGATATCTAAACTGGAAAAGTAATGAAAAATCATTTCATGGGTTCCAGGAATATTTCCCTTGATGGGGTACACGCCGTATCCCGTTAGGCTGAAGTCAGTTCTACTTTGACCCTGTAGGATTGGTTATAGACACAAACCCAAGGAATAAACTATCCGATCAAAATAACAAAGAAATGTAGCTGAAACATCCAGAGTGCTGGAGCTGACTGAAACAGATTCTCCAAAATTCCCCTTTAGCAGTAAATTTACTGAGCAAAGTTTCTGCTGTTTCCGTTTGAAATAGCTGATTATTAACATAAAATGTGTTGGACATTTTTGTATCTGAGAGGTTGGACTCACTCATCAGTACACAGGTGTTTGCTAGGCCTCCTGAGAGTGCCATGTTTTAATGCTCGTTCATGATGGATTAACGTGCACAGAGCCTCCTTGCAATATTACTTCTCACCTGCAGGGGGAGCAATAAAGCCGTCCTAATGCCTGGTGTGTGGCCTGTCTAATAAAACTAAGAAAAATGGTAATAGTGTATGTTTAAAAAGATTAAAAGCTCGTATCTATTGGAAAAACTTTTATTTTCTAATTCCTACCCTTTTATGCTATTTAACATTTAATCCCTTCTTGTTTTGTTTAACTGGATGATTTTTGATACAATTTTTAAATACAGTTTATTCATTTTCTCATATTTTCATATTCACATTCATATTTCCTACTCATTTTATTTTTTGGCTGTTCCATCTTGGAAAAGTAAATATTTAATATTTTATGGAATATCATGAATATATTTAAATATTTATATATAATTTCTCAAAATGTCTTCCAGAGATCCTGTACTCTTCGCACTAATGCAATATCCAATAAATGGCTAATAAATACATTACCTGGCAAAATATCGTCCCTACTGTATTCTGTTAAAGTCAGCATATGATGAAATGCTATTGACACTGTATCTAATACTGTATTGAAAACTGTTTTAACAGGGCAATACTGTATTCAGACTTTATGAGTTTGTTTCTTTTGTGTCTTGTGGGCTGCATGTAGTTCTGCACGCAGTAGTGTAGTTTGTTGCTGTTTTCCATGCAGCACCATGGTCCCAGAAATATATTTTTTCGCTGTGTACTGTGAACGTTCAGATCTGAAATCAGAGCGTGTGCATATAATGCTTGTTTACACAGAACGGAAAATGATGTAGCAGATCATAGATCTGAGATTCATGTGATACAAATAAATCATTGCCACTAAGAGAGATTTAAACTGTTCCTTGTTCGACAGTTCCTTGTTCACTCTGTTGCAGTGAATGCTTGCTACCTGTTGGATGTGTCCCTTGGCCTTTAAATGTCATTGATTTTCTTACCCGGTTGCCTGTTCTAGGGTGCCACTTAACGAGCGTTCATTATAAACTCAGAAGCCACAGCAGGGACACTAATTAACTAAACTATAAGCCTCAATCAAAAACCACTGCAACTGCTAGGCCAGGTTTATTGTTTTTTTTTCTGCATCACCAACAAAAGCTGTGAATAGCAGTAAAACTAGGCCATTATGTAATGTTGCATTACTATGGCATTGGTTCAGCATTTCATGTTGTGGCTGTATGTGTCCATGTGGGGATGACAAGGAGATGCTGAGTGCTGTCTGATCCTATGTTGTGGGTGGAAGCTGTGCTATGTTGCTGTTTTGAAGCAGATTATTTCTGTCAGGATAAGTAAAATCCACTCCACACTACCTCATACTTTGTCCCCATTTATTAGAGTAAATGCAACTGGGCTAAAAATAAAGGCCAGTAAAAAGGACCTCAAATAAAAGCACAGATCTTACTAGACTAATATAAAATATGTGTAACACTTGACAAGAGCAGTTCTCAACCTATGAGCCAGAAACACCACTTTACTAATTGTGCATTTGCTCACAATAACTGATTGAGAGTCTCTGTGTTTTTCTTTGCATATTCTGTGTATGTCCCACTGCTGAGCAAGCACTCCTTGTCCTGCAGCAGCAAGCCCAAGTTTTACTTGGTGAGAATTCTAATTAGTCTTTGATGCCTGAATCACATTTGCTTTTGCTGGTGGAAGAGATATGTGCTTGATGGTGTAACCATGGTGACTGCTCACCCCTCAGTAAACTCACTGTGAGTGCACTCGGGAAATTCACTCTTACAGCCTGTTAAAGTGCTCTTAGCAGAACAGCGAAGCAGAGTGCTTCAAGATTTTCAAACATTTAGATGGCAGGTCCATTACAAACAAACAAGTTGTCCTGGGACATCGACAATATTTAACATTTTTACATAGTTGTCCATAAAGTTATTGTTAATTTTGCTATCCTGTGTTAAAGACTGATACAAATTTGAACAAATCCTGTCTTCCCACCAAAGTGCAAAAATTAGTGTTGGATTGTGTTAGTTCTTGCTCTTTTCTTCATACTGGAGACGATGCTCCATATCACACAGTTCATAAGACAAAATTCTTGTTTCAAAATTCTTTTTTCTGATACTTAATGACAACCAACAATCTCATGCCCCTTCAGGCAGGGAAAAATAATAAATATAATCATTTTAAAATATAAAATAAATACCCAGTTAAATCATATTTCCCCAGACCCTCTTATTAACCCCACCTATGATCTAGTGAAACAATCAGTGAGCTCAGAGAGATTTTTGTAAGAAGAATTAACCTCTTCTTTCTCCTTTACCAGCACATCTGCAATTAATATGTGCAGTATTACACAAGGAATCAGTCACCAAGGTGCCCTATTACATTTTCAAACAAGACACAAACCTTATTATTGTTATAAATATATTTAATTGTATTTACACTCTCAGCATAAGTGCGTTATGTACAAATTCATCATACATCTGTTGCCAGGTATGCACAGTTACACTTAAAGTCATAGTGCACAATCTAAGGGGTCTTTTGAAAACAGAGACACTAAAGTGCTGTCCAAAGCTTGGACACAATCACTGGTCTGAAACACTGACTCCAGTAAAGACGTGTAACACTGTTCTGTTAAAAGCAGTGGGCTGCTGTGTGTTTGCTGAGCTAGAAGCATTGAGGTGAGGACGGTGAGATTCAGGCATGTACTTCTTCACTTGCATTCAGCCTCCGTGCCCCTACAGGACCATTGTTTGGGCCTATTTCTGTTACATTCTTCAGCTAGGCTACCTGCCTCTGTGGTGCAGGTGTCCCTAAGGCCAAAATCTAAATAGGGAAATCTTTTATATCTACAGCATCTTCTCAACATTTTCCTCAGTTTACGTGGTACACATCTCAGTAACCCTCAATAGCCCTGATTAGTGCTAAAAAATTTAAAACAGTTGGAAACATGGCTCAAAGGCCAAGACTCGTCCTGCCCAGCCTGATTTTTGGTGTGTTTGAAGCAGCATGGCGTTCTCCTTTTCCATCCAGGGGAGAAAAACCTCCTGTAACCTACTAATACTGCATTATAAAACCACCAGCGTGAAGGGCAGGGTGCTCATACCCACAAGTGGATTTAGCAAGCCTCTTTGTGTCTCTCCCCTTTATTAAACAGTGCTATGGTGTGAGGCTGGTGCAGTCTGACCCTCAGTGCGAGCCCCCTGGCAGGGTGAGGTCGTAGGCTGTAGGTGAAACCCACGAGTAGTGGCAGTGAAGCCCCCCTTTCAGAGGTTGATCACCAAGTATCCCAGGATGCCAGCTATGAGTAAAACAGCAGTGAAGATGATGCCAGCAAAGACCTTCATGAAGCCCGCCTCGCCTTCACCGCCTTCCTTGGGCTCCTCCTCACACACAGAGATGACCCCCACCGACGAGTTGCCCACGCTGACGGTGGACTTGAGCTCTGCGCCCACCTCCTGCTTGGCCTCCACGGCCCACGGCGCCACCTGCACCTTCATCTCCATCTCCTCCATCATCTGGTCCACCTGGGCGATCTCGCTCTCCAGCTCCTTCAGGTCGACCGTGTCGATGCTGGCGTCCGCCTCGTACTTCATGTTCTGCACGCTCATGGCGCGCGCCGCCACCGTGGTGGTGCTCCCCGTCATGCCCGTCTGGATGAAGTGGCGCGTGGGCACCTTGAGCGGGAAGCTCTGGCCGATCTCCAGGGACCTCCTCATGTCCACCTCCAGGATCTCCATGCTGCTGGTGAAGAGCACCCACAGGCGCTCGTACTCGGCGCGCTCGTCGCCGCTGATGCTCTTGTCTTTGAGCAGCGCGGTCAGCCTGGTGCGGTTGGCCACGGCCAGCTCCTGCGCCTTCCTGCGGGTCTTCTTCAGCTCCTCGCGCAGGTTCTGCGAGTCCGACGTGCTGCCCAGAGCCGAGACCAGGTGCCGGTAGCAGGCGGTCACCTTGTTCAGGGCGTCCAGCATCGTTTTGCACTCCTCTTTGCCCATGATCGGCCAGCAGCTCCCGGATATTCTCAGCGGAGGAGAAGGAAAAGGGCCGGTGAGGGTGCACGGGGTTGCGCCTCGATCCTCTAGTGTCCACGGGAACCGAGCAGCCGTGCAAATCCGCTCGCTGCAAATTCCTCTCCAGCCATGTTCCCAGCCAGGCTTAGCAGTAAATGGATCTGTAACAGCTTTACTCTCTGGAGATTAGTCCCCCAGATCAGGAGGCGGGCTGAGCATCAGTTCAACAGCATGCTCTTTGCCACCACCGCCAAACACGCAGGCAAGCAGAAAGTCCCGAACACGTTCACACCGACTAATCCCACCAGAGACGCAGTTTGGCCCCGGGAACTCCCTCCTGATTTACCTTCACAGGACACGGTCAGACCGCAGTGGCTTCAGTCCATTTGCGCATCGACGATCAAACGCGCGATGGTGTAGAGAATGTATGTTATTTGCGGTTATTTATTTGTTTGTTTATTTTTTTTTTCCACGAGAGCGACGTCCACCTCGGAGTCGTTGAGGTTTAAATACCGCCAGTTGTCTTGTGTATCACATGAACGCGCACCAGTCAGCGCCCCCGTTAACAAAGAGCCCAGCAAAATCCTGCGCTCTGATTGGTTGGACAGCGTCATTGTAGTGGACTGTCAGGAATGATTGGTTTCATCCGCCCATCATTCAAGCGCCCCAGGACTTGTGGGGAATTTATCCACAGGCCATTTTTGGGAACACTGTAGCTTAAACAGTTCATTTTTTCATACTTTTCACATGTTTATATGTTCAGTTATTTTACAAGCTCTTCATACTATTAGCGACGTTTGGTAAAAGCATCCAAAAAAGCATCCAAAATATTTTCATCTTTTTACATTCAGCAGGATGTGATTTAGCCAAAGTGCTGCGTGAAGGTTTGTGGATCCTTTAGAGGTTTCTACAATTGTGCATAAATATGACATACAACATCAGATTTTCATTTAGATCCTAAAAGGAGATAAAGAGAACAATGAAATATTCGTTATCTCAGCCACTCATCCTGTGTAGCAGGAGTTCTTGGAATCTATCATGGTAAACAAATGGAGAAAGACCCTAGACAAGGCCATCATTGGGCAAACATACAGACAGACACAAATAGGGAGCAATAGCTCCTCAAATTCCTCTTTTGGACTGTGAGAGGAATCCTGCAAATATTTGCAGAGCAGACACTCTTATCCAGAGTGACTTCCATGTCCTAATTACAGGGACAGTCCCCCTGGGGCAACTCTGGGTCTTGCTCAGGGACCCAGTGATGGTAGTGCCAGAAGTGGGATTTGAACGTGGGAACCTCTTGAGCCATAGGTCCATAGGCAAGTACCCTACCACTAGACCACCACCCTGTGTGAACTCCACAAAGAAATGTCCCAGGCTGGCCACACAGGACTCGACCCCAGGACCTTGCTGTGAGGCAACAGTGCAAACCACTTGTTTACTAGGCAACTAGTAAACAAATGAGACCAAAAGATTACGTATAATGAAAATTTACATTTTTATATAATTTTTATTAAATAATTTATTGAGTATTTATTGATGAAAATGATCCAGCATTAAATGTCTGTGAAAGGCAAATGTAATTAGACCTCTAGGATTAGCAGTTGTCAATGGGATGACATTCAGGTGGGAGTGGGCACCAGGTTTTATTTAAAGAACAGCAATCAAAGTCTGAACACAACACTTGTACAGTAAATAAAGTAATCGGAAAAATGCTGATGCTCAGAAATCCACTATTGGATGGAGGTGTAGGAAATGGAAAATGTTTTGTAGGAGGATGAGCTCCAAATTGGTTTTAGATTGAGGGACATTATATTTGGTAGAAGGAAAACTATGGCATTATAATGAAATACAGATTAAATCGTAAATGTCAGGACTCCTGCAAACTAAATACTGAATCTCAAGAGAGAGTGGGTCATGCAGCAATAAAACAGGCCTAATCCCACAAGAGGAATAAAGTTAATGTTTTAGAATGGCCAAGTTAACCCAAAGAAATGATGTGGCCCACCATCATACTCCAGTTGAAGCTGCTCTGTGCAGAGGAGTGAACACAAAAAAATTCCTCCTTCAACCATGAAAAATTCAAGGTAAAACTGATTACCTTCAACCATGTCCAGCCAATGTGCAGGCCTGATAAGCAGTTAGTGGATTGTGTGGTTATTGCTGCACAAAAAGGTCACACCCGAGACTAGAGCAAATGTTTTAAATGTTTCATGGCCACTGAGATTGCAATCATTATCTTCAACCATGTCCATCCATGTTTGTTGTATATTTATTGATTTGTGTTTAATTAAGCTGGAAGGCTTCCCTACGAATATTGCACATCTAAAATGTCCACCAAACATTATCAGTCTACCACCACAGTTGGCAATGGGAATGTTTTTTTTTTTTGTCTACTTTTGCATCTTCATGTAGCTTTGCTGCAGCATTTCCAAATCAGTGCCTTAATGGGCAAACAGTCTCTCTCCATCACCGTTCACCAACATCCTGATGTTTGCTTGATTTAAAGAGCACTCATTTGAAGAATTGATTTAAAGGCAATTTGGAACTTTCCTGCTGCTGGTTACTTCATTCTGATGAATGATATCCATACTGATTAGTGCACATATATGTTACCTCCCTTTAAACTTGATTGAAATCACCTATATGGGAAATGGCACTGATAAAATAGACATTGAGTGTGGAGAGAAGGAATGTGTACCAAGTAAAGTGGTTTCTTTTGAGACCACTGTGTTTTGAGTAATTATACTCAAATTAAACAGTAGAATATAACCGTTTTGTTATTTATGTCTTTTTAGGGAGTCACAGCAGAATTATCATCTATTTATGCCCCTTTACACCATTTTAATTCTGCTCCTAAGCCACAGCTAATAAAGTAACAGTGCAGCTTCTGTGTTCATGCAGCTTTAAATTAAGGGAGCTCATCCTGATGGCCTGTAATAACTCTAGAGAACAGGCTTCAGGAAGTCATAATGGGAAACCATTTGTTACAGACTGCTTAAAATGCACATTTTGTTTATTTAAATTTTTCAAATTGCTTTTGGTGTTCTAAAATGTGTGGTATATTCTATATGTTCCAAAAGGGTGTATATTCTGGCCATTCTAACAATAATCTTTAATTACTCCTTTTTTATCCGTTTCATTTCGGACCATATATTATACCTGGAAGTTTAACTGACTCACCAACTAATTAAAAACACTTTTTTAAAAACACTAATATTTTAAACCTCCTAGATTATGAGGAAACATTGCTGCTGTTCCACCCCTAATGATCTTAGTATTGTACACTTCTCTGGTATACAGTTGAAGTCGTAGTGACTCAGAGCCAACAGCTGCTGGGTAGCTGTGAAGGTTTTCCTTGCACGGAGGAAAAAGCTCCACATTAACCTGCTGCGTGCATGCATAACAACGTGCCATCCTATCTATTTTCCCATGGGGAGAAAAACAGCATGTCCCCACAGGCCTCTGCCTGTGCCAGCTTCCTAACCATATTTACCAGCTGTGCCACTCCACCAGCATGCACTCCCTAAATATAAATGGTTTTAAATTGCTGTGCAGTAGATTAGGATTGTTATCTTCTATTTGCTATCTACAACATCTCAAATATAGGTCAGCCTGATTACATATTAATCATAAAATGTGTGTAAAGTAAATTTAGGCATGGTATTTAGCCTTCCACAATCAGAAAATTTTAGTTGAAATTTAAGTTGATCAATAATTGCGATAAACCATATAAATGTCTTTCTTTTTGTCCATGAATGCAACTTTTATAATAGCAAGTAAGCATTTCTCACTGTTGCCCCCTAAAGATGTAACAGCAGTCAGAGTTGTTGAACCTGAGTTGTTTTCCAAAGATCCTTGAGTGTCTGCCTCAACTCTACAGATGAAAGTACATCCTATTCACATTCAGTTTTGTGATACATAAATGTATGGTTGTGAAACCTAACTGTGGAGAATTATTGCAGTCAGCTCATGCTATTGTGATCAAGTTAAATAAATTATGTCAAGTGATTGTGCAAAAAATTAAGAAGACCTACCTGATATCATCAAAACCATAAATACACCGACTGCTGTTATATATTTGCATCATATCTAGACATCACATGAGATTTCTGTCTGTTTTTTTATTTGAAAATGAATAACTCAGTAGATCCTTTTTAGAAATATTCTCCCTTATGGTTAAAATGAACTAAAATGTTTGGTAAAATAGTTGTATCAACACACACACACACACAAAAGCCTATGTCATCCATCCACAATCATATACAATGCATATATCTCACAGATTGGACCAAATAAATCTTATCATACTACAGTCTACCTTAATGTGGGAAAGAGATTTGTTATTCAAAGTTGCCACTCCTTGGGAATCTTTAAGAGGCCATTTTTTCCCTCCAGGTTGCCTGCTGTTTTCACATCATTGTAGATTTACAGTTGTACTTACAGGAGAGGATCAGAAAGTAGTTAAAGTAGATCTTACACTGATCATATTCATTTTTGGTTGATAGTAATCATCCAATTACAGAGCAGGATACTATATATAAAATATATCAGTTTAAAGATGAAACTGAAAAATAAGCTTAGTGTAAGGGAGATCAAATTCATAAGATCATAGGAGAGATCAAGTATTAGCAGTTGATATGGCCTAATATAATTTAGTATTTTATATAATCTTTATATAATCTTATATATAATATAATGCATTTTGTCTTCTATTTGATTTGTTCATAATGAAAGTCCCTGATATGCTTCACTGTTTCATGTCCAGGAATAGTAAGTATCTTATTGACTGGCACCTTGGGACACCCAAACATTTACACAGGCTGACATATTAATGATTACCAGCCAGGAAAAGGTCTACTCTTCAGTATGTTTGTTCTGGCATCTGTACAGAAGCTTAGTCATTTGAACTGGAAGGGAAATCACTAGGGAGGTGAAGACTGGAGGACTGTGTGACGAGTAAAGAGCTAATGAAGTGTAACATTGCTTGAAAGAAAGGGTCACTCGTCCAGTCGAGAGGATGATCTGCATATGTCGTAATCCAGATTAAGGGGTTACTGAGGGACATGAGATTAACAATATAATGCTCACTAATGCCCCTTTTAATGGAAGGAAGCCATCTTTAATGTAAAATGCAAGACACAATTTCTGTGTCCACCAAGACATTTTGCACTTAAACATGAGATAGTGTTGCTAAGGTCTCGAGCTGCAGTTTTTTTAATTAATTAATTTATTTATTTATTTTTATTGTAGTTCTCCAAGCTTTCTGAAGAACTTTCAAAGCTGTGAGCTCTTTTTTTCAGTCCAGACCCTGCACCTGCCCAGTTCCTGAGGCACAGGCAGTGTGGGATCATTTTGACAAAGAATGGAACAAAAGGCAACTAATGTCCAAAGAAGACTCTTGGAATGTCCTTCAAGGAGCCCAGAGAACTATTTCTGAAGACTGCCTGAAGAAAGCTTGCCCAAGAGAGTTGTGGCTGTGTTGAATAACATGTTGGTTATCCCAAATACGGACTTTAAATCTGGTTAAAATTATATAGACTTTATTTGGGTTAAATACAGCAGCTAAATACCATATTTACATGTATGTTTGCACCAGTTGCAATAAATCACTGTACTTTTGTTTAATATTCCTAGCAAAATATAAAGAAATAATAGTTTCCATCATTCTGTATGTATCAAGGCAAGCTCTCAGATCCAGATGTAAAGCGTAAAGTGTGGTGTCATGATCAGTATTTATTATGTTTTGAGCATGCACATTAATCACATATATGGACATAAAAATGTTCATGGACAAACTTATCTTTTGGTTCTTCATGTGTGGTACATTCTAAACAAGTTTGAGTTTGAAGAGAAAAACTTTCAAAGTAGCCCTGATTCAACATCCATGCTAATAAGTAAGTGACTCAATCATTTGGGTGTTGGATATGGAGAAAAGATGTTTCTGTCTGCACTAGCTGAGAATAAAGGATGAGAAAAAGGAAGCCTGATTCCTCTGCTAAATTATTTATGCACTTTCTCCACTCCAGAGATTCAGACATAGTGGTTCATGGCAGGTCTACACGCAATTGTAGAGCTGGGGTGAACAGTAAGTCAAGGCTCAACAGAGTTTTATTGACTGAGGCTGACCCTGACTAGATTCTGCCAACTCACTGCAAAGCACTTTAAAGCTGCAGCTTGTTGTGGCTACAAGACCTCTCTTGCATCTACACCATTTCCACTTTTTTAATTTCTTTTAAAAAACATTTAAATGCTGTCCGATGTTTCCATCAATAAGGCCTTTTGAGAAGTCGTTTGGTAACCTGTACTGAACAGCAGCCCTGTTCCACCACACTGATGATGTCATGACCACTCCTGTGTCTTGTTCTTTAAATAAGCCTCCTCTGTTGGATTAGGAGCTTTCTCTACTAAATACTGATCATCCGAAAGGAGCCTCAGCATCTGCTGATTCCAATTTTAGCACTAATCCAATCACAACTTCGGCCACAGAAAGCCAAGAGCTTGAGCTAAGAGTGAAAAGCTCAGGAACTCCTCTCTCCTCTCTCCAACCATCCACCTCTTTGCACTCTTTACAACCAAAAAAGTCAGAGCGTCGGTCTACAGCATAGCTTCTTCTTTCGGCTGGTCCTAATAGGGGTTGCCACAGCAGCTCAATCGTTTTCATTTCTTCATGTCCTCTGCATCTTCCTCCTTCAAATCACCTGTCTTCATGTTCTCTCTCATAACATATATACACCTTCTTTTTGTCCTTCCTCTTTTCCTCTTTCCTGGCAGCTCCATCCTCAACATCCACTTCCCAAAATAATCCTAATCTCTGCACATGTCCAGACACAATTTTGCTTCTCTAACTTGGTCTCCAAACTTTCCAACCTGAGCTGTACCTTTAATATACTCATTTCTATTCAAGGCCATCCTGGAGGTCTCCAGGTTCTCCAGATCACAATATCATCAGCAAACATCATAGTCCACAAGGACTCCTGTCGAACCTCATCCGTCAACATGCCCATTATCATGGCAATCAAGCATGAGCTCAGTGCTGATCTTTGATGATGATTGTGGGGCATAAGCACTTACAATTTTTATTACTGCAACTTTACTCCTGGGATCAAACTCATCACCATGTATGACGCTCTCTTTACCGCCAAAACACACTTCACATACTCTTCCTTCAGAATACCTCCTGCCCTATTTCTCCTTCCATCCACACCTTGGTAGAACAATTTGAACCTACCTCCTATACACCTGGCCTTACTACCCTTCCATCTAGTCTCTTGCACACACAAAAATTAACCTTCTTTCTCTTATTTATCCGGGCTTGAGACTGGCAGAATGAAATACACTGAATCCATAGTGGGTGGTGGTGGCTGGTGGTGGTGGTATGTGAAGGACAAAACAAAAGCTTAGCTAATCAAAGGCCAATAGATTATGATTAATCCTCCTTCATAGTAAGATTTTACACAAGATTTTGGAGATCTGTTATGAGCTCTGTCTCTAGCCAGCAATGAGCTTTATTCCTGTTTGGGTGTGAGGAACCATTTACAGGTATTAAGACACTTGAAACAATGTAAAGATTACCAGCAATATTTTAATTAACCAACGAAATGGTTCTTCCGAGAACCTTTACCAGAACCATGCATCCTTTAAACGTTTCTTAGGAGAAATAAAAATGGTCTCTCTATGCTATCACACAAAGAACCATGGCAGCTTAATTTAAGAGTGTTGTTATTGTATATTTTTCTGTCTGTGCAATTAAGCAGTTGCAGAAGACTGGAACAAGCTGAGACATTGATTCAGAAAGCATCATGCGGTGGAGTGTCACTTTACTCCTGCGGTGTCACACAAATTATTCATAAGCAAAGGTGGCTTACTCATTTATTTCTTAAATGAACTAAAGTTGAGGATAATAGTTAAAGTGATCTCTTGCCATAGATTTAGGTTATAAATACATCTCCCTGTAATGAAACACAATCAGGAGCCCCTTTTAAAATTATTTTTCTGAAAGATATTTCTATTTATTATTTGAAATTGGGCCATCAAATCAGTGCAATGCTATATTATCCCTACAACCAAATGAACAGTGTATCTGTGTGTATACTGACAGCATGAGCTCTAACACTCCATGTCTGGCTTTTAAGCTGTTTCGGTAAAGACAAATCACAGAATTAAGTTTATGGTGGCATGTTTAAGACAGCACTTAAAGTACACAGAGCCTGGCGTGTCATGGAATCATATCCATCCCAAAGAAATCAAGAGTGGCAGTCTGGAAAACCGAAAGGGATCCTGCTCTGATGCTTCAGCCTTTAATCTGCTTTAGGGGATTGCTAATGCATGTTTTTATAGCAGACAGTTGGAACTAGTGAGAGACTCAAACAGGAGAGGAGAAAATAGTGAGCAATTGTCAGGCAGAGGTTTATCCTGGACAAATCCTCAGGGTGGCAAGCCACACAACAGATCTCCCTTTTGCTTTGGCCAGTGTTTTCCTCATGCAGACACGTGCCAACAGCCACAGGAAACAACAACAAAAAAGCAAGAGGGAGGGAGGGAAGCAGAGAGAGAACTAATGATCATTTGCTAAATTCATCATGTACTAGAGAAACATTTCTCTATGGAACAGATATAAAGATGTGTGTGTGTATATATATATATATATATATACATATATATATATATATATATACACATATATATACATATATTCTGAAAGAATGCTTTCAGAAATGGAAGTGTTAATCATTTATTTTCATCAATCAACAAAATGCAGTGAATGAAAAAAAGAGAAATCTAAATCAAATCAATGATTTGGTGTGCCTTCAAAACAGCATCAGTTCTTCTAGGTACACTTGTACACAGTTTTTGAAGGAACTCGGCTGGTAGGTTGTTCCAAACATCTTGGAGAACTAACCACAGATCTGTGGATGTAGGCTTCCTCACATCCTTCGTTCTCTTCATGTAATCCAGACACACTGGTGATGTTGAGATCAGGGCTCTGTGGGGGCCAGAAGAACTGATGCTGGTTTGAAGGCAAAAGGTAGTAACATCAAATGTTGATTTGATTTCGATTTTTCTTTTGCTCGCTCACTTTGCATTTTGTAAATTGATAAAAAATAAACAATCATTATTTATATTTCTGAAAGCATTCTTTGTTTACAGCATTTTTTTCACACCTGCCGAAAACTTTTGCACAGTACTGTATATATTCAACATCAGCCTTCAACTTGTGTTTTTTAAACTAGAAAAGAGACTAAAATTTCAACAATATGTTAAATGTGAAACTGTTATAAAAGAATGGTACATTTTAGGTTATTCTCTGCTCCGTACAGGTGGAGACAGGTTTTAGTTTTGTAGCGTCACCTAGTGGACAAAAGGAGCCCTAAATAGGTATTATATATGTTTTACATTTTCTTTTTTATTTCCCAGTGTAGACTGAAAACAGCTGCACGTATCTGATGCTTTTTACTTTAAGTCCTGCCTCACTGTTACAGACGTCACTCACATCAGGGCTGGAGATTGTAGTTTCAGTCTGTCAGTCTAGGAAAGGAAGGTTTTATTGGCCTTTTCTTTACACTGTTGTGCTTCACATCTACAAAACTACTGTACCATTTGACCCAAATGGGGATCATTTTGATACCGCTTAGTTTCACTGCCTGTTCTTGATTTAACCAAACCTCTTCTAGAGCTGAAACACAAGCATTGCTTTGACTTGCAAAATTAAAACAATTGCCTTGAAAATGTCCAGACACACCCATGCTTGGTTGGCGATACCAGCACTGTTGAACAAATATTTTACAAGTGTGTTTTACCTTCACCAACAAATGCTTGGGTATTGTTGTGCTGCAGGCTTATAAAAAGCAAATGGTTTGATTTGGAGCAAGTGAAGACAGTGTGGAAATAAGAGTTAGTCATCAGTAAGAGTGAAGAGAAAACCCCAGCAGGTGGGGCACCAGGGAGAGGCAGTAGGGGTGGGCAGAAATATCAGAAGTATTGATACTGAGGTTGGTACTGAATTGAAACTAACATCACAAGACTGGTATCTTGATCGGTGTCAGTGTGAACTCTGCTCCTTTCATGTCCTGCTTGCACACTTCCTCATTAATCTGCCCGGTTCTGCTGTGATTTGTTGTCTTACCATCATTTGATACAGTGATGGAGAGCATGATGGCATGGCAGAGAAAAAGAGGAGTGTAGTGTGGAGATATTTTACAACTTTAAATGAAACATTTCAAAATGCAGTGAAAGTCAGAATGGCTTCTTTTCCTAGTGCCAGCAATTAAAATTCAAAGACATGAAAACCAGGAGAAGAAAGAACTCCAAGCTGCAAGTGAAGATGCGACATCGCTCAGAAGACCATTTTCCTGAAAACTCTATGCAATGTAGTGTAATGCAATAATGTAATAATTTAATGGCCATGAAAATATATGCAGTTTCGGGATCAGTGCTTTAAAGTTATTTTATTGTGGGAAGAAATAGAATGTTTCCAAGCAATTTTCAAATTAAAAGTATATTTCCTTTTTTCAGACTGATGATGTTTTCACCAGTCAAGACATGCAGCTCTGTCCAACATGATCCGCTTTAATGGAAATGTATGGACAGTATCGGTATCGGCGATACTGCATTCACCCGGTACCGGATTGGTCCCTGGTATTGCACCACTAGAGGGCAGTAACGCGCTGCTCGTCCTCTGTTGAAGAAAGAGGAGAGAGAAAGAAAGAGAGCGAGCGAGCGAGCGAGAGAGAGAGAGGGAGGGGATCCCGGAAGGCAGAGTGACCTGCTCTTCTCGTTCCCAAACATCTGCTGATGCTGGGGTTTAGTCGCTGCTGGGTGTGATGAAATCAGTCGGAGTCACATTACTGTCACCGACCTGAGAGCCGGGGGGAGAAGCGGCCGAAGGACTGAGTTCGTGGAGAACAGGGTCGGTGTAGAGGAAGGTCTGTATGTGCTGTTGTCAACAGAGCTGTCAATGAGCCGTTAGCGCGACCGGCTTTCTACGTTAAATCTCTGACTTTGGCTTTTATGGCAGAGTTTTAAAGGTCGTAATGTCTTCAGAAGTGACAGTACGGTTAGCTTTAGCTGCTGTAGTTCGCGGGAAAGGAGCGTGTACCGTCTTTTCCCATTCAACAGCTCTCATTGTAGCAGCTGCGGCTAAGCTAAGCTAATGTTAGCGCAGTCTATCATGTTTAGGTCCACTTCTGCTGCAGCAGAGAGAGTATCAACTGGAGGAAAATGTCATTCTACCATTATTATTTTTTGTTTGCTTCTTTTCTTTTCTTTACAACGGCTGAAGTTGTTGTCGTTGTTTTCTCACAAACAACTAGCTAGCCATCGGTTAGCCGCCAAATTCTAACATTCACTTTCCAGTGACTCTGTATCAGGGCTGGGCCGTCTGTATCGGTATCGCGATTACAATCTCGATGTTGGTTTCTGAGCGTTGTTCATTAACACGGGCCTGCTGCGTGTTTCTTTAGTTAGAGGCCATAGTTACTTCTGTTTAACTGAATTCATTCAGTTTACTGCACTAAAATGTTGAAGAAACCAATGTGTTCATATTGTTTGTGGCACGACTCCTTCTCTCTTCTTCATTTAAACTATTTTGATGTCAGAAGAATGTGGATATCATGTTCTGTATACATATATTTTTGTCTCTTGTTTATCATAAACATTCCTTGAAGTGCTGAGGTTTTATATTTTTCACAAATTGCCCAGCCCTGCCCCATCAGGTCAGCCAGATATGTCACTCATGTTTCATATAAAGCAGACATATAAACATGTGTCAGCTATTTCTCTGTTGTGTGTGTGTGTGTGTGTGTGTGTGTGTGTGTGTGTGTGTGTGTGTGTGTGTGTGTGTCTCTCCAGTAGGCTGTGGATGTTTCCTCAGCAGTGCTGCTCAGCTCAGCGAGGTGGAGGACGGCATGTCTGTGTGAGAATCATTCAGTGAGGCGAGTAACTTTGACTTGTTGCTTTAAAATACTAAACTTTGCAAAAAAACTGAAAAAAAGACTGCTTTCCTTGAAAAGATGCAGGCCCCCTCATACCAGGATGTTTCTTTATTGCCTATCCACTTCCTATGGATGATTCTTTTTTAGAACCATTTTTATAAACTAGATAATTGTGAAGAACCTTATAAAAGTTTTAAGAACCTCTTGATGACTAGAACCTATAAAAATATTAAATAGTTAATGGACAAATCCGATATATTGTCTCTGTTGTGTAAAGCAATAAAGCAGCACCTCGCTGAGCGATGTTGTATCAGTATAGACAGTATTAATGAAGTAGAGTAGAATAAATAACTGAGCATAAAAATAGATACTATTAGAAACACCACAGAAAACAGAAGGAAAATAGATTAAAGGTACAAATTATAGTATAGTGCATATTAACTGAAGAGCAAGTAACATATGTAGTGGTGGTGGTCTAGCGGTAGGGTACTTGCCTATGGACCTATGGCTCAAGAGGTCTCAGGTTCGAATCCCACCTCTAGCACTACCACCACTGGGTCCCTGAGCAAGACCCTTAACCCTGAGCTGCTCCGGGGACTGTCCATGTAATTAGGACATGGAAGTCGCTCTGGATAGTGTCTGCTAAATGCTGTAAATGTAAATGTATATATGTAGTGGCAGCATGTTTCAGAGTTTTTGACTGGGATTCAGGATGTTCTAGGTAGGGTGTGGGCTGAGGAATTTTGTTAAGCAGCCTGACTGCTTCTGGGAAGACATGAATTTATAGACGGATGCATTTCTTTGTTGCTTATTAGTTTATGTGAGTGGGGTTTAATTTTCCGCTGGGAGTTTTTTCCTTGTCTGCGCAGTTTTGCTTCCAAAGTTCAAAGACGTGTCGGGTGTATTAAAGATTCTATAATGCCACTCTGAGGGGTCACTGTTTGTGAGTGTGTTTTTCTGTATGTATTCTCTTCTATAGACTTGCAACCTGTGAGCACTAAAGTAGATTCAGGCACTCAGTGAATATAGTTAGGAAGCCTGCTCAGATAATAAATGGATATGTGGATGGATGGAAGTTAGTTAATGCTGCAATTTAATAAATGTCAAGCTCTACTAAAACTGTGAATACAGATCAGTGTGTTGTATAATAGCTCTCTTCTTAGCCACAAGTTGCTGAACCAGGAAAAGATTTGTTTTGAGTAGTTTATACATGGAAGAACATAAGTAAAAACTATAGTTGGGGGGGGGTTGCCTCAAGAATGCTAAAGAAACGTTTTAGCAGTCAAGAATGAGCTGTGGGATTTTAAATTCAAGACTCTAGCAAGGTGAAACCTCAAAAATAGAAAAGACAGGCATTTGATTGGCAATACATGCCGAACAATACCTGGTTAGTTAATGGAAATGTCCCTCAAATCCTGCAGAAGTAAGTGCTGATTCAGAAGAACATTTTTATTTTCCTCCAGGACAAGGAAGTCTCTGTTCATTATGTCCAGAATTTTCACCTACAGCACACAAACTACTTTGTAATAATGGATCTTAAACAAAAATTTTAATTGAGAGTTAATTTTCTGAACTCATTCATGCTTGGAATGGTCTTTACTAATGAAAATGGTACAAATAAAAAAAGAATGGTTAACTTCTACTGAAAAATCTTTGAGTGGTTTGTACTCATATATATATTCAGGACCATATTTCTAGTTTTGAGCCCTAATCGAATAATTGGAATATGCATGAAATAACTTGTTTTTATTTATTGCAATTCATTGGCAGGTAGGCAAGGATGCAGTCATCTGGACACCGGCTACGGGATGTGGAGCAGCACCATCCCTTGCTAGATAGTGGGGAGGGAGAAGTGACAGTGGGCCGTATCTGGTTCATTCAGGATGGCTGTGGCATGGTGTGTGCCATCATGACCTGGTTTCTAGTGCTGTATGCAGAATTTGTGGTGAATTTTGTCATGCTGCTTCCCTCTAAAAGCTTCTGGTACTCACTAATCAACGGAGTGGTGTTTAACTTCTTGGCTGTACTGGCACTGGCATCGCACCTGCGCACCATGATGACAGATCCGGTAAGACTATAGAGGCAGGACTTAACAAGATTTCCAAATGTAGTAAATTTAACTTGGTGGTTGGACTGGTTGCGTAGTGAGCTGTGCAAGAGAGAGGGTTGAGGCAAGACTTCTTGGCCACATTTGCCGTTCTAAACTGTTGCAGTTTAATAGGCTGCTCAGTTTCACTGTTTGTGGTTCTCTCAAATCCATTTTTCAGCGAATTTATACAATGAAATGTTATGTTATGTGAGCTTTTTCATAAACATAGAAGTACAACATGGATTAAACCAACCACATAATTCCCTCGGTGCACTAAAGTTTGCAATGCTTTATATGTATACATGAGAAGGCAACCATAAGCATCCTTTGGGAGGCATTGGAGTATGCACAGTGTTCATTTCATCACACTTATCAATGACTTGTAGGAAAGCCAAAAGGCTTGTGGATGACACAAATATTAATTTTCACAAAGTTGGCTGCCTCGATTTTTATGATGGCAATTCACATGTACTCCAGAATGTTATGAAGAGACATGGATAAACAGATGAATTGCAATTATTTGTATATAAGTCCCTCTATGTCATGAAAATGAACTTAATCCCAAAAATCCCAGCTCCACTGCGTTTCAGGCCTGCTGACATCATTTCAGTGATCCTCTTGTTAAAAAGGGTGAGAGTGTTGAATGGAATAGCAGCAGCCAGATGTGAGTGCATCTGCACACGTAGTGAGAAGACACTCTGATATTCTGCAAAAGGTACAGGGACTGGACTGCTGAGAACTGGAGTAAAGTAAATTTCTCTGATGAATTTACTTTCCGATGGTTTGGGGCATCTGGCAAAAAGACTGTCTTGAAAAGAAAAGGTGAGCTAGCATCACTCATGTGTGGGGTTGCTCCTCAAGTCAAAGGAGTGGGCTTACTCACAATTTTGCCAAACAACATAGCCTTGAATAATGAATGGTATCAAAGCATCCTCTGAGAGCAATTCTCCCAACCATCCAAGAACACTTTGTTGAAGACAGTTATCACTTTTGCCTTATGGCACAGTGCTCCATCATGCTGGAAAAGTCACTGAGTGGCTCAGGGAACAAAACGTTTGGGCCCATGACCAGGAAACTCTCCAGACCTTAATCTCATTGAGAACTCCGTCCCAAAGAGGCGGGTAGACAAAGAAAAACCCGCAAATTCTGACAAACTCCAAACATTGATTATGCAGGAATTGACTGCCATCAGTCAGTCAGAAGTTGAGTTAACAGCATGCCAGGGTGAATTGCAGAGGTTTTGGAAAAAGAAGGACCACTACTGCGAATACTGACTCTGCATAAACTTAATGTTATTGTCAATAAAAGTCTTTAAAACTTAGGAAATGCTTGTAATTACACTCCAGTTACCATAGAAATATCTGACAAAAAGATCCGAAAACCTGAAGCAGCAAACTTTGTGAAAAACAATACTTCCCTTGGTAGGCTGTATAGTTTAAACTGAATACAATTGATAATTTTTCTATTAAATTAATTATCATTAAGTTAGAAAATGTTGGTGTTACAATCATGTTTATAAAATAGTGATTTGTTTGCCGTTGGACTGATCAATGTCGTGTTTGTCAGGGAGCTGTTCCTAAGGGTAATGCCACTAAAGAATACATGGACAGCCTACAGCTGAAACCTGGGGAAGTCATCTACAAGTGCCCTAAATGCTGCAGCATCAAGCCAGAGAGAGCCCATCATTGCAGGTACATGTGTTCAAGTCTAAATAGATAGCTACACAGCTACACTTTTTTTTGTTTGTCTGTTTTTGTTGGGGCAGCGGTGGCCTAGTGTTTAGGGCGTTGGCCACATGATCGGAGGATCGGGGGTTCGAACCCCTTCCCAATGGGTTGCTCTGAGGTACCCTTGAGCAAGGTGCTGTCCCCGTCCCGCTCCTCCCTGCGATGGGCTGGCGACCTGTCCAGGGTGCGTCCCCCGTCCTTGCCCTGTGTGCGCTGGGTTGGACACCAGCACCCCCCCGCGACCCCACTTGGGACAAGCGGCAGAAAATGGATGGATGTATGTTTTTTTGTTTTGTTTTGATGTTAGTAAAGAAAAATCTCTTCTGTTTATTTGTTCCAGTATCTGCAAGAGATGTATCAGGAAAATGGATCATCACTGTCCCTGGGTGAACAACTGTGTGGGAGAAAACAATCAGCGGTTCTTTGTGCTGTTCACTGTAAGCAGGGTGTGGGGGTGTTTGACTGTGTAAATCTGGGCTGAACATGGTTTGATTGGCCGTATGGTGCATTTCACTAATATAAAAATTACAGACAATAATGAAGATGGATGGCTTTGTTATATATGTCATATTTAAAAGGGCCTTACTTGATTTGAAATAAAGCATATTGTCCTTTTCTAGAAACTGCTGCTGTTGAGTAATGCATCTTTGTCTTTCCTTTTTTAATGCAGATGTACATAGCATCAATATCTTTGCATGCCCTTTGCCTCAGTGGGTTTCATTTCTTCACCTGTGTCAGAGTCCAGTGGAGTGGTGAGTAACAGTGAAAAGTCTTATTTTTTGCACAACAAAAATGAATCTTATTTATTCATTTCTTTTTTTCAATACTACAGAGTGCAGTGATTTCTCCCCTCCTGTGGCTGTCATGCTTCTTATTTTCCTTTGCCTGGAGGCTCTTCTCTTTCTTACCTTCACTGCTGTCATGTTTGGCACGCAAATTCACTCCATCTGTAATGATGAAACGGTAGGTAAATCACAGTTAATGTGGAGGTTGTTTTCCAGCACAGATTTAGCCTAGACATAGGACAAATACATTGCTAATTGGCTATTAAATCTAATCATATATTAGATATTCTGTATATTAAAAAAAAAAGCTAATTGGATTATGCTAAATTACCACCATTGCTATCAGACAATGAAATCTTTGTTTTTCTAACAGTTTTAATGGGCTGGTGTTTCTGATAGGTGTTTAGCCTAGAAATTAAATGCATTTTCTTTTTTTTAAGAATCTCTTCAAAATCCTGTGTAGACCATAACTTGGCTTAGTCCCTGTCTGGGAAACTGGCCCATAATGCTTGCAAGGTTTAGGCCACTAGTAAAATAATACAGCATTAATGCTGTAGAAAATGTTGTTACGTTGAATGATGCAGTTGAACTACTCATAGAAGTTTTTAAATTCGAATTTTGAGAATTGACATTAGGACGGAGTTGTATGCCATTAAATTGCCTTTTGCCTTAGTCTTTGCCAATTCATTTCTTCCATTCCTTGCATATAGGAAATCGAGAGGCTGAAGAATGAGAAACCAACATGGGAGCGTCGAGTGCGCTGGGAGGGAATGAAGGCAGTATTTGGTGGCCCTCCATCTCTTCTTTGGTTCAATCCTTTTGCTGGGCTACGCCTTCGGCGCCTGCTGATGATCCACACTCGTAAAGGTGGCTCGGAGTTCTCAGTCTGAAGAGGAAATCATGTTTCCCAGCATGTCAGTGTACCATCATGCCTGTAACCCCATGCACTGAGGACATGGCACAATTCTCCTAATGGCGATGCAGGTAGGGGGAAATGATGAGGAGAAGTGCAATAGACTTAAAGTGGCCCCAGTGAAGGAAAGGGGCCAGGACAATACTGACTCCCCATTAGACCACTGGACCTCAACAAAAGGATCATGTTTATTTTGGCTTATGTTGGCTGTGCCTGATATGTCTCCATGAACATCTGAACAGATTTTTTGTTTGTATTGTGTTGACTGTTTTCTGTGTATTATTTTAGTGATCTGGACATAAACTGACTCAGTGCTTTAAAAAGGTACACAGTACATCAAAATATAAGGGTATTGTTTCTGAGCATAAGTGTCAAAGAAGTTCTGTCTTTCCGGATGAAGGAAGCTGTCAAAGAAATATATGGACCAAATTGCAATTTGAATAAGAATGTTTGTTTATTTGCCAGGAAAGTTCTCAAAAAGTCAAATTATATTTGATCTTTTCTTACATGGTAAAGACAATACTACGTCCAAAATTACACCATCTTTAAATCCTTTTAAATGGCACCAAGTGCTTTCATTGATCCATTGAGTATTTAACTTGTTGAGTCATCCGTTATCAGTTTGAACATGAATCCAGACAAATCAGTTTAAGGAATGTTTGGGGTACATATATTTAAAGCATGACCTGCTCCCTTAAACACACTTAGGTTCGGCCAGTCCCAACTGTTGCTTCATCCTGCTATGCTCAGCCAGGCATTCTAGCTATCATGCAGGTTGAAACTTACAAGCTGCATAAGAACTTCCTTCTTGTTTAAGTTTTGAGCTGCACACAGCCAATATGCGAGTCCTCAATCAAGAAATGGCTTGCTCAAAGCCACTGTGGCCACTCCTCACTCTGTGTTCTTCACTGTATTTTTCACTTCTCTGTAAGACAAGAGCTTTTACCTCAACAGATGATAGTTTTTTTTTTTTTGTTTTGTTTTTTTACAACTGCTCGTAATAATTATAGCAAATTAATCTTGTTTTAAGGGCCAATTAATTTTATGCAGTAGGTGTAATTTGACTAGTATTGTATCTGACATAGTCCTCTGACTGACTGGTCTGACTGCAAGTCTGGGTTCTTCTGCTCAGTAACAAAAGAATTTGTATATAATTAATTTGTGTATTAGAATGGAAAAAACCTGAGGGCATGGATCCATTATGTCAGATGTTCTTAATAAACCTACAAAAGAAGAATAGCTGTGTTTAAAGGGGGAATTCCACTTAGTTCTTAATTTCTACACAATGTAGTTGTTAGTATATGAACTAATGTAGAGTGGCTTCATATAAAATGTAGAGACCAGCAAACCTCTTCATAGTTGTTAAAATGTAATGTGTTTGTTTGTGTACTTTTTTTTTTTTTTGGTCTTAAAATATGTAATAGCATACTCAACCATTTCTAATAACACTTTCCTTTTGGGTAGCCTTTAGAGGGATAAAATACATCAAACATTTTTTATAAGACTCTAGTGTGATATAAAGAGTTATCACTCTAGAGTGGTGAATTTAGCACCAAACCACTTATAATTGCTTGGTTTACATCTTAGGAATTATGTAGAAATGGAATTCCCCTTTTTATTTCACGCTTTGTTTTTCAAATAAATATGCACAATAGAAAGAATAAGTATGAAGCACTTCCCAAGACCACTATTCAGTCATCTCCCTCCAACAGGGTTGAATCTCCCTGTTTAATAATAGATAGTATTGGTTACTTTTGTTATTTGAATTCTTTCAACACATTCAATTTTTTTTCCATGTCTCCTAAATAGGTCTTTTCTTAACACATCAGCAGTGTTAGAGAATGGAAATAGAAAACAGGGGATACTCTAAAAGCGGATTTAGGAAGTCATGTTGACAATGATTATGATACTTCCATATGGATCACCCTTTTCAAACCATTTACCCATTCTAGTCTGTCTAGCAGAGGACATGGTCAAATCCAGTCAACCAGAGTGCCATATATCTTAAAAATGACATTGCAATTCATATTTTGTTTACTTGAGACAATTTAAGTAAGACCTGAAGGCTGATCTAAATTGTTTTCTTTAATGCAGGGTCTTTACCATGCTGTTGTGGGGGAGGGGGGGAATCGAGGGAATGGAACTACCCATCTGCAATCCTTGATTGCATCATGCTGGTTGAAATTCTTTGGGGGAATTTGCCTTTTTATTAGCATGTTTGTCACTAAGAATGTATGTTGTGCTTTTATATCTAATTATTTAGGAAGAAGAGGGAACATTTTATTGACACTACATATATGTGCTATAATGCTTTCCTCACTACAAAAGAATACTGGATAACCATGATTCCTCAAAAATATGATTTAGCCATCATAACCTAACATTACTATGTGATCTCTCTCTCTCTCTGCTGGCAAGAGCGTTTAAGTGTTTTAATCTGCAGTATAAAAGAGAAAAGCGAGGGAAGTGCTTTTTGCACATGAACTTGCCAGATTAAGTTGATTGTAGAAACAGATTACAATATTAAAGCTTTATAAACTTGTAGGTTTAGTCAGATGAAAACCCCATGCCAAGTGTGATAACTGGTCAAGATGTCTAGAATTATATGTTTGCAGAGAAATATGAAAGCATTATTCTTTACAAATGCAAGCAAACACAGATTATATACAGAGTGAAGGACATCTGTTTTATCAAGAAATTTTCAAATATGTCAAAATATTTGTTCTTTCATATGTAAAGCTCTTTTGCATAATAAAACTCATTAGGTTCAGAACTGCTGAAAAAACTGATGTTGCTTTGTAACGCTGTTAGAAGTTGATTGAACAAACAGAAAGCAGTAACAGAAATGCTGATCTGAACACAAGAAGCTAATCACCGGGGCAGAGGTGGCCTAGTGGTGAAGGAGTTGCCCCGGATCGTTAGATTGTGGGTTCGATTCCCTCACCACTAGGTTGCCCTAAGGTACCCTTGAGCAAGATACCGTCCCCGTCACTGCTCCCCGGGCACTTCCAGTAGCTGCCCCTTGCTGCATGTGCATGTATGGGTGGAACGCAGAGGTTGAATTTTGTTGTGCTGTGCCTCACAATGACAAGGGTAGTCATTTACACTTTTTTCACTTTAATCCAGTTGGTTCTGTGCATGCATTCATTTTAGCATCATCTTTCAAATATGTCAGCTGAGTGTTTGAAAAGGTGAAAATTTTATTGTTTGTTTCATAATTTCATTATCAAATTACTTCTACCTTTTTCCATGTCAATATATGCAACCAGATACAGCAAGGGGTTTTCATATCAATCAAATTTGAAACATTTGTACATTTGGGAAAAATAGTACATGCCACAGCAACGGCTTGGCAGGGAAAAATGAGCCAACATGTGTCTACAAGGCCTTGTATAATTGTGCATTTCTCTCCATTCATGGACCATACGACAGAAACACTGTCAACTCTATACGGAGGAGAAGGACTGGTCCAAAAGGCTGTTAAACTTGTCAAGTATGCACTTTTTGTTGTTAATCTGAAAGATGCCATTCACAGTCCAGTCGCTAACAAACAGTTCATTTTGAGATCCGAAAGATTCTTAGGTCAGTGTATCTTCACTCCTAATGTACTCGCCAACGTCAGCTTGGTGGAACACAACGATAGACATGGGGTCAACTTTGCGGCATTCCTGTGTGGTCTTTGCTGCTGCTCCGAAGCCCTGCAATAGGAAAGATTAGGCACAAAATTACTTTTCGGCAAGAAATTAAATTTCTTGTTCTAGTACTGAATAAAACGTGTGTGTGTGTGTGTGTGTGCTTGTGAATCTCTTACCAGAGGTACATCTGCCATTGAGTATACTACCACTCCTTGGTACTGTGCTGTATTTTCTGTAATCCGACCAAGGCCTGACTTCATGACGTGATTGCCATACAGAAACGACTGCTCGGCACCTGGCTTCACCCAAACTTTATACTGTTAGGGGGCAAAAAAAAAAACAAAACAAAACTTCTAGTATAATTTCAGCATAGCACTTAAATCATGTCACTGTCTCATTGACTAACAAATATTCAGCAATACACCCAAAACTGCCTCAGAGACAAAAACGAATAAGAAAAACCCTTTTAAATGCAGCAAAAAAAATACGAGATTCACTGTTGAGGACTGCTTATGGTCACACGGTGTAGCCTTTTATGTCGGCCAAGAGCAACAGACTTTTTTCCGCTAATGAGCAGGATGGCAATGAATCACCTCTTCAGACCCATCCAGTAACTAATGTCCAGAGACTGCCTTTACATGATACCAGCAAAGAGTTAATTATTACTTTTTTCAACTTAGCCATGAAGTGGAAATGAAAAATAACAGTCTGAAGAAGAAAGTCTGAGTAAGAAATGATAAAATCTGGTTTCATTAAAGGGAAGTGAAGCTACAGCAGTGTGTATTTAAACCTTAAAGAAATCAAGTGCAAACTCAGTGTTAAAGGGAATGTGTTTAATTTATCATATCTCTCGGTTATAATAAACGGAAGATGATAAATACCTTGGCATATGGTGCCAGAAAATCAAGCGCTGTGATATGGAGCCGAAACTTCTGAGTTTTTGTGAACTTCCCAAAACATGTGCCAACAGATACCAACTTGTCGCGGGAGATGTTAGTGGCCAGCTTCAGGATCTTTTCGCTGCACAAATAAGAGAAAACAGTGTTATTCACACCACACAGGCAGCACAAATATAGCAGTGATAGGAGTCGTGGTTTCATTCTCACCTGATATAGTAAACACGATCACAGTGAAGTCTGAAGCAGTAGGTCCCGTCAGGTCTATCCACGAGAAGCTTGATGTTCTCGCCAATGCTAGAAGCAAAAAGGGAGAGATAGAAATCAAAATTCCAAAACGGAATATCTTTATTCTTCAAGAAATATGCCATGACATTACACTGCACACAATCCAGTTAAACGGGACTAAATCTGCTCTCTTTGTAAAAAAGAAGAGGGTTGTACTCTCTAATTGCAGACACTATCGTGATGTGAATCGATCAGGATAACGATAAATACCGACATATTGCCCAGCCTTACAGCCGTTACACAGGCGCGGCAAGAAAGAAAACTGCCTAGTAGTAGTAGTCAGCTCACTGTCCACGGCTGTCTTTACTGGATTTACCAACGTGGTAAAGTTACTCACTATTTGGAAAGCTTTTCGAACATGATTTTGGTTTCCTCCTCCGTTAACGGCCGCATTGTTGATCCGATCGCCGAAAAACGCCGCGCGTTGAGAACCACGTGGGGGAAGCGTCGCGCAGGAAGTGCCGTCGCAGAATTATGAGGTGAGGACTTGTCCCCGCCCACTTGTAAACATGGCGACGGTGGACGTGGAAGACGAGAGCATTTTGGTGTCCATATTTAAGGACAGTTTCCCTGAGAACTGGAGGGAGAACCCAGACTTTGCCACGTACCTGGCGGAGCTGAGTTCCTTCGGGGTGGAGAAGCTGAGCCGCGAGCCCGAGCGCCTGGCCGAGGAGAGAGCGCTTATCCAGCAGCAGACCCGCGACCTGGCCTTCTCCAACTACAAGACCTTCATCCGCACCGCCCACTGCACCCAGCAGATCTACACACACTTCAGCCGAGTGGAGAGCAGCCTCTCTCAACTCCTCGACAAACTGCCCAGCTTCAGCCAAAAATGCAGGTCCGGTTCACAGAACGAGCGCCGGTCAGGCAAGGGTTGGGCAATGTGTTGATGTTCATTTTTATCGTGATGAAATCTCCACGATGTTGTATCGTGATATCGTAAGTAGCTGGACCGGCTACAGTTTTTCTACACAAGTGGAAAAAGCTAGTTCTGTCGAACTGGTTTTAATGAGTGTAAGGGGGGGTTCGAACCCCTTCCCAATAGCATTGGCCCTGAGGTACCCTTGAGCAAGGTGCCGTCCCCATCACTGCTCCCTGGGTGCTTTCAATAGCTGCCCACTGTTGTGTTGAGTGTGCATGGGTTAAATGCAGAGGTCCAATTTTGTTGTGGTTCACTGTCTGCTGTGCTGTGACCTCGCAATGACAAGGGTCGTCACTTTCACTGTATAATAATAGTTAGTCCAGGCAGGACAGTGGTACAATGGGTAGCACTGTCACCTCCCAATGAGAAGATCCCGGGTTTGATTCTCAGGTGGGGCGATCTGGGTAGCTCTCTCTGTTTGGGATTAAGGATAGGAGGAGTGGAGCGCTGCATTTATTCATCAAAATGATAACTATTTTTATATGTAAGATCCATGGAATTCACTATGCACTATACATCACATGCACTAGTGTGTTGCTAAGTATTTAAAAGAAACATATTAGAAGGTCCCTCCCATTATGTTATTGACCTAATGCTATAAATTGTGGAATGCATCTCAGATCAGATATTTATCTTGCTAACTTGGTTGTGTCTTCATTCCAGAGGTTTTATAAAAGAAGCAGAAGAGATTGGCGTGAGCCGGCGCATGAACAGTTTGACACTGAATCGTCACACAGAGATCTTGGAGATTCTCGAGATCCCCCAGCTTATGGACACCTGCGTCCGGAATGGTTACTATGAGGAGGCACTGGAGCTGGCCTCCTATGTGAAGAGGTTGGAGAAAAAACACTCTTCACTTCCTGTCATACAGGTACAAGTAATGTTTTTATAATCATCATAGGACCTGCTGTCAACAATGTTTGATTTTCACTGTGCTGTTTTGTTCCTAAACAGGGAATAGTAAATGAAGTGCGGCAGTCAGCTCAGCTTATGCTAAACCAGCTCCTTCAGCAGCTACGCAGCAACTCCCAGTTGCCAGTTTGCCTCCGGGTGATTGGCTACCTACGTAGAATGGATGTCTTCACAGAAGCAGAATTGCGTGTGAAATTCCTTCAAGCTCGTGGGACGTGGCTACATTCTGTCTTGGCCGCCATACCTGATGAGGACCCTTACTTCCACATCACCAAAACCATTGAAGCCTGCCGAGTGCATCTCTTTGACATCATTACCCAGTACCGTGCAATTTTCTCAGATGAGGATCCCCTGCTTCCACCAGGAGGACAGAGTGTGAATGAGAGTGCCATATTTTACGGCTGGGTGGTGCAACAGGTTGCACAATTTTTGGATACCCTAGATAAGGATCTCAAGCGTGGTGTTGGAAGTCGCTTGGATTCATTACTCGGCCAGTGTATGTACTTTGGTTTGTCCTTCAGTCGTGTGGGAGCAGATTTCCGTGGACAGCTTGCACCAATGTTTCAGCGTGTAGCCATGGAAACGTTCCACAAAGCTGTAAAAGAAGCTGTGGATAAGTTTCAAGAGGATATGAATTTGTACACTCTCATTTCTCTACCATCGATGCTTGGCAGTACAATCCCACCTGTGGCTCCAAGTACACAACCTGGTACTCTTCAGCCCCCAATGGCGTTGTTGGACTTTCCTCCTTTAGCCTGCTTTCTTAACAACGTTTTAACAGCCTTCAATGACCTGCGACTGTGTTGCCCTGTCGGCTTGGCGCAGGAAGTTACCAAATGTCTTGAGGATGCCCTGCTGAAGGTATATTGTGGGAAACGTATCTCATTCTTGTTATGCACAGATGTTTGGGACTGATTGCAACACAGTTGTATATGTGAAACATAAAAATCAACACAGTTGAGTTAAATGGACTTTCCACAGTTGGGCTTTTGTTTTGCAGTCTTTTACAGAGAACATACTCTTAGCTTCTACACCTCTTCTATCCAGACCTAAAAACCATAAGCTTATGGTCAGCCACTGATACGGTTTAATCCACAGAATGCCAACTTGGCAAACTATTGATATTTATGCATATCAAGTTTGTGTATTTGTGTACGCATGTAGGATGTTTAATGGAAAAGTGTTTTGCTCTGTCCTTCACAGGTGACCAAACTAATCCTGGTTTTCCACAGAGCAGAGGAGTCTGCCTTCAGTAGCCGTGAGCGGGACTTGTTTGTTCAGTTCTGCTGTGCCTTTGCAGAGGATATGGTGCCGTTCCTGAACCGATGCTTACAGGTTCTCTTCCCACCAGCGCAACTTGCACAGATCCTGGGTAAATACTGACAAAAACTCACACTAAAGCACTACAAGACTTCCTTTTTTAAACCTTTGAGTACTAAAGTGTCATGCTCACTTTTTAGGTGTCCCACCAGCGCAAGTTCACAAATACGGCAACATTGGATGCATCAGTGTGAGCACTGTGCAGGAGCCTTTGGAGTTTGTCCTCCCCAAAAGGGAGCCCATTTCCACTTTGGATGATCTCTCTTTGGACCTGAGTAGTTTGACAACAGAAGCAGAACCTCAACCTAATCCTTTATCTTCTGAGAAAGTTGAGGAGTCTGTACAAACTCTCCATGCTCAACAGCCACAAGAGGCAGGACCTCATGTAGAACTCTCTCCAAACCCACCAGAAGCTGTGACTAACGATGCCAAGAAAAGCATTGCAGAAGAGCTGTCTCCAGCAAACTGAAAATGGGTTAATCTCCACATTTGTGAGTTTAATAAAGAGGGATGATAACTAATTTCTTTTAAAGTAAACAAAAAAAACTTCAAACACTATGTTTATACAAACTGAACGATACTTGCACTTGTCTGACCATTTTCGTGAATGCAAAATTAAGTTCCTGTGCTTACTTTGGGAAATGGAATGTATATTTAAACTGTTTAACAAATCGAAACATGTTTTTTTTCTGTACTGTAGTTGGTTGTTTGATGCTTTAATATTTCTTTTACAATTTCAAAAGAGAAGCACATGCTGAAGATACAAATTTATACTGTACTATAGAAATATTCCTTAAAAAGAGTGACACTGGTGAAAGTATGTAATCTTCGAACTTTTTAAATCTTTCAGATTAGCCTTACACCTTGTTCTAGTCTTTCCACTGTTGGCTTTACTGCACCATGTTTTACAATATACTAAAATACTGTTGCAGGAAGGTTACTTTATTTTCCAAACTCAATTTCAATGTCAGTGTCTTTTCGTGAGACAAATATAGAATTAGATGAACAATTCACTTTTTCTTTACAAATTTCTTGCGAGAGGCATTTGGATTGGCCCGTCGTCTCCCTCCTCCGCACTGAGCATCACGCAAGTTTAAGTTTGCTGATCTGCTGTAAATGTCATGCTCTGAAAATGGCGAGTTTCCTGCTATATAGTCTGGGTCAAAAACATTAGTCTTCTGACGTGCTTTCCTGGACACTCTCTGCTGAGGGAAGCGCTGATCCTCCACCAGGTGTGGGTTGCTTGCATGTTTGCCCCCTTGTGGTAGAGGTAAGGAGTACTGCAAGGCAGAAACAGAAGAGTGACTTGTCTGACTTAAGAACGGCTTGTGCTTGTTAAAAATGAGGTAATGCTCTACTGAGAAAAAACTATTTTAGTACCAGTAAGAGACACAGTTGTCATTCCCACAAAGTAAAAGTAAAAGCTTACCCTTTGGCCTTTAGGATTGAGCACCTTTGGGTTCCTGGAGAAGTGCATTTGCATACTACCATCCTCACCAATGCTCACAGGTACTTTCTTTAATGTCTTGTTGCCACAATTTGGACAAAAAATTTTGTTCATATTTGTAGTAGTCCTGAGGGGGGGAAAAATCTAAATGTTTACAACAGAAATGCAATATTTAAATTCTAATTAAATTTAAAAAATGAAAGTATCAATTTTAATAATGGATTGATTTGATCCAATATTATTCCCCTTTGTTGGAGGAAAAGTAATATAAAGTTTAACATGAATAACTGGGTTTCTTTGCTGCTTCTTTGATCTGATCAGTGTGCAGTGTTCTTTCTGAAAACTGACTGCAAACAGTAGAATACTGTGATTCAGTTTTTCACTCACTTGAAACATGCATGGCAGCGGAGAATGTGGTTTCTTGTGTGTTTGATAAGCATTCCATTCATCGACAGGACATTGAGACCAATCTGAAGAAGGACATTCTGCAAGTAACGAGGAAACAAAAGTTTTTTTCAAAATTAACCCAATAATCCCTTCTAAAAAGGAAGTACAGATGACATTTGCAAAGGTTTTGAAACAAAATACGAAATAGTTACATTTTTGTGTTATCATACCAGACTCTGTTAACCAGTCAAAATCATTTGCACGCCCACTGCTTCTCCATGCTTTCATAATTTAAAATGCAAAAATGAACTGCCTGAAATTAATGCTAAAACAATGAAACAGGTCTGCAGTTTTTGCAAATAATATGTTTTTGAATAAATGTTTGAAGAAGGAAAGACCAAGATATTTATTCCTCAAGGTTTCCAGCAGTAGGAGCCTTCTGCGCATTAACCAAACTTGGGTTTCAATTTTCAGGACAAATCTGAAACGGTGAATAATCTTGGTATATATATTGTATTACTTTAGGGATGCATTGACAGAAAGATGATTTACATGCAGTCTTTACACACATTCTATTTCAGCAGCTTACATACCTGCATAGCGAAGTCTGTGGTCACACAGCCCACTTTGGCATTTGCTGATTGATGGTAATAACCAACATCCATCTGGACCTGTTTCAAATTGCTGGGAGTGATCCATCCTCCACCATCATCCTCATCATCCTCTTCGTCTTCATGCTCTTCCTCTTCCAAACCATCATCTCCACTTACACCCTCCTTCTCCAATCCAATCTGAAATTCTGTTTTCCGAGTCTCACTTGACAAGTCAACAGCCTCCAATTTGTCAGTGACATCTTTAACCACAACCGTTTGTGCAGCCTACAGAGGATTAGAATCAAGTGGGATTTTAACTTCTTACACATTGAGTTCATACACAGCTCATTTAATAAATCGCATCAAAATGATAATACCTGTCGTAATGTGTATAGTCAAACTCACCAGCAATTCCAGTAAGTCAGCCTCAATACTAGGTAGCGGGGTCTTCCAAAACTGGAAACTGTTAAACTCTGAGCTCTCTGTGGTCTGTCCCACATGTGACTCAGTGGAAATGTGAACATTAGTATTTGGTCTGTCTGATGATTTCTGTTTTAGAAAAAGAAATGATTGTTATTTTAAAAAGGATATCGTTAACTGTAAACATAGCATAGGTTTCAGATTTTATTCTGTTTTCATGATGGTGATAACAGCAGAACAAACAAAGTGGAAGCAACAACATGTCAAGATGAAACAGCACACAGTGAACCACAACAAAATTCAACCTATTGCAGCTATTGAAAGCACTCCAGTAATGGTGCCGGTACCTTGCTCAAGGGTACCTCAGGGCTACTGCTGGTCTAGGATTTGAACCCACAACCTTTAGATCCTGGGGACTAGTCCCTAATCACTAGGCCAACGCTGCCCTGCGTTTGTTATTGTTATTCATTTAATATAGTCATTACGTCCCATGAGGTATGACTACGCAAACATAAACACAGAGATAAGAAGCAGAGGGGGGTGGGGAGGAAAAGAAAAAGAAAAAGAAAAAAAAAAAAAAACTTACCTTGGAGGGAAGGTGGAATCCAGCAATGCCTACAGGTGCTTCAGGATGACTCTGTGTGCTGCAAACTTCAACCTAAGGTTAAAATGAGGACTCAATTGTTTGAGTAATCTAGAGTTTCAAACACTACAGAATAAGTTTTGAAAAAGAAGGTGGTTCAGATATTAATACCTGTACTGCAGGTTCATTTTTCAAATGATCAGATCCAACATTCTCCAGCTCCAGTTGATATGTCAGGGCCAAGACCTTTATGTCTGTTGCTGAAAGGCTGGGATAATCACCAGTCTTTTTTGAAAACTCAGTGACTGGAAATATAGAAAATACATTCCATTAATATCAGCTTAAATGCTTGACATGATCTTCGCACAGATAAATGATGCGGTGCCAACAAGCTGACCCCATTACAATATCTTCAGATATTTAAATTACATCTACAAAAATCCTCTTGGTAAATCAGGCAAGATACAAAAGTTAATGAAGAGAAACTATTACGGTAAATGCAAATAATTAAAGATGGTTATATATTACCATAAGGCAGGACTATATTAATATTAGGGGGTATTATAGTGGGTCTTGAACAGCACTAAATACCAGTTTTTCATAAGGAGAGGAACATGGACACACACCAAACCGAACATGTTCTGGAAACGGCTCTTTAAAGATGAGCTGGCAGGGTAAAAAGGCCAAGTTCCTTCTGGTTTGTTTATCCAGAATTTCATTGACCACTTCCTTCAGAGTGTAGATATTCTTCCCAATTTCCTAAAGCATCACACACACACACACACACACACACACACACACACACACACACACACACACACACACCATCTGGTGACGACTTTTTATGTTCAAGTCAATTTGTGCACTGCATAAATTTTAAAGGACAGTCTCCTCATTGCCAAAAAATAATGATCAAAAAATGTTTTCTTACACACAACGTTAGGCTAGGAATTGCTAGTCACATCTTATCAGATATGATCATAAATGAACACAAACCAGGGCTGTTCAACCCCTCCGGTTCAGCCAATATAGTGTGAGTGAGAAAAGCATCAAAACTTACATGTAGAGGAGCTTTTTTCAAAAAAGCACCAGTATCGACTACAACATGCTCCACCGAGGCGGCTGCCATCTTTAATGAAGTCTCGCGAGAGCAGAGAAACGTAATCACGCTGTTTGTTGATGTTTTTGATGAGAGCAACATGGCGGCCCGCTGGAGCAGCGAGAATGTGGTGGTGGAGTTCAGAGACGCTCAGGTATAAACTTCACAGCGCGAAACGAGGAGACATGTTTTATTTCTGCCACCGCTGCCCTACAGCTTCTCTACCAACTGACAGCCTGGTCGCGGGGTTTAGGGAGGCGGGCAGGTTCGGCAGGGAACCTTACCTGCCTGGTAGGAGGTTTGCCCTCCTCTTGATTCATTTCCATTTCCCCCTTTCAGTGTTATATTCTTTAGATAATTTGAGCTGAAGTTATTTTAGCTAGCTTCAGGACGCTGAATAGTGTTTTAGGCTTGTAACAAGCACTGAGATATTTGAATGGACCAATTGGTATGACAGCGATTGTGCCCTAAAGTGTAACTAAAGGGGTTTCACTTCTCTGTTTCCCCTCATCTTGTGTTTTCTCAGGCTACTGCAATGTCAGTGGACTGTCTAGGACATCATGCTGTTCTTTCTGGGTACGTACAGTCTTATCTAATGCCACATTGGTGTCAAAATGTCTTCTGCTATGCAGTTCAGGGTGAAAGTTCTGCCCTGCCCTTATCTGTCTCCTCTTGCCTCACATTGTGGACTGTGTTGTTGTTGTTGTTAATGTTGTTGTTGTTAATGTTGTCTTTGGGTTTCTGTTTTTATTTCCAGACTGTGAATGTGATTTCTAGTTTGTGTAATGAATACTACATTGCTTTTACACTGCAGTGTTAATTGTTTTAGGAGGCGATTCTTATATATAGTGAACTTAGAGACCCCGTCCGAGGCGCCACGAAAAATTGGTCGTCAGAGCAAGTGGGATGTTGGAAATGTACAGTGGAATCCCCATAAAACAGAAGCCCACCTGTTTGCTGCATCTGTAAGTGCACCCAAAGCACAATCATACATATTTTTCATGTTTAATTGTTCATTAGTTAAGTTCATATTAATCATTAAATAGTAGCAGAATTTATGTTAGGATGTATAAGTTTTTGTGTTAAGTTGTTAAAGAGTTACATCCTTGGTAAGTGTGCTGATTTCTGGCCTGTAGAGTAACCAGCGCGTTGACCTGTATGTTTGGCGTAATGGATGCGGAGAGGCCCACACTTCCCTCCAAGGCCACACACGAGTTATTAGGTAGGCACTGGTGAAATTTTTATATGTTAAAGTCACTTTGTTTTCATGAACACACAACCAGCAATACTCAAAGGGCAGCCATACATCCGATGCCCAGGGAGCAGTGATGGTCAAGGGTATGTCAAGGTAACTTACTGTTCCTGGTTTTGAAGCCACTACCCTCTGACCTTAGGGTCCCTAACCACTAGGCCACCACTGCCATAGTGTGCAGTTGTCATGTCCATCCATCCATTATCTGCCGCTTGTCCCAAACGGGGTCGCGGGGGAGTGCTGGTGTCCAACCCAGCGCACACAGGGCGAGGACGGGGGACGCACCCTGGACAGGTCGCCAGCAGTTGTCATGTCATTTCATGAAATCTGTTCTGTAAAATAGTAATTTTTATTTTTCCTTAAAATTTTCAGTGATTTGGATTGGTCCTGGTTTGAGCCAGAATTTCTTGTTACAAGTTCTGTGGACACCTACATCTACATATGGGACACAAGGTGACAATCAGTAGACAAAGAGATTTTCTAAATTAAAGTTTTTTGTTATTTAGCTTATTTATCTTGTTCTCTCTCTCTCTCTCTCTCTCTCTCTCTCTCTGTGTTTGTGTTTGTGTAATTTTTTTCTTGTTGTTGTTTTTTGTTTTTTTTAGAGACACTCGTAAACCAACAGTAGCCCTGTCTGCAGTCGGTGAGTTTACAGCCGACAACTTAATTGTTTTGATCTGAGATATATATTATTCCTGAGCGCATATTATTCCTCACGTCTCCTCTCTCACACATTTTCCTGGTGCAGCGGGGGCTTCTCAGGTGAAGTGGAACAGAAGGAATCAACACTGCCTGGCTTCCAGTCATGATGGAGATGTCAGAATCTGGGACAGAAGGGTGAGTGGTGTGCAGTCATTCATAGATAGGCTTCACTTAGGGATGTCAGTACAACAAAATGACACCATAAGCATGTTATTTTTGCAGTGCTTATAATCAGTGGAAATTGAGCATTTGGTGGTTTTGTGGTTCCAGTTTTAATGTTTCTAAATTTTTTAAAGAAATATTATAAAAAGTACTGATTGCATTGCCTATGAAGATTCATTGCTAAATATTATTTTAATGGTTTAGACTAGCTTTAGCTCAGTCAAGGCAATCTGGAAAGCTGTGTTATAAACTGTAATTATTAAAGTGTCTTTATTTTGTTTAGTTATTTTGATATGTATAAATTTAGTCTATGTGAGCAATTGTTTTCTTTATTTCAGAAACCAAATACTGCAGTTGAATATGTGGCAGCTCACCTATCAAAAATTCATGGCTTGGACTGGCATCCTGATAATGAGTATATTCTAGCAACTTCCAGCCAGGACAACTCAGTTAGGGTGAATAAAAATGAATCATAACAAAAAATGCTATTAATGGTGAAAATAATAATTACAACAATAATTAAAATAACAATTAATATGATTTTTATAAATAATTTACTGCACAGCAACTTGTTTTACCTTGTCTTTCTGTGGCCTTGTGCAGTTCTGGGACTACAGACAGCCTCGAAAGTACCTCAATATCTTGTCTTGCCAAGTTCCTGTTTGGAAGGCCAGATACACAGTATGTTCAACTGTCATCTTTAATCTAAATTAGAAGGCACTGAATAATGACTATGTGCATCATTTGCACCAGTCTTCAATACACTGCATGGATTACTCATTTGACTTCTTTTAAGAGAAAGTCTGTCGATTTTATTGTTATTTTTATTTGTTCTTTTTATTAGAGTATTTACTTACTTGTCTGTGAAAATCTCACTGATATTTTCACTAGAACTGGTAATCTACATGTTTTTGTGAACTCACTTTTCGCTTTTCTCTTCAGCCTTTTTCAAACGGGCTGGTGACAGTAATGGTGCCACAGCTCAGGCGGGAGAACAGTCTGTTGCTGTGGAGCACCTTGGATCTCAACAGCCCTGTTCATGCCTTTGTGGGTCATGATGATGTGGTGCTAGAATTTCAGTGGAGGCCTCAGAAAGAAGGTGAGTCTGCTTGCATACAATCTATAAGCAATGTCTTTGCTAGTGGAGAAAACCACTGACAGTGAGAAGGACCCACTAGAGTGATGGTGGCAAGCTCTAACCATGGCTTTCCAAATCTATCAAAAAAACATCTGCTTCCCAACCACAAGTTTCTATTCAGAATCAGTCTTCAGCACAGGTGGAAAACTACATGCAATCCTGACTGAAACCAGACCATGTTAATGGACTCTTGTTTCTACCATGGACCTTTTCAATAAGATGTACCAATGCATATACACTGCCTGTCCAAAAAAAAGTAACCACTTGGATTTAACAAAGCAAATTGGTAAGCGCCTCCCATTGGATAATTACTGCATGGATGATTATGTTTCAGCTAACCCTAACAGGTAGTGAGTAGCTTCTCTTTACTTAAAGAACCATGTCGGAAGACACATCCTGTGGTTGTGGAAAATATGTTCATCTGTTTCAGAAGGGTCAGCAGGTTCAGCAATGTTTTGTGCCAAAAAGATGAGGTCAGCTGACTACCTGAATATACTGAACAACCAGGTTATTACATCAGTGAATTTCTTCTTCCCTAATGGCATGGGCCTATTCCAAGATGGCAATGCCAGGATTCATCGTCTCAAATTGTGAAAGAGTGGTTCAGGGAGCAGAGACATCATTTTCATACATGGATTGGTCACCACAGAGTCGAGACTTTCACCCCACTGAGAATCTTTTGGATGTGCTGGAGAAGAATTTGTGCAGCGGTCACATTCTCCTAAAAACCATCTCTATGATCTTGGTGAAAAATTAATGCAACTCTGGACTGAAATAAATGTTGTGACGTTGCAGAAGCTCATCAAAATGATGCCACAGCGAAGGCCTGCCGAAATCAAAACTAAAGGCCGCCCAACAAAATGTTAGAGTATGTGACTTTTTTAATTTTTTGGATGGGCAGTGTATAAAATGATATCTATCCTGATACCTAGTCCCTAACCACTAGGACACTGTTGCCCCTAAAAAAATTAAGGAAAGCTTCACAATTTTGCATGTGCTTAAGTACTTACATAAGTAATTAAATACTGTTAAAAAGACAAGTAGGAAAAAAATCAGTAATAGCATGATGTTTCCAAAGTCATCAACTAATTGTGTGTAATAATCCACACATTTTTAAATAGGAGCGCAGATACTTGAAAATGGCCATGGTAAAAATAGGAGTATTCATTCAACTATTAACTAAGGTAAAAGTAAAAAGGGAAAGGCTCTAGAATGTAATTAAATGTACTACATTACTTCATTATGTTTAATATTTTAGGTTCCAAGGACTGTCAGCTTGTTACATGGTCTAGAGATCAGACTTTGAGAATATGGAGGGTAGATCCTCAGTTACAGAAGGTGAGAGGTGAAAAATGTATACATATGTTGCATGGTCAATCCATATGTTTTATGGTGCCTTTTACATGAACTAAAACCGCAACAAAAACTTAATAACATGCTCAAAACCAGATTTGTTCAAATTGTTTCCTCTAGCTGTGTGCCAATGATATTGTAGAGGAGCTGATGGAAGGCTTGACACTCACAACAGAATCAGAGAAAACACTCCGTTCCCAGGACTCTGAGCCCCCACTCAGCCCTAGCCTAATTGTGGACTCACAAGGTGAGGGTTGGACACACTACTGAACAGGGTTACCTTCCCTGTAATACATAGTGCTACGTATTATAACCTGTAATAAACCTGTATTACTAATTTTCATGTTTTTGCAGTATCCTTATAAACATTTACATTACATTTTAATGTTTTTTATTCAGAATAATTAACGCTGTCTATTTAGATCTTCAACAACAAGCATTAGATCTCTCATATTTTTAGGTCAGATCGATGGCCTCTCATCTGGACTGGTATCCAGTGGCAGGCAGGACAGCCCAGGCGTGCCTCAAACCCTTCAACAGGAATTTTCTTTGGTCAACCTGCAGATCCGCAATGTCAATGTAGAGGTAAGCTTTGTCTTTGCATCTGTCATCGTTACTGTATTTATCCTGTACATTTAGTCTTCGTGCTGTAGATGAATGACAAGCTTGACAATACAACAGTGGTTTCCTATCAAGCGTGTATATTAACATGGCACTGTGGTCAATCACATGTAGTTGCAGTTTTACATTTTTTGCTGTACCTTTTTCAAAAGTGTGTCAAACAAATAAGGGACTACCACTGTGATTCCTTAAGGTGTTCTGGCAATCCACAAGTAATTTTTTTTTTTTTTATGTAGATGGATGCTTTAAACCGGACCTGCTTTGTGACAGCCCACTGTGGAGCCAATCAGGTCAGACTTGTAGTGAAGTTTCCAGCACAGTACCCAAACAATGCTGCGCCATCTTTCCAGTTTGTGCCACCAACCACCATCTCATCGTCCATGAAGTCCAAAATACAGAAGGTAAAGATCAATGGAGGACAACCTTTCTGGTTGCTGGTAGCTAATGGTTTCATTTGTTTTTAAAGTGTCATCTCATATTTGGTGTTGTCTCTTAAGATCTTGACAGATACGTCACTCCAGAAAGTAAAAAGAAACCAGAACTGCCTGGAGCCCTGTGTAAGGCAGCTGGTGTCTTGTCTGGAATCAGATATGGTTAGTGCCACTTCACCAATCATTTTGACCCACTCAAAATGAACCTTCTGTGTTGATGAATGCTATAGAAATTATATTACTCCAATAATTTTCACCAGAACTGATTTATCTACGTGCCTTATCCAACCATGCATTTTATGAAATAAACTTAACCAACTCTAAATTAGGTTGTGATTATATAGTGCTTACAGCATGTATTTCCTTAGCCTTTCAAGCTTTTCACATTTTGTTATGCTTCAGGCTCATCCTAAAATTAATTACATTAATTTATTTCTCACCAGGTTTTTGGGGAGTGTTTTTAATTTGTTTTTTTTTTTTTTTTTATTAATCTCACTTGCATAAATATTCAGTCCTGTTGTTATGACATTTGCAATTGATCTTTGTTTTTTCCAACTTCTGTCAGTGTTCTTTCAGATGCTTCTATGAATATAATGGAGTCCACCTGTGCCTATTTGAATTGAGAATTTTGGACATACCTAGGACACAACTGTTAATATAAAGTCTCACAGCTGATATTGAAAATAAAGTCATAAGTTTGAGAGAATGGTCTGTAGACCATGATACAGATCTGAGGAACATTTTAATATGCACTGAAACTGCCCAAGAGCCTGATAGCCATGATCAAGTGGATGAAGAGAGAAAGAAAAATGCTCAAAGAACGGCATAGAAGTTTTTTTCAGAGAAATTTGAATAGTCTGAAACTGATAAAATAACAAAATTTGAAACTTTAAAAGCATCTGAAAACTTTCTGTATACATAATTTTCACAATATACTGTATACTTTCTTGTATCTGCTCAATGTAGGAGGATGGCGCTAATCCACATGTTTATGCCAACTCAGTGACCCCAGCCCTTCCTGCATTTCCTCGTGTCACTAACACCTATGGGTCATACCAGGATGCCAACATTCCCTTCCCTCGCACCTCAGGTGCACGCTTTTTTTGCACAGGTGGGCTGCTACAGTGTTCTAATTTTCACAGTTTTTACAAACTGAAATTATTTGTTTACAAAGCAGATGATAAAGACTATATTATATATATATATATATATATGTGTGTGTGTATATGTATNCAATAATAAAATAAACAATAAAATAAATAAATCACTTCAAATGTAAATGTAAATATTTCACTACCAAATCTTCTGCTATAAATAAATATATATATATATATATATATATATATATATATATATATATGTGTGTGTGTATATGTATATATATATATATATATATGTATGTATGTATGCATGTATGTATTTATATTTTGCCACCAATGTTCTATTGAATTGAACTTTCACCGTATTGTCTGCAAACAAATTCTGTGTTGCTGATGCTGTATGCTTGTGGTCATTGCCAAGCAGGAAGAAAAATAAAATTATAGTTCTTGCAGACTAAATCAGATTGTCCTGCAGGATATATTTTGCTGCATTAATTTTACCCTCTACCTTTACAAGCCTTCCTGGGTCTGCTGCTGAGAAACATCCCCACAATTTAATTACTAAATGAAATGCATTTTAAGAAAACACTTTTTGGCTTGAATGAGAGACTCTAAGATGTGTATAACTCATTAACTCAAGAGGTACTTGAAAACAAAATGTGATTAAAATGCTGACATTCTTATGAAGAAAATATGTATTATATATATATATATATATATATATACACACATTTTCTTCATAATAATGTATTATATATGTGTGTGTGTGTGTGTGTGTGTGTGTG